>LPNX010230194.1:110566-134079 GCA_001517045.1 Pseudotsuga menziesii
CTTGATGCAAACACTACAGTGATGTAAATTTGTTGACCCTACTGAATGATTTCTGATGATATGAGATGATGAAGCTACCTTGATGATGAACTAATGATGACCACATTCATATGATGACTACACCTATGAGATGACATCTTGGTGATGTACAAAACAGTGATTTACAGTGATGAACAACATTGATTATTTGTACTATGATGTACAGTGATACATTGATGCATACAGGCTTATTGATGTAGACTTATTGACATACCTTATGAAATATGTATGATGCCATGATATGACAAGTATGATGGCGATTATGAACACACCATGATGTTGATGCATGACTTCCCTAGAAGATGGTATATGCATAACTTGATGACATGTTCTAGACCTTGATGGTGATCTAGATACCTTGATGACATGTTCAGTTTGACAGACCCTTTGATGATGATGATGACAGTTTAATACCTACAACAACAATGGCATGGCATTAATATGTTCAACATAAGTGTCTCTTGTATGAGCCTACCTTGATGACAAGTGGAATTGACCAATGATGTTGCAGATGTGGATGAGCAAATTGACAAGTGTAACGAGGAGAGATTGACCAACATTATTGATGAGTAGATTGACACGTGTTTATGAACATACATTGACCAGTAGTGATTGATGAGTAGATTGCAAAGAGTGATGAGCAGAGGCTAACCAACAGAGATTTAAGTGCATGTACATGAGCAAATATTGATGCAAGCCAAGTCTTGCACTTTATGATTGGACTCCTTAACCGTTTCTTAGTTGGAGCTAAGAAAACCAGGCTGGGTCCTGTTGCAAGAGTTGGTGCTCTTTTCATTAGTTGGTGTTGATTGAAATATAGAAGATTGTTTGAGTTCATGAGGTTGGAGGATGAACTCAAAGAAGAAAGGATCACTACTCGAGGCATACAGATAGGTCTCAGGATTAGGAATATCGACAGGTGAGCAGTGATCAGTGATGAGTACCTTCAGATATAGATATGTGGGCACCCTTTTCCATTGATGAAAAAGGGGGAGAGATGAAGGCAAAAGGGGAGCATGATCACAGGGGGAGCATGAGTTGTTGTCATCAGTGACAAAGGGGGAGATTGTTGATTAAATTGCCATTGATGCCAACATGGACTTCCAATGGCCCCACAAGTTGTCATTATGGCCACCAAGTCCCACTTGCAGTGCACAGTGCCTTGGAGCCCACATAGAGATGGGTTGTGCCTTGAAGCACCCTGTACCCAGTTGACAAGGTCCTTGTACCCACAAGGTTGGATCTTGGAGCCACCACCTTATTGATGATGCTGAAGACCCTGCTTATGATGCTAAAGACACTGGAGATGGTGCTGAAGACCTTCTGGATGACGGAGAAGCCCTAGATGAGTTGAATAAGCATTAATGACCCATTATGTGGTCATTTATGCTTTGATGGGGTCATGGTACCCTATGAGAAGGCCTGACAACCCCACAAGAGGTATCATTATGGATCTTGACCCTTGGATGTCCTTTTGTGTGGTTGAGGTGGTGTAAGAAGTCCAAGAAGTCTCCTACTTGATGATGACGCCCCTTGGCATGTCAAAGAAGCCTTTGGAACACCAAATGGGCCAAATGACCCATGTTGTGGTCATTTGTGGTTTGCATGGTTAATGATGGTCTTGAGGTCATGTGCATATCCTTGGTTTAGTGGTCCTTGTACACTTGAAGAAATTGTGAAGACGACGTGGGCCATTTGTGATGGTCATATGCTGATTGGGGTCCCACACACACATAATGTTAATGGTCATACATGACATGGTAATGGGTCCTTGATGAAGCCCTTGTGATGTGGAGCACACCCTTGCTTGAGGTGAACTTGATGGCATAATGGAGCATTGATGACGTGTAAGATATTTGTAGGCAAACCCTAAGGTTGACTATTGAATAATTTTTGGGTTAAGTACAACAAACCCTAAGGCTTGACCATTGAAGAAGATTTGTGTGACAAAACAAAACACAAAACAAAAACAAAAATAAAAAATAACAAACCTAACCTACAAGTGTGCCCTAATTCAAGAATATGGGTATTGGATGACAAGATATGGAAAGGAGGACATGGCATTGAAGCCAACACATGAAAGATAGTTTTGTAGTTAAAGTCAACACACAAATTTTGCTTAAAATACTCTCAGTCAAATGAATGACAGGTCAACTGCAAATAAATTCATGGTAAATAAAAATGTGATATCGGCTCCACAATTTAGTCTAAAAGAAAATTAAAAATAAATTATTATTTTTATGACAGGTCAGCCCCAAAATATAGTGAAAAATCAGTATAAATAAAAGCCTCACACTTTCATTTTAATGTGTGAATTTTAGTGAGTTGTTTTGAGGTTTTTTTGGAGAGTTTGGACTGAGGAAAATTCGGAGGCAACGATAGAAGTAAGAACCACAGTCCCGATTTTTTTCCACATGAGAAATTTTTTTGTTTTCTTTTTGGAAACCCTTTTTTGGACTTGCTTGGGATTCTTTTTTACCATGAATTTGCAGCAGTAGCAAGAATCTTTGCAGACCCGAGTTCCGTGGTTAAAAATAGTCTAAATGTATCACTCCTGAATCTTTGGTGAACAATATGAGTTTGCAGCAGTTGAGATCCAATGTTTCATACATTCCAAGGTTTGAAGCACTTTCAAACAATCTGAGTTATATGCTAGAATAGTCTCGAAATTGTAGAGGTTAAAACAATTTGCAAGCTTGTCCGAGGTTGACTGTGGGTGGTCTCTTCCTTAGACACACCACCAAAGTATTGACAACGGTATACAGTTCATGTTATGACATTGGTTGAGGTATTCCATAGTATTGAACAAACAAGGTATGTATGTACATTGTATGTAGTAAGTCCATGCTATGACAATGCATGTTAATGATGCATGCTTTGATATGATGCATACTCTATGATCTAAGATGCAGTACACTAGTTTGATGAATAACAATGAAGTATACATGGATGTACAGTGATGAATATCTTATAATGATGTATATTGTATGATGCTTGCACACTATGGTGATATGGTAATGAAGGTATGATAGATGACTCCTTGTACATACCTTGTGCACCTTGATGCAAACACTACAGTGATGTATTGATGGTATGCACAGTGATGTACACATACAATAGTGAATGTACAGTTACACATACCATGGTATACTCTACAGTGCTTGCTTGATGCTTACCTCATAATGATGATGATGCTTGGATGGTAGTTCTCCTTGATGATGTTACTGATGACGATGAAATGATTTATAATGTGAATAAAAGTTGATTGTGGTTTGGACATCATAGTGACTTGTCCTTGAAGGTATAAACACGATGTAAATTTGTTGACCCTACAGAATGATGTCTTATGATATGAGATGATGAAGCTACCTTGATGATGAACTAATGGTGATCACCTTCATATGATGACTACACCTATGAGATGACATCTCAGTGATGTACAATGATGAACACCATTGATTATATGTACAATGATGTACTGTGATATATTGATGTATACAGACTTATCGATGCAGACTTATTGACATACCTTATGAAAGATGTATGATGCCATGAGATGACAAGTATGATGATGAACACACCATGATGTTTATGCATGACTGGCCTAGAAGATGGTATATGCATAACTTGATGACATGATCTAGACCTTGTTGGTGATCTTGATACCTTGATGACATGTTCATTTTGACATATCTTTTGATGATGATGATGTCAGTTTAATAACTACAGCAGCAATTGTGTGGCATTGATATGTTCAACATAAGTGTCTCTTGTATGAGCAGACCTCAATGACAACTAGAATTGACCAACGATGTTGCAGATGTGGATGAGCAGATTGACAAGTGTAATAAGGAGAGATTGACTAACATTGTTTATAAGCAGATTGACACCTGTTTATGAACAAAGATTGGCCAATAATGATTGATAAGTAGATTGCAAAGAGTGATGAGCAGAGGTTGACCAACAGAGATTTAAGTGCATGTACATGAGCAAATGTTGATTCAAGCCAAGTCTTGCACTTGATGATTGGAATCCTTAACCCTTTCTTAGTTGGAGCTAAGAAAACCAGGCCGAGTCATGTTGCAAGAGTCGATGCTCTTTTCATCAGTTGGTGCTGATTGTAATCGAGAAGATTGTAGTCTTCTATCACCATAAATAAAGATCAAAACTACATATATTCTTGTGTTTCTCTTGATGTGATGATTGTGCTTATGGGTTGATTTAACTGATGAATATGATCATGTGATTAATGCTTGATATACTCTTATTGATGAAAACAAGGTAAAAAGGTTTAAATTGCTCACACACTGATTCACCCCCTCCTCTCACTCTGACCATTATGTCCAAGAGTGGCCACTGTTGTAGAAATAACTAGAGTAACATAGTGCCCACAGTTGGAAGGAACATCCTTCATCTACAACCAATTGGAGGAATATTTCTCTTAAAAAGATAAGTTCCTCATACTATGTTATGGATGCCATGGTTGGTATTTTCTATTATGAATTTTTTTTTAATTTAATGTCTATGGAAATGTTTATGTGCATGGATTTAATGGACATGGTATGTATGCATTGTTTGGGTACACAGGGTACTCCCAAAAGACCAAACACCTTGAGCAACCGCTTCACACAAATAGATCACAGATCAACACACTGATGTTTGTCATGTGGTTAAAACCCTTGAGAGGGAAAAATCCCATGACCCTAGCCAAATAGCTACTTGGAGCAATTTATTATGCAAAAGAAAGATAGGTACATGAGCTTCTCATAATTGATCAACTAGCCAAGGAACCTCCATGCTCTTTAAATAGAGATCATGGACTAATCAAGTGTTAAGCCACGGATCAATGGTAGGTATGATCTAAGAGAAGTTGAACCGTCAGATCGCTCTATGTCCTGAACATATCATGACCGTTGGATTAGAATATTTACAAATGCATACTAAAAAAACACACTTTTACCTAAGGGATATATTACACAACTTGATCTTAACTAACTCCTAAATGTCTAAATATCCTAACATCCCCCCTTAAGAACAACTCGGGATAGGATTGAAGGATTTACAAAAGTGACACTATCAGGAGAAGGAAGGAGGCATTAGACCTTATCCCCCCTTAAGGACACATTCCTGAACTCCTAACATAGACCGAAGTTTAGAAAACTTCACTTCTGTAAGAGACTTGGTGAAGATATCTGCAACTTGATCATCTGTAGGGCAATAGAGCACTTCAATAACACGATCATGAACAAGATTTCTGATGAAGTGCATGTGTAGCTCAATGTGTTTGATGCGTTGATGTAGAACTAGATCTTTGGCAAGCTTGATGGCACTTTGATTGTCACACCAAAGTGGAGTAGGCTGCTGCTGCTTGAATCAAGGCTCTGAAAGAATCTGTCGAAGCCATAAAGCTTCCTGACTAGCATTGACTGCGGCTTGATATTCTGCTTCTGCTGAAGAAAGAGCAAGAGCTTGTTGTTTCTTACAAGCCCAAGTGACAGGTCCAGATCCCAGACTGAAAACAATACCTGCAATAGACTTTCGATCATCAGGATCACCGACCCAATCTGAATCAATGAAACCAACCAACAAAGGTTTCCCCCTTGTACTGTAATGAATCCCAAACTGAATTGTACCTCGAATATATTGAAGTATTCTTTTTGCTACTTTCCAGTGACTTTCATGGGGAGTTTGCATATAACGGGCAACACGACCAACGACAAAGGAAAGGTCAGGACAGGAATGAGTCAAGTATAAAAGACTACCAACAAGCTCACAATACAAGGTGGCATCTATTTCAGGGGAAGTACAAGTGGCAGAACGTTTGACTCCAGACTATAAAGGAGAAGGGGTTGGTTTACAATTTTCCATGTGGAAGCGACGAAGAAGGTCACAAGCATACTTATACTGGGAAATAAAGATTCCTTCTTTGGTTTACAAGACTTGGATACCAAGAAAATAATGCAAATGTCCTAAGTCTGACATTTCAAAATTTTGCTTAAGACTGGATTTCACATGGGTTATAAGTTTAGGGTCACTACCAGTAAGGATAAGATCATCAACATAAAGAACAAGTATGATGAGACGGTTTCCTACTTTCTTGGTATAGACATTGGGGTCAGAATGGCATCTACAAAAACCAGTGTCAAGGAGAAAGCTATCCATTTTGGCATACCAAGCTCTAGGAGCTTGCATAAGGCCATATAATGATTTCTTAAGGAGACAGACAAGGCTAGAGTTATCCTAAACATATCCAAGGGGTTGTTCCATGTAAATTTCCTCCTATAAATCACCATGTAAAAAGGCAGACTTGACATCCATTTGATGGACTTCCCAGTTATGTAAGGCTGCAAGGGAAAGAACAAGGCAGATGGAATTCATTTTTGCGACAGGAGCAAAGGTTTCATTGTAGTCAATCCCTTCAACTTGGGAAAAACCTTTGGCAACTAACCTTGCCTTAAGTCTTTCAACACTTCCATTTGATGCATACTTAGTTCTATAGACCCATTTACATATGACAAGTTTTATTCCTTTTGGAAGAGGAACAAGATCCCAAGTATCATTTGCCATTAAGGAACGATATTCTTCATCCTAGCTGCATCCCAATCTGGATTTCCTGAAGCTTCTGCAAAAGTTTCTAGATCATGATTCTTAGAAACTTGAGCCAAAAGAGAAGAGGCTCGCTAAAACTAAGAACGTGTTCGACGTTGATCTCTAGGATCACCGGCAAGATCACCAGCTGCTTCACATGTTGAACGGAACCATCGAGGAAGCATTGGTGCTGGTGCAATTGGAGGAACATGAGCAGGCGGAGGTGGATTTTCATCCTCACTGTCATCATCAGAAACTGGAGTTGGAAACCTGCCAAGGAAGTTAGAAGAAGAAGAAGAAGAAGGCACAATCACCGAATCAGGCTCGTAGGCCAAGGATGGCACACCCGCCAAGTTAGGCTCGCAGGCCAAGAGATTTTCATCAAATTTAACATCTCTTCTATTGATTATATCATGTGAATGGGGCTGAAGAAGTCTACAACCTTTTACATCTTCAGAATATCCAACAAATATGCACTTTTCACTTTTAGGCTGCAATGATTTCTGTTTTTCATCTGGAATGTGAGCCCATGCTTCACAACCAAACACACGAAAGGGACTTACATCTGGTTTAATTTTACTCCATGCTTCTTCCGGTGTTATACCTTGTAAAACTTTAGTGGGTGTGTGATTAACTATGTAATTTGCACAGTTTATGGCCTCAACCCAATATTGAAGACTTAGTCCCTTAGATTGGATCATACAATTAGCCATTTCTTTTAAAGTGCAGTTGTTCCTTTTAGCTACACCATTTTGTTGTGGTGTATATGGAACAGTGTGTTGTTGTTGGATTCCTTGTTCAGTGCAGAAAGTAGTGAACTTGTTGTTAACATATTCTCCTCCATTGTCAGATCTTAACTTAATAATTTGATGACCATATTGTTTTTCAACAAGGGCCTTGTAGGCCAAGAACATGTTAAATACTTCACTCTTAAGTTTTAGGAACTAAACCCAAGTGCGTCTGGAGTAGTCATCAATGAAAGTTAAGAAATATTTGAAACCAAAAAATGATGCAGATGGAAGAGGGCCACACAAGTCACTATGCACAAGCTCTAAGGGAACCGAGGCGTGCCAAGAGGCACGTTTGTCAAAAATGTCTCGATGATGTTTTTCGAGTACACAACCGAAATAAACACCATCCTTGCAAGATGCCATTGGAAGACCAGTCACCATATTATCTTTACATAGTTGTTGCAATGAGCGATAATTTAAGTGACCAAATCGCTCATGCAAAAGTTTGCTCAAGTTATCATTATGAGCAACAAAAACTGAAGGAAAACGTGATGACCCAAAGTTGTTAAATTTGTACAACCTGGTAATATCATCAACGGTTCTAGTAGCAAGGACATTTTGAGGATTTTTAAAATCCTTGATTACAACTTGGTGAGGTGTAAACGTCACAGTTTTACCTTCACCTGAATGAGTAATTTGATAGACGAATAACAAATTGTAAGAAATTTTTGGAACACATAATACATCACTGAAATGAACATTTTCTACTAGAATTGTTCTAGATCCTACAACACTTAGAGATCTATCATCACCAACAAATATTTTTTTGGTGTTACATTCATACATAGTAGAAAATATGGCTTGATCCTTAGCCATGTGATAAGATGTTCAAGAATCAATGAGCCATTCAATTGAAATAGAAGAAGAAGATGCAGTATAAGAGTAACCAGAAGCACAAAGTGCATGTCCATGAGAGGTAGATTCTGAAGAAGAATCTAAGCTGATGTGGTGCTTCTTCATTGCTACTTCCAAGGCTGCTATCTTCTTGAAACACTTAGATTCATCATGATTATTTTTCCCACAAAAATTGCAATGACGCTCAGGCTTCTTTCCTTTTGGCTTGGACCCTTTGTCATTTTTTAAAGAAGGAGTTGGTTGAGAGGGTTTGAGACCCTTGTTGTTTGGCTTATTATTGTGAAAATTCTATTTCTTGGGAGGCTTGGACTTTTCTTTCTGTTGAGACAATAAGGTTTTCCCAGATGTATCTGCATTGTTAATTATTCCAAGATGAATGAGCTTATCTTGCTCTTTAATTAAGGAATCACAAAAGGATTCAAGACTAGGCTCTTGATAGCTAGCTGTAGTCAAGGATTATTTCATAGAGTAGAATGTAGATACAAAACAGAATATGCAGGTCCAAGTTTGGAAAGAATATGATAAATACATTGTTTGTCTTATTTCTTAATCTTGTATTCTGCACATAAGAGTCTAAGAGTTTTATACTTAGATAAATAGTCTTGAGTGCATTAAAAACCATTTGGATTCAAGGAAATCAACTCATCCTCAAGTTGATGACCCCGAATTTCATTGTGTTTACCAAACACAGATTTCAACTTTTCCCAAGCTTGATCAGGTTCATCAATTCTAGATACGTGGAATCGCAAATCAATAGAGATTGACATCCCAATCAATCCATGAGCTTCATCACATCTATTTGGCCATTTAATTTTCTTATCATCATCAGTGGGTTCTGTTTCTTTCCCTGAGGTTATCCTGAAAAGTCCCCTACTTCGCAGAACATCCTCCATATGAGATTTCCATGAGAAATAGTTAGAACTTGTAAGTATAATATCACAAGGGCTAGCCATACTGTAAATTAATGGCTGAAAAAACATAAACTAACTATCTGGATGCAAAGAGCTCGAAAAAATATGCGGTTTTAAAAGACTTAAGTGACTCACTTTTTATTTTATTTTATTTATGTGAGATGCACTTTTACAATAAAGTAACTTGAAACTATAAATTGCATGCACTAAAAAGTAGTTTAATAAGACTTGAACTTAAGACCTATTAAGGAATAAAACAACTTTGGACCAAGTGAGCTAAGTTTCAAAGGTACATAAAAGAATGGAAAGAGGAAGGGGTTTTTTTTACTCTTCTCTCTCGTTCTCCGTGCTTGCCTTTTTTTCTTCTTTTGCAAGTTACAAAAAAGACGAAAAACAAAAACAAAAAAACTTTTTCCACAAAATGGGGTTAGATCTTGGTTGGCTTACCCGAAAAGTCTATGTTTTCAAGTTTTCTCGTTGTTTCTGATTTTCCGTGATTGCACAAGGTGCATGGCAAAGAGCATACGTAGCCGAGAAGACAAGAAAAAAAACTTTCCCCCACTGTTTTTGATTCGCCGCGATCACGCAAGGTGCACGGCAAAGAGCATATGCAGCCAGGGAAGGAAACAATCCAAGACTAAAATAGTAAAGATCTAATAATAAAACTGATAAAATATGAGAGATTAAAAAAAAACAAATCCGTCACTGTAACATTATACCTTCAAATTTGCCGAAATGGGTGTTTCTAGAACAAACGGAAACAGTTTTCGATGAAATGAAAACTATTTCCCAATGGAAACGGTACTCCAGACGCAATGGAACAGCTCCCATAGGCCACAAATGCATAGAAAATCCAGAACCAGAAACTCTTTCAAAGTTTCGGCAACACCGGTTCCAGATCTTGATTAAAACCGAAAGCGGCTCTTCATAAACGCTCCGATACCATCTTCAGGTACACATGGTACTCCCAAAAGACCGAACACCTTGAGAAACCACTTCACACAAATAGATCATAGATCAACACACCGATGTTTGTCACGTGGTTAAAACCCTCGAGAGGGAAATAGTCCACGCCCCCAGCCAAATAGCTACTTGGAGCAATTTATTATGTAAAAGAAAGAAAGTTACATGAGCTTCTCATAATCGATCAACTAGCCAAGGATCCTCCATGCTCTTTAAATAGAGATCATGGACCAATCGGGTGTTAAGCCACGGATCAATGGTAGGTATGATCTAAGAGAGGTTGAACCGTCGGATCACTCTATGTCTAGGACATATCGTGACCGTCAGATTAGAATATTTACAAATGCATACTAATGTATACTAAAGAAACACACTTTTACCTAACAGATATATTATAGAAGTTGATCTTAACTAACTCCTAAGTGTTTAAATATCATAACATGCATTAATGGTAGCATTGTGTGTATGTTTTGGAATTCGACATTTAATTAATTAGGTTTCCATGGTTAATTCCCTTGTTAAACTTCTATAGTAATTCCATGAAAAACAAATTTAGTATCATAGGTAAATTTATATTTGAAATCAAGTACCCCACGACCAAATAATGTCAAGAGGTTACTGGGTATGTGACAATAATGGGTTGGATTGAGTGAGATTAGACATTTGTAGGAGCTTCTTACACTCAAATATATCATGGTTTGGATTGTGGATGGAATCTATTGCTAATTCTCACGAATGGGAGGTGAATCACTATTCAACAACTGATTCAATGGACATGCCTTTAATCATAGAAAAGTACTCATATTTCTCTACATGTCGAATGCTTTATGTTGTAATTTGTTGTGTGTTTAGATGGGTTCAATGGGTAACAAGTGAACTATATTTATGCATAGTTAGTTCTACTGCTATTTTTATTTGCATACAAATTCGAGTTTATGTTGATGCCAAGAGTCAAGTTTAGCTTAATAGTTGGTTACGAAAAGAGGTAATTTTTGATGGGGTGCTTCGATGACCAAGAGCAACATTTGGGCATGTGACAAGAATGCAAAGCTTATAGACACGATACATATATAGTAACTTAAGGCATATCCAGTCTTATGCCAAACCAATAATAAATAGAGTAAATTGCATAGGATTGCCTCCATAAATAAGCTCATTGGAAAAGTTAAGCATGGAGTGGCTCGAACAAGCTTTGGATGTGTGCCTATCCACCCATTCTTGGGTGGAGGGGTTGTTTTCTCATATCCAACATGTGTTTTTTACAAATATTCAAAGTGGGTATACTAGTAGTCGGATTCCACTGCATGTATGCAATGTGTCAAGAGAGATCATATTTGATATGAAGGAAGACCAAGGGTCACTGCAATTAATCATTCGTAGCTTGGGTTTTATCAGGAATATGTTGGGAAATAGGAAACTTTTGAGGATTCAAACAACCCTCAATGATTGCAAGGAATTCATATAGAAGAAATAGGTGCAAAGTCGTTAAGCTTAGCATAAGCTCAGAGTATACAAGTGCTATTGTGTTGAGGTGAATAGGACAGACGTTGTTGATTCCCATAAGTGGGCAAAAAAATCCAATCCAATCCCAATTCCTACAAATAACATATCGATCCATGGTGATGACACTATTTGTTTACAATGTGCTCATGGCTTATTTGTCCTTTAAATAAAAAAGATCGCTTTCATCTCCTTATACATGTCGGTTTGTGTTAGCGTTCAATTTTCATGGTCTACAACATTAAAGTGAGAAAATAGATCTACAGGGGAAGAAGCAAAGACATATGGGCTCCATTATAGAGGCTTAATAATGTCAACGTGATAGTTTGACATTGTGGAGAACATTTAGATAATTTGCAAACCCAATTGCAAATAATGGGTCGATGGAAAAAATGGTTTTCCAAAGCTAGTGATTTAGAACAACTCTTCTCCTAATACATGCCTTCAAAATAATAGGATCTTGATCTCAACTGTGAGGTTTTATGTGAGCATTCTGTAAAGTGTATTAATTATACCCAATTTAATGAAAAACGTTAAGGAGGTGAGCCTTCTCGTCCATAAAAGATTCTTAGGGCTATGGTAGCTAGGGTGTTTAAGAACCTCGTTTCTTTAGCAGGGCGATGATGAGATTCACATGTAACTACTACTTAGTATGAGTTTTTATTTCTTTCTAAACACTCGATGTGCCAAGGACCTATCAAGTTTCTTTGTGAAGGTTTGAACATCCAGGAAAGGAAGGCTCCCATTCATTCTCACCTTCGTGGTGAATTTATTGTGCTAAGATTGATTATTAAGATGCTTTATGAATTTGTCCAAATTCTCTTGACCATGGGGCTAATTAGCATAGGTGTTGTCCATGAATCTCAACCACAATTTTGGTTGGAGAGGGGGTGAGGTAAGGGTCTTTTCCTCAAAGTACTCCATAAACAATTTGTAACCACAAAGGAAAAGTGATGACTCCCTTGTCACGCCACTAATGTGTTCATATATCTCCCCTTAAAGTTAAAAAATGTTGACCTTAAGCACATTTCCACCAATTTTGTACTCCCTTGATCTATGAACCTATTAATAACTTCAACAATGACATCAATAAATGAACTTCATAAAAAGAAAGACCACATTAAAACTTACATGAAGATCAATAGGTTCAACCTTCATGTTGTCAATTTCAAGAGCAAAGAAAGTTGAATATGTTAAAAAAACTAAACATTACGAACCAAACACTTGAGTTTACTTCCAAAATACTTCACAAACTTGTAGGTGGGCGACCCACTTATGTTGACAACTGTTTTAAGGACAACCCTTTCATTTTGAATATTCAATAGGTTGTCAATCACGACAACTATGCACAACAACAAACCTTAAGCACTCGCCAATTTTTTGTTTTTGTTTTTGTTTGTTTAAAGATACTTCTTATATATACAAAAAATATTTTACATCAACACTCAACAAGTTTTACACTGATCCTACAACAAAATTGATTGTACCATTGGATTGTATCATTCAACAATATAACAAACTTAAGCACATTTCCACCAATTTTGTAGTCCCTTGATCTATGACCCTATTAAAAACTCAACAACAACATCAATAAGAATCTTCATAAAAAGAAAGACCACATCAAAACTTATGAGGAGATCAATTGGTTTAACCTTCATGTTGTCAATTTTATGAACAAATAAAGTTAAATATGTTAAAAAATACTGAACATTTCCCACTAAACATTTGAGTTTACTTCCAAATACTTCACGAACTTGTAGGTGGGCGACCCACTTATGTTGACAAGTGTTTTAAGGAAAACCCTTTCATTTTGAATCTTCAAGAAGTCATCCATCACAACAGCCAATAACAACAACAAACCTTAAATACTTGAACAAGTTTTAAAAAAATACTTTTTTTTTTTTCCAATGAAAAAAAATCGTAAATATTTTTATTGCGCTGAGAGGCGCTCTACAGCCCAGTATGGGGGAGATCTTGTAACGTTATGTAACGTTATTTTTATTAATAAAAAATAATTTTTTTAATTATAAGCCAAAATAAATGTCGGCCAAAAAAACAATCTAATATGGGGGAGATGTTGTAATCGTCCTACCTAACAAAACAATAAAAAAGTAAAAATTTGATTATCCGTAAAAAAAATGCGAGTCAGGAAAAAAACACATTATGGGAGAGATGTTGTAATGTTTCTACCTAACAAAATAATAAACAATAACAAATTGACTTATCCTCAAAAAAATGTTTGTCTTCAACATGGTTTTAAAACCAGGGCAACCCATAGTTTTATTGTACATGGTTTAGGAGGGCCTTGCACATGGTTTTAAAACCATGTGCAAGGCTTGTTAAACAACCCATGGTTTTCTTGTACATGGTTTAGGAAGGCCTTGCAAATGATTTTAAGACCATGTGCAAAACCATGTGCAAGGCTTGTTAAACAACCCATGGTTTTCTTGTACATGGTTTAGGAAGGCCTTGCAAATGATTTTAAGACCATGTGCAAGGCCTCCTAAACAACCCATGGTTGTAGGAGGGCCTTGCATGTGGTTTTAAAACCATGTATGGAGAAATGTTGTAATGTTTGTTCCTAACAAAATAAAAAATATTATATGTCGGCCATAAATAATATTAAATATTAATAATAAAAATATTATATGTGGACCTTAAATAAAAAATATGTGTCTTTTGGTTTGAATCAAATCAATGGATACGTAAGAAGATGTTTGCAGCTGAGAGATTTGATCCCTCTCTGTGCTTGATAGAACCTAGGATTTGGATCTACACTGGTTTACCTTCAACATATGACTTCTTATATACCTATACATAAAATATTTTACGCCTATACTTTGACAAGTTTTATGCTAATCATACACCAAAATCTATTGTACCGTTGGATTGCCTCATCGAACCATGTAATAAAACAAACTTTCCCCCATAAATGCAAAGTTTGTATACCACTTAAGGCTCACTTAGACCAAGTCCTAATAAAGGTATAATGCTTCGACAACGCTCTCTAGAGTGTACAACAACAAACTATCCCGATCATTATGTATAACCTATCCGTATATATGACGCTGTCGTTTCAGTTTTCCTCATAGAGTGCTTGTTAAGTAAGTGGAACACCATGCCCCGTTTAGTTTCGCGTTTTAATCTATATGCTAGACGGTAGATTTTCTCGCGAAGCAGTTTCATGACGATTTTGTGAAATCGTGGCCGATATTTGATTAAGAACAGAGGTTAATACCGGGTCGAAGGTTCGAATCTTCAGAACAAGAGAATTAAAAGATTTAGGGTTTTTATAGGAAGCAGGGTTTCTGTTTTTCCTCTGTATTTTGGACGTGGTTATGGCAGGAAGGGAGGTTCGGGAATACACAAATCTCAGTGATCCGAAAGGTTTGTTAACACCGCTGCTTTGTTTGGAACAATTTTCATCGGTATTTTGAATGTACAAATTGGCTGGTGAAATGTTAATCTGATGGCTTTTTGACGATTTATGCATTGCAAATAAATAAGTTCAGCGTAAATTTTTGTTATGGATTTTATGAATTGTTTTTAGTTAAATAATTTACATTTAAGACTATCGTAGGGTTTTATGATGACATTTTGCAGATAAATGCACTACAATTTTGAATGAAAATTTTCTCACCGGTTTATAATGAATCTTTTTGTTTGAAGATTTTCTATGGCTTTGTTAATTTAAATTTATGATTTCCTGTGTATTTATGGTGAAATATTTGTGTGCAGATAAGAAATGGGGTAAAGGCAAAGATAAAATTGATGATGAAGATATTGCGTTTCAGAGAATGGTGGCAAAGGTTAGTGAACCGGCCCTGCTGTATGCTATATATTTCGTTACTGCTTCATTTCGTTTATGAAATTTTAATTTATGAACTGCTATCTTTATTCATGAGAATAGTTAGGCAATAATACCCCGAACATAGACGCTGTACATTTAGTTTTCGCTGCATTGTTAGGTTGTCAATTTTCCGGCATTTCGCCGGGTTACAGATGCGGATTGTCTTCTTGGGCCTGTCCTTGGGTTTGAACCCAGGTCTTCCTAGAGGCACGAACTTGCTGCTAGACGACAACCCGACTAGTAACCTTTCGATCTATTAATGGGACACGTAGGGATATTTAAGGCTAGGTATTCAATAAAAGCTTGGATAATACACAATTCTAATTGTATGTGCATTTGTGTCAAACGGGTCTTTGTTCTATAGTAAAGCAGGGTGTTTCATATGCCCATTAAAATTCAATTCGCCTGGAGACAGTTTTTTGCCCCTCATGCACTGCCCAATTAGTTTTTGTCACGTGGTTGGGATTCGATGCATGTTTTGGGTAACTTTGTCGGAATAGATACCCTTACAAGCAGCTTCGCATTCAAGTGTTATAGGCCAGCTACATTCCATTGTAATACTCTCACAATGGGAAGGGCACGTTTATAGTAATGATAATTGAAAGCATCTTGTCAAAAGAATATTTATTGTCATACGATCTTGTGAAGAATTAAAATTAAACAAGTTCGTTTTGTTGCCCCGAGAGGGGTATTGGATCAGCAAAACAATAAATTAATTTAAATGATAACAGTAAAAAATATAATCATAACATTTAAGTCAGTCTAATATCTTATATATGATGATGATGATTAACGTTTACTAAGACCCACTTGGTCTATCGGACCTTAAAATAAGAGATAGGGATTAATTGGATTGCTGTAAAGTTTTATTTCTATGATCAAAAAGCTTAGAAAGAAGAATTCCCTGGTTGCCATAGTTTTGACATGTTAGAAGATTATGGAGATTAGTTCTGTAGCAAAGCTTATGAAACTGCAATCGAATGTGAATGAAAAATGAAATAACATCATTCTAGATCCATCTTATTTCTGGATATATTTAGTGTGCAAAGAAGAATGTTATCTCTTTGAAGAAGAAGCATTCATGAGCATAACCATGAGATCAGAAATGATCTTGTAGACAAAACATGCTTACAAGAAATTGCATAGAATATAGTGAGATATATATCAAACATAATCCACTATAAGCACATATCTGAAATTCTGAATGCCATACCTACAATAGTGAAGAGGAATACGCCACACCAGATTTAACCCTCCAAATCTTGCGCACAAAGTGATCTAGGGTGGACGAAAGCAATTTCTAAATAGAAGAGGACATGACCCCTTAAATCTGATAATGGAGTATAGTAATTGAAGTTGAGAAACCCTCTCACATAAATCAATTCATTCAATAGACTAAAAAGGAGGACGAGGCAGAGTTTGTCACCGCAGTGTGTATGGTAGATCAATGTTTTAAAACTTGGAACTAGACTCTGAACCGACCAAGGGCTTTGATTTCCATTGCTGCGGAAATGGGTTGGAAGATCCATCAGATGGATGTGAAGACCGCATTTCTCAATGGAATCATACAGGAGGAGGTGTATGTTGAGTAGCCTCAGGGCTTTGAGATTCTTGAGAGAGTCTCATGTTTGCAGGTTGAAGAAAGCCTTGTATGGGCTGAAGCAAGCTCCTAGAGCTTGGTACTCTAGGATCGATTCTTACTTGCAGCGGATGGGTTTTCAGAAGAGTGAGGCAGATCCGAATCTCTATTTCATCATGGTTGGAGATGATCCGCTCATTCTTCTGTTATATGTGGATGACTTATTTATCATAGGGGGAGAGAGACCCATTGCAGCTTGCAAGAAAGATCTTGCTTCAGAGTACGAGATGACAGATATTGGGTTGATGCACTATTTTATGGGATTGGAGGTTTGGCAGGACCTTGGACATATTTTCTTGGGACACGGAAAGTATGTAGTTGATATTCTGAGGAGATTTAGGATGGAGGATTGCAGGTCAATGTCGTTACCGATGGTCACCAACTGCAAGAAGCTTTATGCTTCCAAGGGAGAGTTCATGGATCCTACATTATATCGTCAGCTCATTGGTTCATTGATGTATCTGGTCAACTCTTGGCCATATATGTATTTTGCGGTGAACACTCTCTGTCAGTTCATGGTTGAGCCTACAAGAGTGCATTGAGTAGCTGCAAAACATGTGTTGCATTACCTTGTAGGGACAATGGAGTATGGTCTGGACTACAGGAGGTTAGATGGGATCAGGTTGATTGGCTTCAGAGATTTAGATTGGGCAGGCAGTGTGGCAAACCGAAAGAGCACTTTTGGATGTTGTTTCAGTTTGGGCTCGGCAGCAGTGTCGTGGTTCAGTCAAAAGAAGAAGTCTGTTGCTTTGAGTTTTGCAGAGGCCGAGTATATGGCAGCCAGTCAAGCCAGTTGCGAGGCGCTGTGGCTTCGCAAGTTGTTGGTGAATTTATTTGATCAGGAGCTGAGGCCTACGGTGATTTACTATGACAATCAGAGTTGCATCCAACTCTCTAAAAATCTAGTATTTAAGTGGGTGAGTGAATTTAATATTTATGAGATTTAAATGTGAGCATTTAATCTCATCCATTGATCTAGTCTAATCTCGGCCATTGGATTAGATGGCTCATCACCTACCTAGGCTTTAGACAAAAAGCAAGGCAAAAGGCATTTTGCCTCACTTTTGTAGATTGAAGTGAGGAGAGGAGAGAAGAGAGAGGAGGCACGAATTTTGAGGCAGTCGAGTTTCTAGGCATCATAAAAATCAAGGTGAAAGATTTTGGTACAACACACGTTCCAAGGTGATTGTATAGTACGGTTTTCAAGGACTGACGGGCACATTTATCGAGAAGGTTGGCTCATTTATTGAGGTCGTACTCTGCACAGATTTTGAGGCCGTACATTGCATAGATTTCGAGGTCCGTACAAACTATCCTTTTTTGCACAGAAATCAAGGACATATTTTGAGGTGTCAGGCACGAAAATCGAGGGACTATTTTGGCACAGTTTTCAAGGCTCAGTTTGGTA
The DNA here is from genome assembly GCA_001517045.1 of Pseudotsuga menziesii. Lineage (NCBI taxonomy): Eukaryota > Viridiplantae > Streptophyta > Pinopsida > Pinales > Pinaceae > Pseudotsuga > Pseudotsuga menziesii. The sequence goes on from LPNX010230194.1 coordinate 129,111, forward strand.
TAGAAATCGAGTAGGCAGTTTGGCACAGAAATTGAGAAAGTCTGGGTGCATTTAATGCAGTAGAGATAAGTTGTACTTTTGCTGTACTTGCTGATCCATTTTACTGAAAGAAATAAAAATACTCTCTCTTAATAGGTTTTCCCCTTGTGTGTTTTACTTGGGTATGTTGCCAAAAATTTATTATGTCTGAAAATTTCATGGTGTGCATTTATTTCATTTTTTGTCATTAAAAGTTGAGTTACAACAGTGTTTATTTCAGTCTCAAAATTTATGTTATTTCCAGCCTTACGCATTATGGGTTGGGCATTAAACTGAGATATTTTTGACATTTAAACCGGTGGCTGAAACTACGAAAAACTTACAGATCAAGAGAAATAGAGAGGCAAAGCAATCCATAGGCTTCATCCAACCTATTATGCCACTTAGCTTTCTCAACAACAAAATTTGGTTCATTTTCTAAAGCCATAGAAACTCTATAGAGCTCCTTACTGCGCAATAGAATGCTAATTTTGGATTTCCATTCGTGATAGTTGAAGGGAGTCAAGATTAGAGCTGAAGAAGAATCCATACTAAGATGTTGATGTGCTCAAGAAGAAACTCTTTGCAACCTACACAAATGAAACTAAGAGAAAATCTTGTAAGCTAAATCAAGCTCTTCTTCACAGAGGAATAGGAGACTGTATGCGCTCTGGTAGAGAGAACAGATAGCTCCTCAACTCTTTTGAACTTGAACAACCTTGTGCTCTGATACCATATAGAAATAGCAGCTCTAATGCAAAGAGGAATCATAGGGAATAGATCTTGCTACTAAGATAATTCTCACAAGCATATACAGGAAAAATAGAGAGAAGAATAGACATTGAATCACATGAATGAAGAGATGAATATTGGAGTGTATCCTTCCATTGAATAATGATGAATTATAGTGTGCATAAATAGTACTTCCCTCATAGATAAAATCGAGTTGTATTGGAGACAACTTATCAAGTTCAAAAAGATAGACTTACTAAATATGATAAACCCCCATAGGTGGCCAAAGCACTTTCCTAATCAGTCAAGGACCTCACGAATTAGCTAAAGCATGAGTGAGTTGTCATGTATGATGGAAAAAACATGCTAATCTTGGAATATGGAGAGACAATCATGGAGGATGGGTTGGCAACAAAATACAGTAATTTCCTAGTAGACTAACTTTACCTTATCCACTGAAAAGTTGGAATAAAGTAGTAAAAGACAGAATCTATAGGAAGGCACAGTTACTAATTTTGGCAGTCAATGAAGTGGACAGGATCAAATCAAAACCAAGATTAAAGCGCTCCTGGGGTATATATGGCAAGTGTTGACCATGTGGTGCAAGTGGATGCCAACTATCTAGGCTAGTGGGTAGGAAATGAATCAAAATTGATTAAATATATAATCTTAAGTTATGGAGTGGGTTTATTATATTCCCACAAGTACCAATGGTCCAAAGGATTTACAAAATAAAAACCATAAAATAAAAGTCATAATGTTAAATGTACACATAATAAGAGTGCTAGGACCAAGTAAAATATAAAGGACCAAAAGTCAACCACAGTGGTCATAATAAGAAGGTAAGACAGCCCTCATGCCCACAAGTCCAACGTGTACCATAAAGGTGGACAAACAAACCCCTTTTACCCTAAGGACCAACAAGACCAAGGATTTTAATCTTTTTTCTCTCAAAAGTATATTGTCACATGTGTTCCATATATTTTATCATCACAGTATAAGGAAGAAGATCCAAACTGGATGATGTGATCCTTTGGTCCTTAGTACTGCTCCTAAGGGTTAGGTGCTAGGGACATCACCAAGGGGTGGCTAGTCTCTTGAGAAACAACCTAGCAATAATCGAATAGGAGAGAGGATATCACACATCATCATCTTTGTTTTACTTGACCAAGATCCACCTGGTTAATTGACCAAGAATGTACCTACAGGATCTGCTTGGTCACAGACCAGGAGGTCTTTGTCTCAACCTGTAGGTTCTGCTTGGAAGAATTTGCCTGGTCCTAGACCAGGAGGTCTTTGTCTCAACCTGTAGGTTCTGCTTGGACATCATGTCTCAGACTAGGAGTTCTTTGTCTCAACCTGTAGGTTCTGATTGGAAACTGTCTGGTCCCAGATCAGAATACCATAGAGACATATAGGGGCCCTAACCATATGTTGGGACTTTGCCATGGCATCAACCTACTTGGTCCCAGACCAAAAACCCAAGAGACTACTGGGGGCGCTAGTGTATCTTCTAGGGTCTTACTCTGCCCTAGTTAACTGACTAGGGTACCATCCTTCTGTGAGAATGGGTCTGGTAGCTGTACTATCTTTAGTACCCTCTACCACGAATCTCGAAGTTGATCTTCCAAGGACATTAGTCAACACCCTATAATTTTGATGAAACTTCCTAATCCAAGCGTTAAAATAAGGTAGAATTTTTTTTATGGTTAATAAGTGTGATTTTGCTTGATTGAAGGGTACATTTTTCTTAAGGCCATGACAAAGGAGTTCAATGTAGTGTTGAAAAACTCTCCAAAAAATTGTCGACTTTTTCCAAAAAATCGCCTTTTTCCAAAAATTCGCAATTTGCTAAAATGGCTAGTCTCGACTTTTTCCAAAAAGTCTCCATTTTTGCTAAAATGGCTAATTTTCCAAAAAGTCTCTATTTTAGCCATTTTGTTGTATACTGACACCTTTTCTCTACCGTATAAATATTTAAAAACTTTGTTGTATTTGAAGATCAAACCATGCAAGGATAAGCTATACAAAATATGTATCCGTTTATCAAAGATCACAATGGTAATTGAATTACTTTCTTCACTATTAGGGAATTTTTTGAGCAAACATATTTTGAGTGATCATCATAGCACATTATAGGAAAAAGAGAACAATATTTCAAGTGGTAGTTGAGTTAGGGCTAAATGTGAGGCTCATGTCAGAAATTCAATCTTGGAAGAGTGAAAAATACATCTTTGATTTATCACCAATACAAAACAAGAAATACATTTAATGGCTGACAACCAGTTCAATAAAATATACCTTTCAAAAATTAGTTTTAAGTCATAAGATGGAGGGACAAATAAAAAGCATTTATGAAAACCTTATATAAACCTAATCATTGTTGTAGGGAAAAATATGAAGTATGAATGAAAAAATATGGAAGAGAGCATTGATATTAGATAACTAGATGCTATTTTTCCTCGGATACATTTATATATGTGATGTCATGTTGTATTGGTTATCCACTTTTGAGTCCTTGATTGGACAACTATGATGTTTCAGGATACAGTATTGACTTTGATGTATCATTTTACATTTGGCATGATTACATGATGATGATATATATCAGTGCTTTCTCCATATTTATGTTCCAATGTTATTGTTGCTTTAAATGTTTAAAATTCTAAAAAAAATGAATGTATTTTGTATTTTTTTAATGTTTGCCGACTTTTGCCGATTTTTCTCGATTATTTTGCCGATGTTGTCGAGAAGTTGAATTTGGGACCCTTCCTGACTTTTTGTTGATGCCGACTTTTTCAACATTGGTTCAATGAACTTCAACAATCAAGCATCAACACCACCAACATAGAGAGTTTGATGTGCATGATTAAATTCCAATCCCTTACCCTCATACATGATAGAATTCAATGGAAACGTTGCAATCCTGAAAACTCTTAAATTTGTTGAATTCTGTATGGAATAAAAAAAATTTCTTTTGTATATGAAGTCTGATGAGGTTGGAACCACTTTCAAACAATCCTGAAACAATTAATGGTAATGTTCAAAATTATCTTTCATTTTCTAAGTGACATTCTCTTTATCTTTCATTTTATATTTTTTTACTTTAAGACTTTTTACCATTTAATATTACTGACTTCAATGTCACTTGTACAAAATTGGTCAATTTAAAAAAAAATCCATGTTTAGCCTCCATGTGTGTACCCCGAGAAGACTTGGATTATAACTCGGTTGTTTTTTGACGGGATCGACTGGTTCAGGCCTGTTTGGTATCAAACTGGCCTCTAGGCCTATTTTTCTTCTGGTTTGGTGTTGCCGAGGGTTAGATCGGTCAACTCGGTTGGCTTTGGTTTTGTTATATATAAATAATTAAAAAGATAAAAAATACTAAAATTGTTAGTTTTTGATAGCTCAGTGGCACTCCTGCATCAGGTGCCTAGGTGCAGGGGTGATTAACTATGGAGTCTCATTTATATTTCAAAGTGACTTTAATAATGTGTTTTTTATTAAAGTACTTTTTTTTAAGTGACTTTATAATTTAATAGTGAGTTGCACTTTAATATGTTTTTAAAGTGACTTTAAGTCATAAAGTGTACTTTTATTTAATTTAGGGTAATATGACTTTTTCAATGGAAAAATTTATTGTAAAGTTCACTTAGGAGATTTAAGTGAGTGAAAGATTAGATCCTAGCCATAGATCTCTTGGCCAAGATCTAATCTCGACCGTAGAAGGTGAAAAGTCATGAGAATAACCCTAATAGGGTAAATAAAGTACATGAGATTTCATTTTGGCACACATTCAAGAGAGATTTCTTGGAGAGGGCTCGATTTCCAAGAGAGAAACTTGGAGAGAAGTGTGAGAAACACATTTGCAGGAGATTGCTAAAGACTGAGAGGAGGGCTCGATTTTCAGGACAGCTGAGAGAGAGATTCACAGCTTGCACAGAAATCGAGGAGGAGTACAGGAGCATTAAAGGCTGGCACAGAAATCGAGGAGGTGTATTGCTGCACAAAAATCGAGGAGAGGTACGGCCTGCATTTAATGCTGTACGGCTGCATTTATTTGCACAGAAATCGAGGAAGGTACAGTTGCATTTATTGCTGTACGGTTTCATCAATTTTTGCACAGAAATCGAGGAAGGTACAGCTGCATTAATTGCTGTACGGCTGCATTAAATTTTTGGACAGTTTGGCACAAAAATCGAGGTGCTGTACGGCT
>LPNX010230194.1:134235-169602 GCA_001517045.1 Pseudotsuga menziesii
TCTGATTTTTTTAACATGGTATCAGAGCTGGGGCTTTGAGATTTCAGTAGATTGTTGGGCAGCAGAGAAGTGCTGATTTTTTAAGACATTAGTGCATGTCAAGTAACAGCTGTCTATAAATTTTTTTTGCTGAGAGTGAGCAGAGAAGTGCTGGTTTAGTACAGCTGATTTTTTTTTTGGTCAAAGAAGGCAGAGTGTGCCTTGTTGAAAAAGAAAAGAGCAGAAGAGAATGATGGCTTGTATCCGGTATGAAAATAGGTTGGAAGGGATTTCCAACTACTTACAGTGGAAAGCACGGATGACAGCTGTTCTCAAGGAAAACAAGTTATGGGCCTTTGTTAGTACCACAGTGGCTCCTCTCGTAGCTGATCCTATAGCCCTTGACATACATGAGGTGAAGGAGGCCAGAACGCAGAGACTGCTTCTGGATGGTGTTAAAGATCACCTCATCCCACATTTGGCAGAGAAACTAACTGCTAAGGGGATGTGGGATACTTTAAAAAGTTTGTATGAGAACAAGAATGAAAATCGTAAAATGGCCCTAAAAGATAAGCTTCATGGCACTAAGATGGCGAGAGATGAGAATGTAGTCTCTTATCTCACTAGACTCAGACAGATAAAAGATGAACTGAGTGCAGTTGGTGAGGTGATTCCTGATCCCGAGCTAGTGCGGATAGCCTTGAAGGGCTTCACTAAGGAGTGGGATGTGTTCGTGAAGTGTGTAGTTGGCAGAGAGAACTTTCCCTCTTGGGAAAGACTATGGGATGATTTTACTCAGGAGGAGATCCGAGAAGGGAAGACTGAGCAGGTTGCTGATGAAGAGAATGTGGCCCTTTCAGCAAAGGGTAGAAAGAAAAAGGGTGGCTCGAGCAGTGGAGCCAAAGATTTGAGCAAAGTAAAATGCTTTGCTTGCCAGAGTTATGGTCACTATGCTGGGCAGTGTCCCAACAAGAAGAAGAACAAGAAGAAATAAGAAGCTGAGAAAGCCTCTCCAGCTGAAGTGGGAGATTTTGCGAAGGAATTCGAGAGGGAATTCTCGCTTGTCTCAATTCTTTCAGACAGTAGTGTAGTAGAGAGTTTGGACACTGGAGCATGGTACATAGATAGCGGAGCAGCACGCCATATGACGGGGATACGAGCAGTGTTCCGAGAGTTGACAGATCATGACAGAGTTATACTGACTGAGGATGGGTATGCCGGCACCCATGCAGTAGAAGGAGGTGGAAAAGTCATATTCCAACTCGAGTCTGGTGGTTATCTGGAGGTTGGCGATGTGTTGTTTGTTCCAGAGCTGAAGAGGAACTTGGTCTCAGTTTCAGCTTTGGAGGATGACGGATATGCGGTTCTTCTTGTGAGTGGGCATGTTTATATATATCCGGTGAGTGGGGGCCTGGGTGCAGCGAGTCTGCTTGGCATCCGTGATGGCCGGATGTACCGAGTTTTGGGTCATCCGGTGGATGGTGAGCCTGGTGAGAGATCAGACTCAGTGGTAGCAGCAGTGGCTGTCAGTATGGAGGATTCATCCAACTCTGTGAGGAAACAGAGTTGGTATGAAATGGTTCTTCAGGATGAGCAGGAGAGTGAGGAGAACTCTCAGTTCAGAGTTGTCAGACGGAGACCTTCAGCAGTTGTTCCAGTGCAGAGATCTGATAGGCATTCAGATTCAGAGGGAGCTTCAGTGATTGGAGGCAGAGATCCAGGTGGAGCTGATGACAGTAGTACCTCCCTCGCTAAGAGGGAGTGTTAGTTTTTGATAGCTCGGTGGCACTCCTGCATCAGGTGCCTAGGTGCAGGGGTGATTAACTATGGAGTCTCATTTATATTTTAAAGTGACTTTAATAATGTGTTTTTTATTAAAGTACTTTTTTTTAAGTGACTATGATTTAATAGTGAGTTGCACTTTAATATGTTTTTAAAGTGACTTTAAGTCATAAAGTGTACTTTTATTTAATTTAGGGTAATATGACTTTTTCAATGGAAAAATTTATTGTAAAGTTCACTTAGGAGATTTAAGTGAGTGAAAGATTAGATCCCAGCCATAGATCTCTTGGCCAAGATCTAATCTCGACCGTAGAAGGTGAAAAGTCATGAGAATAACCCTAATAGGGTAAATAAAGTACATGAGATTTCATTTTGGCACACATTCAAGAGAGATTTCTTGGAGAGGGCTCGATTTCCAAGAGAGAAACTTGGAGAGAAGTGTGAGAAACACATTTGCAGGAGATTGCTGAAGACTGAGAGGAGGGCTTGATTTTCAGGACAGCTGAGAGAGAGATTCACAGCTTGCATAGAAATCGAGGAGGAGTACAGGAGCATTAAAGGCTGGCACAGAAATCGAGGAGGTGTATTGCTGCACAGAAATCGAGGAGAGGTACGGCCTGCATTTAATGCTGTACGGCTGCATTTATTTGCACAGAAATCGAGGAAGGTACAGCTGCATTTATTGCTGTACGGTTTCATCAGTTTTTGCACAGAAATCGAGGAAGGTACAGCTGCATTAATTGCTGTACGGCTGCATTAATAGTGAGTTGCACTTTAATATGTTTTTAAAGTGACTTTAAGTCATAAAGTGTACTTTTATTTAATTTAGGGTAATATGACTTTTTCAATGGAAAAATTTATTGTAAAGTTCACTTAGGAGATTTAAGTGAGTGAAAGATTAGATCCCAGCCATAGATCTCTTGGCCAAGATCTAATCTCGACCGTAGAAGGTGAAAAAGTCATGAGAATAACCCTAATAGGGTAAATAAAGTACATGAGATTTCATTTTGGCACACATTCAAGAGAGATTTCTTGGAGAGGGCTCGATTTCCAAGAGAGGAACTTGGAGAGAAGTGTGAGAAACACATTTGCAGGAGATTGCTGAAGACTGAGAGGAGGGCTCGATTTTCAGGACAGCTGAGAGAGAGATTCACAGCTTGCACAGAAATCGAGGAGGAGTACAGGAGCATTAAAGGCTGGCACAGAAATCGAGGAGGTGTATTGCTGCACAGAAATCGAGGAGAGGTACGACATGCATTTAATGCTGTACGGCTGCATTTATTTGCACAGAAATCGAGGAAGGTACAGCTGCATTTATTGCTATATGGTTTCATTAGTTTTTGCACAGAAATCGAGGAAGGTACAGCTGCATTAATTGCTGTACGACTGCATTAAATTTTTGGACAGTTTGGCACAAAAATCGAGGTGCTGTACGGCTGCCATTAATGCTGTACGGTCTGGTACAGAAATCTGGGCAAAGTTGCTGCTGGTTTTGGCACAGTTTTCGAGAAGAACAGAGCACGGAAACCAAGGCAGATTTCTGGGTTGAAGATAAGTTGATTTTTGACTGTAAAAACTGATGTATGATTTTTCCTGAATCTCAATAAAATTTTTCTCCTGCATGCTGGTTTTCCCCCAGGGGTTGAGGGGGTTTTTCCAGGGTCTATTTGACCAAAATACTGTGTTTTAAATGTGATTTACAGTCTGCTGTTAGTTATGTTTTTCCGCTGCTAAATGTGCTTTATAAACAGTATATCATCCTACAACATAGTTTCTTTGCATGGTTAATTAATGTGCTTGATTGTGGTTTACTGTTGAGGCTTGATATCAAAGGTTTATGAAGTGTTTGACGAAATCTGTAAGTGAACAGAGGTCTGATTTTTTTAACAAAAATATATAACATAATAGGCTATGATTAAATATTAATGTAAATTTTAAGGGGTTTGACTATTATGAAGAGTCACCTCTAAAACCTGATAAGTCATATATATAGTCGGTAATTTTCATTGTAATAGACATCCATCAATTTCTATAAAATATTATTTATTCATATCTTCAAATTTTTTCTCCCTTTATTTGTATCAGAGCCTGCCTGTGCATAGTCGTCGTCGTTAAAGGGTCCCAACCGTCGTCGCGATTCCATTTGTCGCGCGCGTATTTTTCCTTATGTCCCGTATCATCATCTTTCCACGATTCTCTTTCCCCCCTCCTTCCACGTATAATCTCTCGTCGCTGCTCACTTCTCCGCCCTTGCTCTAGCTCTAACCTCGACCCTCAACCTCCTTGCCTTCTTTCTCCGCCCCTCCTCATCCCACTCTACAACGTTTGCTTTCTCCCCTATGTCTCTGCCGCAACCTCCTCTCACTCCCTCTTCCTCTCACACAGTCCATTCTCCCCACTTCTCCCCATGCTCTCTGCCCACCTCCCTTCTCCTATTCATTGCTCCACGCAGTTCTCTGCTAGCACCTCTCCCTGCGTGTTTCTCTGCTTCCCTCCCCTTCCTTGCGCCAAACACGACGCCATTCCCTTTTCATTTCACGAGTCCCCGCCCCCCCAAAAAAACATTTTTATAATATAATAATAAAAAAATTATTATTATTATTATTATAATTTAAAATCAGAATATGTTAAAAAAAATCGTGGTTGGTTGGCTTCGAACAACCAATAAAAATAAATCAAGTTTCAACATAGAAAAAATCTCAGTTGTCGCTAGAATGGGAGATATCAATGCCAGATTGGACTAATTAGACGAAAAAGTCAACAAGAGATATGCAGAACTCAAGGTGGACATCGACAAAAACAATAACGAACTAACAAGACTCAAGGCAGGATTAGAGCAAGGCATCAGTGCATTGCAGGCAGAGCAAAAGAAGGCACAAGGATCGCTCAACACACACTATCTTGGCCAAACTACCGTCACACACTTCATTTCCCTGCCTTCTCCATGCAACAATCACTCTTCGTCGTCGTTTCTTCGCCCCTCCTCATCCCACTCTGCAACATTTGCTTTCTCCCCTGTGTCTTTGCTGCAACCTCCTCTCATTCCCTCTTCCTCTCACACAGTCCATTCTCCCCTCTTCTCCCCACGCTCTCTGCCCACCTCCCTTCTCCTATTCATTGCTCCACATAGTTCTCTGCTAGCACCTCTCCTTGCGTGTTTCTCCGCTTCCTTGCGCCAAACATGACGCCATCCCCTTTTCATTTCACGAGTCCTCGCCCCCCAAAAAAAAACATCTTTATAATATACTAATAAAAAATTTATTATTATTATTATTATAATTTAAAATCAGAATATGTTAAAAAAATCGTTGCTGGTTGGCTTCAAACAACCAATAAAAATAAATCAAGTTTCAGCGTAGAAAAAATGTCAGTTGTCGCTAGAATGGGAGATATCAATGCCAGATTGGACTAATTAGACAAAAAAGTCAACAAGAGATATGCAGAACTCAAGGTGGACAAAATCTCAGTTGTCGCTAGAATGGGAGATATCAATGCCAGATTGGACTAATTAGACAAAAAAGTCAACAAGAGATATGCAGAACTCAAGGTGGACATCGACAAAAACAATAACGAACTAACAAGACTCAAGGCAGGATTAGAGCAAGGCATCAGTGCATTGCAGGCAAAGCAAAAGAAGGCACACGGATCGCTCAATACTATCTTGGCCAGAGTACCGTCACACACTTCATTTCCCCCACCTAGCTATAACCTCACTCATAGACCCTTTCAATACACCTCCTCCAAATACGCCTAAATCACCAGGACAACACGACACGACACCTCCCCAAGAAGTTCCCTTATTTAACATTTCGTCAATATCAATTCCCCAAGCACACGGATACCAGATAAGGGTAAAGCTAGAGTTACCCAAGTTTGATGGTGACGAGAAGCAATGCATCGCATGGATCAATAAAGCCGAGGAATACTTTGATATCCATAACATACCCTACGATAGCGAGAAGATTAAGTATGTCGCCATGCAGTTAGAGGGAAATGCGTACAACTGGTACATGTGGTGGAAGACGACGATCCGAGTCTGTTCCTTTAATTGGAATAACTAAAAAAATGATCTTCTTAAAAGGTTTCAACTTTCAAGGCATAACTAAGAAAGACTTCTTTGCCAAGATCACCAGGTTGCAACAGAAAGGCAATGTAGACGAGTATACATGTGAATGGGAAGCCTTCAAAAGTCGAGTTCTAGATCTAACTGATGACCAACGTCTGCAAACATACATACATGGACTAAAATCACACATTTGGGAAGAGTTAGAATTACATAACACTTCTGCTATGGAAAAGGCAAGACGTAAGGCCAAGATCATCGAGAACAAGTTTAAACAACCCACTCAAAGTAGCTTCGACAAAAACTACTCCAATAGGAATCCGTCCCAAGCAATGAATACATAATCTTCGAGGTATACACTGCTGCATCTAAGGGAAGGGGCAAAACCCAATTTAGAATCCAGAGGATGAGGGGAGGAAAGTGCAAATATTGTGGAGAAAAATGGGATCCTAAGCATAAATGTTTGCAAAGGAGCAACCCCCCAAAACTATATGCTTGTGAAGCTGAAGAAAAAGAAAAAATCTCAGAATATGAAGAGCCAAGTGAGAAAGATATAGGAACCCAACATGATTGCCACTCAGAACCAGAAGATGATGCACCAAAAATCTCATTAGCCGCCATTACAGGGATATCCCAACCACAAACATTGAAGCTAAAAGGACATAAAAAAAACAACAATGTTTCGATTCTCATAGATACCGGTAGTACACAACTTTATTAATGTTAATCTTGCTAAAATATTCAACTTATTCGTTTTTCCAATGCCTAACATGAAGGTTACGATAGCAGATGGCAAGAAGATTGAAAATGTGGGAAAATGTCACAAGGTTAAATTACAAATGCAAGAGTATAATCTAGAATCCCACTTCTTTGTTGTACCTCTTGGAGGAGTAGACATTGTGTTGGGAATCCAATGGTTGCAAACATTGGGTACTTACTCCGCAAACCATTAAGAGCGCTTCATCAAGTTCAATTGGCTAGGGAAAGAATACAAGTTGTATGGTTTCCAACCACCCCAAACTTAATTGGTTACATCACATCAGATTGAAAGGCTAATTTGAAAAGGAGCACCTGCTTATGTAATTCAATGCCAAGAGATGGAGTTGCTAACATGTGAAGGAGATGACTGCAAGTCACCAGAGATGCAAGAGATAATCCGAAAACACCACAAGGTGTTCCAAGAGTTTTCGATGGAGCTCCCACCAAATATTAGACTATACAGATATCCCCATCATCATATAAACAAAAGCGAAAATGTCTCAACTTCAGGGCTACTCCATCCGCCTCACATTGCAAACAAGAAGTGGGAGGAAATCTCCATGGACTTTATTGAAGGGTTACTCGTATCTGAAGGCAAAGACAAAATCTTCGTGGTAGTGGGATTATTAACAAAATAAATATGCACATTTTATAGGTATTAAGAAAACCAACTCTGCTAAACAAATTGTTGAAGCATTTTGGAAAAATATTTACAAATTACATGGATTTTCAAAAATCATCGTTAGCGACAGAGATACCAAATTCACAAGCAACTTTTGGAAGGAATCCTGCAAACAAATTGTGATCACTCTTAACATGAGCTCAACCTATTTTACCCCCAAACCGATGGACAAACAAAAATCGTTAACAAATGTGTGGAAGCCTATTTTTGTAGTTTTGTCATTGACAAGCAAAACAAATGGTTACAATGGTTACATCTTGCAGAATGGTGGTATAACTCCACCTATCATACGTCAGCCAAATTGACACCTTTTCAAGCATTGTATGGTTATGTGCCCCCCAGATGGAAGGAACTTGTTCAAGGTGATGCAAAAGTACCTTTCGTAAAAAATAAACTCGAAGAAAATTGCGGAGTAATGCAAGTATGCAAGGATACTTTAACTATGACACAAAATCGAATGAAGCAACAAGCAGATCAATATAGAACAGAACGAGAGTTTGAAGTAGATGATTGGGTATTTGTGAGACTTCAGCCATACAAGTAATTGTTGCTTAAGCAACAATGAAAGAATAAATTGGCTCCCAATTTTTATGGCCCATATCAAATTATCCGAAAGATTATTGGGCCAACATCAATCTGCTTAGATGACAATTCCTACCTTGGACGAAGAACGAAAACTTGTTTTAGAACCAGAAGCCGTTATCAACATCAGAGAAAAGAGACTACGTTCTAGAATGATCAAAGAATACCTTATCAAATGGAAGAATTGCCCAGAAGAAGATGCTTCATGGGAAACAAAGAAGTTCCTTCAACAATATCTGTCATTACCTTGCTTTGAGGACAAAGCATTTTAAAAGATGAGAGCAATGTTATATATAAATAATTAAAAAGATAAAAAATGTTAAAAAATATTACATAATAGGCTATGATTAAATATTAATGTAAATTTTAAGAGTTGTGACTGTTATGAAGAGTCACTTCTAAAACCTGATAAGTCATATATATAGTCAGGAATTTCTATAAAATATTATTTATTCATATCTTCGGATTTATTTATTTTCCCTTCAGGTTTCAACACTTATAACCGGATTTGGTGATTTTTTGCCTTAAAATTCGAAAATCGCCAAATTTGTGGAAGACAAACTTATTCGTTGAAAATCGCTAGAAAAATCGTCGGATTTAAATATGAAGTCGAATTCATATCATGAATGCGTTTTAGGGTGAATTAAATCGATAAATAATGGGTCGAATTTCCCAGATTCAGCGTAAATTCATTTATTCTTGGTTTGGGTAGCCAACGCGTAATCCCTATCAAAAAAACCTCCGCGAGTATATACATTGTGCGGTTGCTGTCGTGCTCTGTGAGATTCCACTATTGCTGAAGTATGAAGCTGAGCACAGTGAATTGTGAAGCCATAGGGTTAGTCGGCTCTCAATTTCGAAGCAAGTATTTCATGGGTTAATGTTTTTTACAACCGCCGGCGTGAGAGTTAGTATTGGTGACATGAGGGCTCAGGGTGTTGGTGGACGCTGAGTTTTGGACTTGGTTGTTTAGAGGTTCATAGTTCACATATCCTCTGAATTCTCCCGCCTGCCCTGTAGCCTTTTATTATTTGGGAATTTCATATATAATTTTGTTGCATATTGAATTTTAAAATTAAATTAAATTTCACATATTATTCTATAATTTTATATACAATTAAATTAAATTAAATGACATATAATTTTATAATTGCATATATTTTATATATATATAATTTTAATTGCATATTAAATTTTATTATAACATTTATATATATATTTTTATTTTCAAATTTTAGACTGTTGAATTTAATGCTGAATTTTATTACCAAAATTTTTATTGCCGATTTTTGGCGAACTTCAAGGTCGTCAAACTCGAACACGAATTCGAACCAGGTGACTTAGGTTATTGGTTGAAATCAATGTTTTCATACTTAGTCAACTTGGAATCCAGCTCAGCTGAGCTGTCCGAGACTTGAGTTGTCCCTTGACAACCGTATTGACTTGGCCAGTTTGATACCAAACTGGCTAACTCGGTGAGTTAGTGTAGGATTGGTCAGCTCACATGTGAGCCAATTCAATTTTTAATTTTAATTTTTTATTTAAAAACCTGCTTTGTTTCCTACATATTGTAGCGCTATTTGGGGGAAAAACAGCCTTCTTACACAGCAGTGACACAAGCTAACCTGGAATGATAATATGGAATTCTTAAAATAAAAGGGTAGAAAGTGAACATATAGAAAAAGATAACTTTTACTTGTAAAAGAGTAGAAAGGGAAACATAAAGGAAATGAGAACTTTTAATTAAATCTTTTTGAGAGGGGTTCCAACCTCTTGCACCTCTATGATGAAAATAGAAAGCCATGTCCTATCCAAAATTCATAAGACTTAGCAGTTTTCAGAATTCCCGTTAGCTGAATTGCCAAAGTGAAGACAAGTCCACTTAACCATCAGAAGATTTCAAATGTCCCCTTACTCTTCAGCTACATGCCACCTTCGAAAAATATACCTGCAGTAAAATAGACATGCCAGAGTATGGTTCTGTAGCTTATGCTGATGATCCCATTGCCAATAGTGGTGATAGGTTTGATGATTGATCATGTTGATCAGTGATATGTAGTGGGCTAGTAGCTTGTAGGGCATTGTGTTGTGGTTGATATGTAATGGAATTTTCACCTTACTCTTCAGCTACATGCCCCTTCGAAAAATATACCTGCATTAAAATAGACATGCCAGAGTATGGTTCTGTAGCTTATGCGGATGATCCCATTGCCAATAGTGGTGATAGGTTTGATGATTGATCATGTTGATCAGTGATATGTAGTGGGCTAGTAGCTTGTAGGGCATTGTGTTGTGGTTGATATGTAATGGAATTTTCAAATTTTTACACATTCATTTGAATTAAACTTATTATGATTATATACCCTCTAGCATTTGAATTAATGATCATGCTTGGCATTGTTGCTGTTAGTCAAAGATGTTAGATTTCTCTCTTGGTAAACTGTTATTGCTTTAAACTTATTATCATTATCAGGAAACTTATTATCATTATATACCCTCTAGCATTTGAATTAATGATCATGCTTGGCATTGCTGCTGTTATTCCAAGATGTTAGATTTCTCTCTTGGTAAAGTGTTATTGCAATAATAATCTAACTTGCCATTGTTGCTGTTCTTCCGTTATGACAAACTTGCTAAGTGTGTTTGCTTGGCTCTTGCAATATTTTCCTGGCTAAATATAAAGTTCCCTTGCATTTGTCTTCTTGCTACTTGGCACTACTATATTAAAAAAAATTAAATAATAGAATCCAAGAATTCATAATAAGGTTCATAATCCATTCATTATATAGAATCACAAAATAGTGCCTTGATGTCATTGCCTTTACACATTTTTTTTTTGGTACTATTTTCTTCCATGTTTTCTTTCTTTCCTCCCTTTCTGTTACCATTCTTTCCCTACAAAAATCCCAATCACCCTGTAAACTGCTTTGTGTGGAAATGTGTGAATTTAAGCAGGTGCACCTTTTCGATTCAATCCTATCTGCCTTGCAAATCATTCTACTAATAATAAGTCATGAAGCTAGGAGTGGTTGTATGTTGCTTCATGTCCTATGAAGATTTACAGGGTGACCTTCCAGGTCCATAGGTTACATTTAGTTGATGTCATGGTTCTGTTATCTAGAGAGTACATGTTTCTGATAACTTGCCCTGACAGGGTTCTTGGCACCTCCTTGGGACATTTTGAAAAGAGCAGATGCAAGAGGTTGCAGGAGAACGTGGAGGGTATTTGCATGGGAGAGGCGGTATTTGTTTTCTCTTATTGCTCAAGATTCCATGAATATATGTAGTCACATTATATTTTAAAATAAGCCGTCTTTGTTGTTTCTCTGATTATATCATTGTGTACATTTTACTATTTCCTTTGTATGTGAAAATATCAATGTTTCAGTAATAAGAACAGCCAAAGTGTCATTATGGATTTATTTGTGGACATTTGAGATTGCTTGACATGACATCATTTGTTGAGGGAAATGCAGCTTTAGACAGTGATGATCTGCTTTATCTGAAAGAACAAATGGAAGCTGAGGAAGATGCTGAACGACTTCGCCAGAGGACAGAGAAACGTGCATTTGCAGCCTTTAAGATATCCTGTGTTTATTCAGTTTCTTCTGTTGTTAAAGAATATGAATTTATAATATCTTCTATTTTGAGCAAATCATCTCCTTCATCAAAACTCATTGTATGAATTAATATTGCTTCTATGATAATCTCCTGTCATTGGTTTATGTACCCAAGTCTTTAGTTATGTTTAATTTGAACTGGAGATTCTTTGACTTAGTTTGTACAGAGCAGCAAGTTTGGCTGATTCTTCTCCTCCAATTCCTCTTCCGCTTCGAGTTGAACCAAAGCCTAAGAGTGGTATTAGGTATGTTGTATTTTTTAAGTACCATTTATGCTTGAAGTAATTAGATCCTGTAGATCCTGTTTGTGGTGCTTGCAAAGGTTACACCTACTTTTTGGGTTAAACACATGAGCTGCCTCTTGAGTGTAATCAATTTCTTAATTTATTGCATTTGGATGAATCCATAATCTTAGGTGGAACTGTTATATTTTAATGGCAGAACTGCCATCATAAGCTGTTTTAGTTAATTTATTTTTGAAAGTGACACTGAAATTTGAAGAATATACTACAGGTTACTATGCCTTGCTATGTATATTCATGATGCATACAACTTAGATTTCCTATCTCATTTCTTACACCTACTTTGCTCTCTTTTCTTGTATCAAACGCTGCTTTGTCAACCCAGTGCACATATTAGGGTTAGCCTAAAGATAGTTTCTGTGTCCCTTGGTAAATGCAGAGTATCCTTTCATTTTATCTCCATTATAGTCATGGATATCTCAATACATAGCTCCAGATCAATTTAGTCAGAAAGCAAGAATAGAAACGAATATATTATGATTATCATTTATGTACATGAACTTGATGACTAAAAGAGATCAATAGGATTGGAAAGTAGATAATATGAAAAGACATTATACAGACTTGCAGTGCAATTTGGAGACTAGACAATAATGAACAACGCAAAATATAAAACAGGGCATCTTGAATTTATATATAATAATGAACGAGAACAATCATAAAATGGAGGCATCCACAAACAAAACAAAAATACTGAAGGGGTATAGTTGTTACTCTTAGCGAGAGTGCTTGCTGTTAAACAGACATTAAAAGGTAGGACCAATAAGGCTTGGCTCTCTCTACCTTAATTTCTTGTTTCGTATAAAAATGTTTGTCATTTTGAGAACTCTTAGGTGCTTATATCCTCTGTTGGCCAAAAGCTGCTAGTGGCACTGTGAAAGTACATCATAGCACTCCATCTATGGAGGCACCAAAGGACATGACCTCCTGCCCTAAGTCACCTGGTTCGAGTTCGTGTTCGAATTCGACAACCTTGAAGTTCGTCAAAAAATCGAGAACAAAAATTTTGGGGATAAAATTCGGCATTAAATTCGAGAGCTTATAAAATTTGAAAGTATATATAAAATATAAAAATAAAATAAAAATAATGATTTTTTTTTAATAAAAATCATGTTTAAAAATGTATTAACATTAATTTTTATACATATTAAACATATATTTAAAAAACATTTCGAATAAAAAGAAGTTGAAAATAAAAAACTATACAATTTTTTAAAAAACACAACTTATAAACATTAAACATATATTTAAAAAGCATTAAACATTAAAACATATATTTAAAAATATAAAACATTAAAACATATGATTAAAAAACATTAAACATTAAAACATGTATATTTAAAAAACATAAAACATTAATCGTTAAATATATATTTTAAAAACATGAAAAACATTCGATTTTAAAAACATTGGAGTGAAAGTGCATGTGGCTCGAGGGCTAGGGCAAGAGCGAGCAGGCCGCGCACTTGTTTCAAACGTGTAAGTGCACAACGAGCAGCGAGCCAGCGACAACGAGCAGGTTCGATTTAGAATTGTGAAAAGTGCACAGACTGGAAAAACGACGGACTCACGACTATCGGCTGCTGCCTCCACACTTCACGACGATGCCCTCAATCTCAGTCGATCTCCACGACGATGGCTTCAGTTTCATGGAAACCTCTACAACGTACGTCATTTTGGTGGGGTAAACACTTGGACAGCCGAAACACCATTAAAATCGCCGATTTTAATGGTGTTGATCGCCCACCACAGAAAAAACGGCGAATTTCGAATTTCTAGGCGAAAATTCGCCGATTGCGGTGACTTAGCTCCTGCCTGACCAAAAGTTTAAAACTAATCTTTTTAAAGTAAAAATAAAAATATTGAGTACACAGCAAGTATTGAAGTAACATAGAAGAGGGACCCCATCAGGAGAATTGCTTCGTCTATCTTTTCCAGGCTCAACAGATTGTCTGGGATGTAAGATTGATACTACTGCAGTGGTTGATGCCTTTACCCTCTGAATGTTGATACCTAGTACCCTCTACAATAAGATCTGTTTTAGCATCAAACAAGATCTGTTTTAGCATTCAAGGTCAAACTTGAGTTAAAAAGCTTATAGTGGAACCTATGTTGCACTGGTCTCGGGGGCGGGGGACGAGTTTCCGGGACGGCTAGAGCGCATCCCCAATTTTTCAGGGGACGGCAGGTTGGGGACAGCAATTATATAATATAAAATTTAAAAATAATATATATATATATATATATATATATATATAATTAAAAATAANACAAATGAAAAATCAGAACATGATTGCAGCATGAAATTAAAATATCTGCCATGAAAAACTGAAAAAGTCAAAAACATAAAAATTTCAATTTCAATTTAAAAGTTATAAGAGTTATGAATCATTAATGAAACATGAAAGACTAAAGTCTACAAATGTAATCACATAAATATTTTAGTCTTTAAAGTTTAAAACTTGAAATTCATATGCAAAAGGAGGAGTCTATCTAAGCATAAATGAAGGGTAGGGGTTTAAGTTTTTAAATTTTTAAATTTTAATTAAAATTTTGATTTTTTTTTTTTATCTTTTTTTTTAATGTACAGGAAAGGGGACGCGTGGGAGTCCCCGATTGGTCTAGGGACTTTGGGGACGTCCCCAAAAAGTCCCCTAATTTTTGGGGTACGTTTAGGGTACGGCGAAAAAGTCCCTGAGTGCCCCAATGGAGTCCCCGACCATTTGGGGACGTTTTCGAGGAGTTCCAAAGTCCCCGGAACGCTGGAACGCAGGGAACGGGTGAAATTTTAGGGGGGACGGGTCCCCGTGCAACATAGAGTGGAACACATATCAAGGGATCTAATATATGCTACCAGGATACGGATATGGATCCAGATCCGGATAAGATTCACCAGATTTTGAAAAGCCAGGATGCATATATGTCGGGGAAACAGCAAGTACAAAAAGATATAAATATATTTTTATAATTTATAATAAAAGAGTGAAGAATCCCATTCAAGAAACACAAGAGTAGAACTATAAGTTATTGCCAAAGAGAGTTTTCATGCATATTACTGCTAGGCATTCATGCACCATAAGGTCCATAACTGATAATTTGTTTAGTTATAATCTTGATTGATATTTATAATTTTGAAGACCATTTCAGCATGATCTTGAAGCAGGTCATAACAGTGTTTTTGTGAGCTGCATCCACACATGTCCATATTAGCAGTGAATAAAGTGGTTTTCTTGAAGGCTATGGTAGGACACTAAATAACAGTATGGGTGAAGTGAGCAACAACTTAGCACATAAGGATAGGTCAGCCCTTGACACCAGACCTTTGACCATAAAGGTAGATAGAATGAGAACGTTGAGAGCAGACTTTGATAGATCAGAGTTTGAGAGCAGATCTTGACACAAGGATGGATCAGACCTTGAGCAATAATGGGGTTTAAGGTTTTAGCCTTTAGGTTTTCAGCATTTTGGAAGTCTTTTCATTAAAAAGTCAATTTTTGGGGCGATCTGTGGGTCATAAAAGCCTTGCAAGTTTCAATCCATTTGAAAATTTTAGGATTTGTTTGATTTTCTACAGGATCCCCTTCCTGAGATTAAGATCTGTTTCCTTCTCTAAGTGATCCGTTTCCATGGCGGATCCTAGGCGAATCTGGATCTGGATCCAGATTGGATCTGCAGATCCTACACACTAAGGTGGTGGATCCTGTAACACAGGATCTAATATGAGTGATTTTTGGCCATCAGAGTGATAATAGATGTTGAGAAGCAGGATCAAGGAGGAATGTCCTTGTGCTTCAAAAGCTTATATCATCTATAATTTTGTCCAAAATGCCAAAGTTTCACACAACCCGAAGGATCTGTTGAGCTTAAGGATGGATAAACTGTCTTAGCAAGTTAGCATCCAAGGTCAAACTCATTCAATAATCATCATGGGCATAGCCACACATCTGACCAGCAATGTTTGATGCTAAGTTTAAAAACGAGTTATGTGAATCTACTTTGTCTAACTAGTTGAAAATGACCCTCTTCACATAATCATGTCAAAGAATGATCCAAGGCCAAACTGATTCAGTAATCATCTTGGGCGTAGCCACATATCAGACCAGTGATGCTTGATGATTACTTTAAACAGTGGAAGATGTTCCCCTTCACATAACCATGTCAAAGAATGAAACAAGTTCTCTTAATGGATGCCAGCATCTGCTTTTGATCTCATAATAGTCTAGACAAGATAAATTTACCAATAACAACCTCCAATGCACATAATCTATAAATATGATCATCTATTCGATTATGTTTTTGTGTTGTAACACCAAGTTCATGTGGTCTGTCTTGAAGGGTAATCTATAAGCAATGAGACTAGTAATTACTGATTTAGTAGGGGTGGTTGATGGGTTCTGGAGGTTATTGAAAGTGAAAATGTAAGGTGGATAACTGATATTTAGAAGCTAGTTTGTTCTTTTATATCAAGCTTCAAGTCCACAGAGACACGATTAAATTGAAAATTCTGGCTGACTAATTGGCTTTTACGGCTTTCCCTTTCTCTTTTGAGAGATTTCGTTTGGTCCTTGTGGAGAGGATGATTGTAAGAGCAATTTCTGTTCTTATTGAATTCAACAGAAGAATTTCTGCAAGTATATAATATAATGAATAAGATATGATCCTTGTGACGGTGTGCTTTTATAAGCATTGACTGGTCACGAGGCAGATAGGTGTGTCCGTTGACTTTCCAATTAATGCTAATCTTAATTTATTACCTATTTAATTATTTATATTTATCTATATTTATGTTTGTAACATTGCCACCCCCTTAAGGAATGCTTTGTCCTCGAAGCATAATAAATTGGATTTTCTTTGGCATTGCATGGTATCATAATGACGTCATCTTTGTGTTTGTCTAGTGGTAGGGGATTAAGTTGGTTCCTTCTTTGAGCGCTAGCAAGGGTCCTTTCTAAGATGTGCATCGTATGTTGAAGTCTTTGGACTTGTTTGTTACAAATGAACCCTTGATGCTTCTTGATCTGCAATTTTCCAGACCTCGTCGCAAGTGGTGCTGTAAAATTGCATGCCTCTTTCAATGGAACTTGAAACCTATTAATCTTCTTGAGATGAGAAGAAATATGCTTTTTAGGTGGAATTGTTGTTTTTTATGCCTCTTTTCTTGGAACTGTTTTTCATTGTTCCTCCTTAGATGAGGTGGAACGTATTTTGTGGGCACTTCTTGTGGCTTGTTTTTTCGAGTAATATTTCCCCTTGGCGACACGTCATCATCACTACCTTTTGGTAGTATGCATGAAATCGATGATAGCGATATTTGTGGTGTTTCGTCATGGTCGGAATTTGAATTGTATCTTACCATGATTTCCTTTCCTGGGGTTGAGAAGTTCGAACTTACTGGCGTATTGTTGTAGATAACTTGTTTGATCGTTGATTCATCTCATTTTTTAATGGATTGGCATTCTTTATGCTCATTAATTTTTTTCATTGTTTTATCATTATTATTGTTTCTTAAGTTTTGCTGTCGAGACTCAATTTTTTGTTATCTTGTCAAGACGCTCTCTTAATGTTTCTGTTATCTTATTAAGACCGTCTCTAAATTTTTTTGATGTCTCTTCTATTGATTTGTCTTCAAATTTTTTTTGATATCTCTTCATAATCACCCATTTTAATTTTTTTCTTTTTTTCTTCATAAAACCCACTTAATTTAGACTTTATATCTATCTATCTATCTATCTATCTATCTTTATATATATATTGAAATTTATGTTTTAGCTTTATTTCAATTAAGCCTACTTGGACAAAAATGCCAAGGGAAGAAATATTTAAAAATTCTAAAAGGGTGCGACTTCTGACTAAACGAGTGGTACAAATAAAACTGTACGGAATCACGAAGAATGTACGTGTTGACAGAGAAGAGAAGGGTAGACTGCAGAGGTTGTAACCCACACGTGCCAAGGCATTGTACTACTGCTTTGTTGTACGACATACAGACTAGAAAACAAAATTAAACAACAGTGATGTCTAATATGTACGGACATAATAGTTATGGACTGATTTTGTACGGGATGGCTATTGTATGAACAATGGTTGAACGCTGTATGGATAATGATTTGTTGTACGGACTGGTGACTGTACAAATAAGGATTGAATGATGTATGGTTTACCTCAAACTGGGTGCTGAATATGGCATTTTAATCCAGAGTGGCCAAGATTTTGGCTCTAATACCAATGTAAGAACAATTTATGTTCTTATTGAATTTAACAGAAGAATTTCTGAAAGTATATACTAAATATTTGATAGAATGAATAAGATGATACAATGATCTTTGTGACGGTGTGCTTTTATAAGCATTGATTGGTCACAAGGCCAGCAGGTGTGTACCTTGACTTTCCATTTAATGTTAATCTTATTTGATTAACTATTTAATTATTTATATTTATGGTTGTAATAGTGACTTGGAATTGTTGAGAGCAAAGTTATATGTGGATAGACTATGATGATAAAAAAAATTATATGGCTGATGCAACCCCCCAAGCCATGATGAAAACATGGATGTCTAAAAAGCATGAATTATTTTTGAGTTATGAGTTTTGCCAGCTTAAAATCAAAATCAAAGTTAACTAGTGTGATTTATGCCATTGACCTCTTTTTGAGTGAGGTTAGTGTTTCAAAAGGTGGTGGTCAACTTGGTCACAAAATAAGCTTTCTTGTTTACAGTGCAATTTCTTATTTAAACATTTTAAAATACAAGGATAAGTATAACAAATACAAATAGCATACACGTTCTCAATATAATGTAAAACGGGATATAACACAAGGACTAAAGACAATTATTTTCAATAAATCTCGTAGATCCACCAAGATTTAGGGACATAGGGATGTATGGAGAGACCCCTAAAAGTTTTGGGGACATCATAGGGGATGCTGAGGTCCTCTATATTGTTGACAATGGTGTAATCCTTACATTTGGCTAGGTCCAACTTAGTGTGTCTTTAATGCATTTGGTTAGGCATTGATGTAATCATTTATTGTAATATGAAGTTTTGGTTAAGACCTAGTCAGCTTTACATGTGGGCTCAACAACCCTTCTTGTTGAAAGGACCTTACTTGTATAAATAAGTTGTGGCCTATCCGTAAAAAAATCATTTCCACTACTTATCAAGCATTCTTCTACGAATGATTCTTATCTTATTACAATGCATCTTTCGCTATCATGGTTTGGTGTACATCTTCTTATTGATTTACCTTTTACAAAGACCTCCTCTGTATTGTTGCTGAACCCAAAAGACTCTTTGTTACGGTACACATTTGGCAATGAATTTTGCCTACTGGGCCTTACTTGCTCTAGGATGCGATGATATCATTATTGACCTAGATGTTGTTTTATTCCAGGACTTCCTTGCTCTAGGATGCGATGATATCATTATTGACCTAGATGTTGTTTTTGTTCCAGGACTTCCTTGCTCTAGGATGTGATGATATCATTATTGACCTAGATGTTGTTTTTGTTCCAGGAGTTTGTGGTTTTACAATTGATGTTTTGGTTTATTGTGATGCGAGCCCTAATTTTAACTATTGGTTCACATTGACATTTGTATGCCTATAGCCACTTGTTTTGGTGGGAGCTAAGTACCATTTTACCTTTTTAATGCAATTTAGTCATAGGTATGCAAGATATGTTCTACTCTTTTATAGACTATTCTTCCATGAATGAGTCAACTTGTTTATTCCCAAGGAAAAACTTGTAGGATCCCCTCCTTAAAATATTCAGATGGAGGATGGCTCAATTGTCAGCCACAATAGTGCCTGGTAACCTCAAGGGTTTCACAATATTTGGATGAGTCACAACCCACTACATTGGATCTCTTCTTTCCACATTATGATGTTGGCCCATTTTAGATGTATTACATCCGATCTTTGTCTTAGGGACAACTTGTGCCACTCTTTGTACCTTAAGTCCATTAACACCTTGTAAGTCTTTTTTCTATACCTCTGTGAAAGGCCATCTTCACCAACTTGTAGAATTGTACTAGGGTGGGAGATTTGGATTTTAGGGGGAGAGTATGCATTATTACTCTTTGAGGCCTTTTGTTTAGATTAAGGGGTGATGTTGTGAATAAGGCCAACCCAATTTTGAGTTGTGTATCTGTACACCCACTCACCTTATATCTTGGCCATCACCAACCTATATTGAGTTGGGTATCCATAAATCGACTCCTATTTGTGTTAAGTGGGTATCCATGAACACACAGTCTTCTATATCAAGTAAAGATCCATAACCCCACACTAATCTTGTAATCGAGTTGGGTATTCATAATTTCATACCCACACTTACCTGTATTTCAACCACGACCGATCCCATATTGATTTGAGTATACGTAAGCCCACTTTCATTTGTTTTTCATTGTTTTTGTTTATAGCCCTTTGTGTAGTTTATTAGGATGTGTTGAGAAAGGTGTAATCCTCACCTTTTGCTACAACCAGCTCTTATTGTGTTATTTATGAATTTCATCAAGCATTAATTTAATCATTTATTTTAATACTAGGTTTTGGTAAAGGCTGACCTAGTCAACTTCTATATGTAGGGTCAATAACCCGTCTTGGGGAAAGTGCTTTATTTGAGTTGCGTATAAATGCAGCACAACTCATTTTTGTATCATCTTGTGTTTTCCTTGATCATTCTCTAGCCTATGGGCATCATATCTCGTATAAAGTGTGCCCAAGTGAACCTATATCTTTGGGGTTCTCTTGTTCATGGGTTTATTCCTCTGTGTGCTTGGTGATTCACTCTAGTGCTCTTTTTGGTTCATCTCAAGTGTAGCGCTGTTTTTCCCATGTTATTTCAGGATTTTAGGTTTACTGTTGGTTTCATTCGATCTCCTCTATTCTCCTCTGATTTAAACAGAGATAGGGGACCCTACACAAAATTTAAAATATAGAAAAACAAAACAAATTCTAAATATATAAATTATGGGTTTTGTTTTATGTATAACTATTTCCACATTTATATAATTAATGCAACATCATCCATGTTCCAATTGGCAATTACACAATTTAGAAATTGGTATTCAATACAGGAGAATCATTTTATTTCTCTTAAAATTATCAATGTCCAAATCCAAAAGAAATACAATGTGACATGAGTTGTTAGAACAAAAAATTTACAAACACAGAGAAAGTGAAGGGAAACAAACTTATTTTTCTGCATGGATCTGAGTAAAAAGAACTTATTTTACGGCCCACTTTCATTTTAAAGTTTGGAAGTTAAAATTTTTGCAATGCCAAATAACGCCAAAGTACTAGAGTTGCTACTATTATGAATCACCCTTGGCGGAAATAAAGGTGTTTTGTGTATGGAGATATTCTTAATTTGATA
This sequence comes from Pseudotsuga menziesii, assembly GCA_001517045.1. NCBI lineage: Eukaryota > Viridiplantae > Streptophyta > Pinopsida > Pinales > Pinaceae > Pseudotsuga > Pseudotsuga menziesii. The sequence goes on from LPNX010230194.1 coordinate 155,379, forward strand.
ACTAAAAAAGTAATAATTTCTATGCAGTGTATCAATGAAAATTTACGAAGTTATAATGATTTGGGGTGACTAGTGATATAATATATTTCAATACTTCATACAAGAAATTCAGGCAAATATTGGAAAGATCAAACATTTTAAAAATAATTTTGTAAGAATGAGTTATTGAAATAAAACCTTACTGGCAATGTTTCAATGTGTAACCTGATTTTACTACTAAATTTGAAGTTTGATTCGATCGTTTTTCCCTATTCTTGACTATGATCTCTCTTGGCCCTTGTGCTAGAGTAAAGCTTGCTGTAAAGGCTGTTTATTGATGGTATAGAGGTCTTTGCAGTCATGCTTTAAACTATGAAACTCGGCTTAGTGATCAACTATTAAAGGGATTTGTTACACTGTTCTCTGACTTGTAAAGGAAAATCATCAAATAATGTTTTATTTACCTGTTTTATTGCAGGCAACAAGTGCTTCTAAAGAACATTTTAGAGATCAAACCTAAGAGACAACGTGTCTCTGGTCTTTCATCCGACTTTTCAAACGGAATTCGAACAGAAGCAATAAGAGTCACATCTGGTCCCTCCTCAAATATTTCAAATGGAAGTCAAACTGCAGAAACAACAAGTGGCACTTCTGATGTGAATATTGAGGGCCATAGTTCAGAAGAAGATTCAACAAAACGAGTTAGTGCTGTGGAGAAATCAAAAGAAGAAACCAGTGGTAGCTTGTTAGGCTTGGCATATGAAAGTTCTGATGAAGATTAAATTAAGAACGATGATGACTGCATGGAATATAACTTTGAATAGATGCTGCGGGCCATCATAACTCTGGACAAAGTTTGTGCTGGCCACCCACCTTCCTGTTATTGTTCATACAACTAGTTAATGTACATTACGTTTATAAAGCAAACTGCACTTTTTACAATGGGAAATCTGTTTCTGTGTTCGGTTTGTTTACATTTTGTAATTTTGAGGAATCCCTGATCGTGTATGCGAGCATAGTTGTCTTCAACTTAGTTTTTATGTCGACACTGCGAAATTGATCCTGATAACACTACCATTGCAGACAGAAATATTAATAAAGTTTTTTAAATGTTATACACTATATATTGTATAAAATCCATCCATTGATATGCATCAACCTTGTAAGCCATTCATAATTACGATCATTGTTCAGAAAGTATTGTTGTCCCACTTTTTGATGGGCTGTCAATAACTGATTTATCATTTTTGTTATTGTGTAATACATATCTGATTCTTAATTTATTGTAATTGTAATTTATTGTTGAATCTACTAGAACAAAAATTCCAACCATCTTTGTACTTGGGCATTTATAGTTGGATTATTGGCTGATGATTGTGGTAGCGATGATTTTGCCCTTTCCCAACAGCAATTTTCCCCACAACAACATAAAATGATGGATTTGGGAGCACCTTTTATTGTGAAGTTTGATTTTTATTTGGAGTTGGTGTATGGTATTGACACCATGAGTTTAAAAAACTTACAAAATAGATGTCCTACGGATTTGGCCTTTATGCCATTGACATAAGCGTTGGATTCCAAGAGAAGAATGGAGAGGATGAACAACTCTTGTTGCTGATCATATTACAACGAGAGGATGGGGAGGCAGTATGCCTTGTTGGGCATGGATGTTTGAAGGATGTAACCCTTGTTGAGAACAAGTTTTCATGTGTAGGCCCCGTTGGGTTTGCAACAAAGTTGTGGAAATAGAGGAAAAATAACACAAGGGGAAATTTCTTGAAACTCTTTGAGCAGGATGCTCAAACTTTCTTACAAAGGGTGCCTGATGCAGGAGTATCCTTGGGTTTGGAAACCAGCATCACCCAAAAAGATTTTAGTTTGGATAGTAGTTGTCGGCAGAAATAAGTTGCTACAGAACCTGTTGCCGAGAATCTGTGTTGTTATAGGATCTGTTTCTGAGAGTTGTGCAGCTATAGAACTCTGTCGTTGAGAGTTGTGATATTACAGAATGCCCGTAGTTGTGCATTTGTGCTGCTGTATAGTCAGGTTGCAGAACCTCCTGACTACAGATCGTGTGAGCTACATATTGTCTGGGATACAAATCACACCACACACATGGACTCAGATCAACTTGCCACGTGGAATGCAAGATGAACAGTTACAACCATCCACCTTCGACATAGGAAAATGAAGATGCCGAAAGGAAAATTAAAAAGAGAGAATTTCGAAGAAGTTGAGAGTTTTTTTTTTCAGCACTGTTCAACTCAGGAATTTTGGTTTAGTTTCATCTTGGTAGATTCAATCCAACAACATAGGGAGGAAATTGATTCAGATCGTTGGAGAAGGTCAAATTTGGGATTGACAACCAATTTCTGTATAAGCAAGCAACACATTTTTTTATTCTTTGTTCCCAAATAACAAATTCTGATAATTTTCAATAAAGACAAATTTCCATTTTTGCTCTGTAATTTCTGTTGGTAGGAATCTGGTGTTTTTATTTCTGCATTTATTTTTGTCTATTTTATTAATTAATACGCGCTTTTAGTTGTGCATCTGAGAGGCGGAGAGGTTTGTAAACCTGTAGAAGAGAGCTACATGATAACACTCTACAACACAAGAAGTCCAATAAGGGTCAAGTTGGACTTGGCCAGAATTGCTTTAGCAATTGGAGCAACAAGGAAATGTGATCAAAGTGCAATGGGAGCTGCTATAATGACCAAGGAAAGCTACAAAATGATGATAAATGGTTGTAGTAGAAATCAAAGAATGATCCCCACAAGGAAACATTGATAGAGGGAAATTTCTCACCTTAAGCTATTTTGTTTATAGCATAAAAATGACATTCTTGGAAGAGAGGCCATAAAGTGGATCAACTATAATGTGGAAGAGGAAATTCCATTCTATGATGAAGAGTAAGGGAGGGAGGATTCCTTGACTCTTCTCTTGCTGATATATTTATGTTTTTGAGTTTATATACATAAATTTTGGTATAGGAATGTTAGAAATGCAAGAGATGAGATAGATGAAATGAATATGCATTAGTGGGCATATTAAGAGATAAGGCATATTGCATGTGAACTTGCTGTGCATGCATATGATATTGCATATTGGTAAAAGTAGTGAGGTTTTACATATGTAATGAGGCACTAATGATAATTATTGTAGTCGATAATAATTATTGATGTTGGCAATGGTTGTATGACCAAAAACAATGGAGGCATGTTTGAAGATGTTGATGTTGTTGCATGTGACCAAGAACCTTATGAACAAGGGTTGGTGCAAGAAATGTATGATAAATAGGTTGGTAGAAGGACTATGTAGCCCTTGGTAATAAGCCAACTGGTTAGGTAACATCAAAGATGTTGATGGAAGCCATGTAGGTAATGGTTTATATATGTCGATTACATGTGTTGAAAGAGGATTGGGTAAGAATCCCTTTAGCCATATTTTAATCATCATAAATTGGTATGTGTGTGATATTGAATACATTTAGGTGACTAATATCCCACTAGGTATGGTGAGGAATTGGGTAGTAAGCGTAGGGAACCTTATGCCATGCGACTGTTTAAAATTTAGAATGTATTCATAAGAAATAATAGCATGCCATGTGTGAGACCATGAGGGTGTTGGGTTGTGAAGCTTGTAGTGCTACACAAATACCCCATGAACTCCCTATCAGTGTTAATTTGGGATGAAACCTTTTTGCCAACAAACAGGGAGTGAGTAAGCTCTCGTTGTTGTGTTTAGGTGAGGAAGGAAGGCACCCAAATAGTTAACCAACCGATTGTGGAGATGGTTGGGTATTGTGTTGAAGCTACAATTTCTACCCTATAGATCAAGCTTTGTAATTTTACTCATATTAAATGAATATTGTTTGCAATTTTTCTATGCTTTTCTTCACACATGAGTATATTGAACCATGATACAACTTGACACACCAAGGTTTAACTTTAGAATTAAGTAGAAGATGCCACATTGTGGCAATTGGCCATGTATGATATGACTGTTAGTGTCAGAGTTCAATATTGACATTAGTTCATCAAAACCATTATTAGAGCCCATTAAAGCTAGTTTTAGAAGCTTACATGTCTGTTAAGTGATAGAAACAATTGTTATTCCTACCTTTTACACCAAACTCTATAATTATACTATGTTGTATGAAGATAATATGCAGTTTGTTTGTCTGTGTTTTTCTGCATACTAATGTGGTAAATTGTAATATGATTTAAGCCACATAGGATAGACTTTAGAATTAAGTAGAAGAGCCCACCTTGTTACAATTTTCCATGTATAATTCCACTATTAGTATTAAAGCTCAATCCAAATACTAGGTTGACCCCATAAGAGCCCACTAAGGTTGCGAATTGGACCAAAAGGGTACCATAAAATACAAAGTCACGATATAGATGTTGTAAACTGTTTTGGTTGAGCTCTTGTCACCTATCAAGGTTAGGCCTTTGCAATCAAATATCACCCAGTGTAACTTTTTGAACAACTTAGCTACCAAGGTGAAAAGTACATTTAATAGTACCGTGAATGAGCACATAACACTTCTCAATGGTCTAATATGTGGTGAGCCACAATCAACAAAAATTAATATTGAATATGAAAGCAAGGCAATAGGAATTGAATTCATGACCCTCCAGTTAGCAAAATCCCACTAGATAGCCATTAGACTAAATGCACTCTAACTTACCTCAGCATTAGACTAAGCACCAAAGAGAAATTCCATTATGATTTTGTACAAATGGTTGGGCAAGAATAGAATGATAATTTCTTGATTCCACCCTTGTTGCTAATGACAAGTGCAATCTCATAATAACATTTATGTCTAATTCTTACACAAATATTTAAACACCTAAAATCAATCCAAAGCTATTCAAATCCCAATAACAAAAACTCCATATATCACCCACCATAACTAAATTACCTAAACACATTAAACTTCAAAGTCTTCAATTTCAAATAATTAAGGATAAAAAACTCAACAAAACACATGAATTATACCCTTGAAGTGAGTAATGGGGTTTGGTTCAATGATAAAGTGAGGTGAAAATGAAGTAAAAGGTTTTGGTTTAATGGTAAAGTGGAGTGGTGATATTACTCCATAAAGTACAAGTTTAATCTCTTATATTTAGTTTCGTTTTCAGTACAAGTTTACACAAATTTAAAAGAATAAATATCCAATTAGAGAGAAATACCCATAATCAAAACAAGTTTACACAAATTTAAAAGAATAAATATCCAATTAGAGAGAAATACCCATAATCAAAACAAGTTTACACAAATTTAAAAGAATAAATATCCAATTAGAGAGAAATACCCATAATCAACCAATATAAATATTGCTTTAACTTCTCGGTACACATTTTTAACACATTTAAAGGTTATAGACCTTAATAGAAAATCTTTTTTTTGAAAATGTCTTGGAAATTGGGAAGAACCTACTTTGCACAAGATACACAAAACCAAATACCCTCTAGTTCTTATACAAAGTGCATAAAAATCCATGCATATAAACTGTATATCTTTTAATTAAGCATAGATCCAAAATAAAACACTTGTGTATGATTGGATAAATTAATCGAATAATTATATATAGTCATACATATAATTGTATATATATATTGATTTAGCATGATTCATAACTAAAAAACAAAAAAAAAAACATGTATATGAGATTGAATGAACTAATCAAATAATTCTTTGAGCTGTGTGCTGACTTATAATATAAAAACAAAAATCAATATTAAATAATAATAAAACATAATGCAAATTAAATAAAATAATTAAATTCAATATAAATATAATTTAATTAAAATGGCAAAGGAGCTCTTATTCTAATAAAAAAGAATCAATAGAATGAATAAATTGAAAAATAAAGGTGTAACAAATTGATTTATTTAAAATGCCTGTCCAAAGTAACAAAGCTTTGGTTCCACCTCCAGAAATAAGGAAAAGTCTTGCTTTTTCCTCATCCTAAATCAAGGAAATTAGAATATTGTTATATTTAAAATTTTCAATTATTTAGATATAATTTGGGATTACATTAAAACATTAAAAATGGATTTTTTAAACTATTCTAGTGAATTTCAAGAGCAGATTTGAACTACATTTGAATATACACTTAATGAACATTTAAAAGTTAAAAGTCAACCATAAGCTAACAACTGAGTCAGAGTACTTAAAACCTAGTAAATTCTCTATTAAACAAATAATTAAATAAAAATTGCTCAATCTTATTATAATCATTAAGTTAATTTGGAAAAATAAAAAATAAAAAATTGTAAATTAACAAAGAATAGTTTAAAAAAAAACTCCAAACATGTATGTAACTTAGATAGATAAATACCCACTATTAAACTAACATGATAAGAGCACGGAAAAAGATATCCATTTAAGTTGGAATTAGCAAGATTTTTTTTAAATATTTTTATGAAATATTTTCATTTAATTTGAAAGTACCAAGAAATTTATAATTATTTTCTCTAAAAAACAATTTAAAAGAAAAATAGTCATAATTAAAAATTATAATTAAATACTAAATTTTTAATTTTTAAAATTTATAATGTTAAAAATAGTTTAGCTAGAGGGAGATTAAATAGTTTAGCTCTTGTTTTTTTGATTGGGTCAAACATTACATAACGAGATTATGATGATAATAGTTTAGCTCTTGTTTTCTTGATTGGGTCAAACATTACATAACTACGATGATAATAGTTAAACAATGTCCAATTTATCTAACTTTTGGACTACCTTTTAAAATATAAACACTTCTCAACCTATATAGGCATAGAACCATCTTAAACCTAGATCTACCAAACACTAAGAGAGATCAAATTTCTTGAGGTGTAAATATTTTTCTTGGTGTGCCAAAAGTTTGATAAAAAATAATATAATAAATTACAAGTAGAAAAATTAGATCCCTCTAAATATGATATATTTGGGTTTAAAATGGATCTATATTGTTTTTAAATGTTTTTAGCTTCTATGCAAAATTTAAAATTGAGTTGGCAAAGCACCTTGCTACTTGGATGCAAAAATAAATCCTCTTTAACACTTCAACCTTTGAAAGATGCGATTTGCAAATATTCAAGTATTAACCTAATTCTATATAAATATAAACATATAGAAGTTCTATAAATTTAACTACATACCAGCATAGATCCAAATCCCAGGCTCTATCAAGCGCCGAGAGGGATCAAATCTTTGGAGGTGCAGACCTCTTCTTAAGTATTGCACTAAACTATGAGCTTTAATGTGATTCAGACCAAAAGGCACATTTTTTTTATTTAAGGTCCACAAATAATATTTTCATTATTAATATTTAATACTATTTATGGCTGCATATAATATTTTTTATTTTGTTAGGAAAAACCATTAAAACATCTCCCCCATACATAGTTTTAAAACCATGTGCAAGGCCCTCCTAAAATCATGGGTTGTTTAGGAGGCCTTGCACATGGTATTAAAACCATTTGCAACTACCTCCTAAACCATGTACACCAAAACCATGGGTTGTTTAGGAGGTCTTGCACATGGATTTAAAACCATTTGTAAGGCCCTCCTAAACCATGTACAATAAAACCATGGGTTTTTAAGAGGCCTTGCACATGGTTTTAAAACCATGTGCATGACCAACATTTTTTTTGCAGATAATTCAATTTTTTATTTTTATTATTTTTTATTATTTTGTTAAGTAGAAACATTACAACATCTCCCCTATATTGTGTTGTTTTTCTCACGGACATTTTTTTATGGCAGATAATTCAATTTTTTATTATTTTGTTAGGTAGGAACATTACAACATCTCACCCATATTAGATTGTTTTTGTGGCCAACATTTATTTTGGAAGATAATTAAAAGTTTTGTTTTTTATAGCCGACATCTATGTAACGTTACGTAACATTGCAACGTTACGTAACGTTACAACGTTACATAACGTGACAAGATCTCCCCCATACTGGGCTGTAGAGCGCCTCTCGGCGCAACAACTTTTTTACATCACACCATTTCTTCTATGTAACTTCTAGTATTACTGACTATAAGAGATTTTGCATCTTTTCTATGTAATTTCTAGTATTATTGCAACCTTATTTTGCACAACATTTTTTTTTATTTCCTTGTGTTCAAGTAAGTAAGATTATATACATATGATCGTTTGACAGTGCCTATTTCTAAGTGAAGTCAATATTATGTTGGATGAAAGGTGTAAGGATAGGTTTTAAAAGAAAACATTAATGTATTACATTAACAAATTATTGTTTTAGCACATTTCTTTTGAGATTTTATGTTTCTGTATTACACTAACAACATATCTTGGTAGTACATTCCATTTGAGCTCTTATATTTCTCTGATTGAATCAAAATTTGGTTTAACACCCATAAAGTAGTTAGAATCAAAATTTGGTTTAACAACCATAAAGTAGTTATAATCCTTCTTTCAACTCATGCTTACTTTCCCATGTTAAGAAAACAATGTTCTTCCCATCTATGCATTATGCATTATGAATAATTTGTGTAGAAAGATATCACTTCCTAGTATAAATTCTAATATATGATGGAATTTACCTATAAAAGGATTAAAAAGGCTCTTCTAACATCTCATCACCAACTTTGAATTATTGATTTATCCTCTAACTAATTATGCAACAAAATTTTGAGTCTCTATTCTTATTCAAACATCCTCTATATTGTGCACTAAATACACATTTGTTTGCATAGGTAAATCACTCACTAGTTGGATAAAAATACACACATATAAGGTGTATTGTTCATGTCACTCTTTGGACTTTATCTTCTATGCAATAGGTTCCTACATAGTCAATGATTTTCCAGTGCTTTGCACCCACACACACAACAATGGTCATGATTTAATTGTGAGTGGCTTACTATATGATTTAACTCCCTATCAGCACTTATATGTCTTCTTGGCCTCTAGGGTCACAACCTAGAGGGCTATGCTCTACAATATATATATATATAGGGATGATTCCATTATTATGATATGATATTGTCATTATGCTATCTATTTGTTCATCTTCATCTGTTATTTTCTTAAATGCATGAATATGTTGATGTAGTGAAAATCTCAATATCTACTATTTATAGGTATAAATTCTTGCTCTATATTCAACCACTCAATTAGAATGCTCAATTCATGGTGTTGCAAAATTGAATACTTACTTGAAAAATATCCGTAAGGATACAAGGTGTGGAAGGTATTGCATGCCTTCATACAAAGACTCATGTTCAATCCCCTCCTTCTCGTCAGGTAGGAATTGATTTATGATATTTTCTTTGCATAAATACAATGATACTTACAATAACATCTTTTACAACTAAAACTCAACTAAAAATATATGTCATATATATGTTGTATACATAAGATTATATATTAATGCACTTTTGTAACCATGATTCTATTGTAGAGAGGCCCAATACAAAATCCCATATAGTATCAGGGCCAAAGATTCAATATCCAACTTCTAATCATTTCTAAAAATATCTCAACACAACTCAAAGCCATATACTCTAAGCCACAAATTTACTTTGCTTCCAGGAGAGGTTAAAAAATGCGGTCCATTGGTAGAAAAGACAATATACAATAAACAAAGAAAGTAAAATGAGAAAATAAATAAGCATGGATCAACATCAAATCCATGTTGACTTGTAGAAACTAGATAGAGATAAAAGAAAAGAAAGAAGGCATATGTTGTCAGTCCAATCTTGCTCCCTTGTGAAATAAGAGTTCTTCGCCGTGAAAATACACCATATGAATGCATAATCCATCATTATTAGTGCCTCCACCTTTATATTTTCCCTCTCTTAGTCAATTGGAAATCCTCCCAACAATTGACCATCAGGAAACCTCCTTCTCCCAAAATTGGATCTTCTGATGACCATCATAGTTCTTCAATGAAACACTAGGGTTGACCAGTGTAGATAAAGGGCCATTAAGTGTGCTCCCAATGCAGAATACAAGCCAAGAAGTGTGCTACACCTTTCTAGTCATGATTTAGAAAAATCATGTTTTTCCTCCAAAATTCATGGCTTTTCACAGTGAACACAAAACATTGGAAAGCACAAAAGCATCGATTTCAAGATGAAAAACCAAGGATAAGTAAAAACCACAAAAATCAATATTTTATCCCTAATTGAACTCAAGAAAGAGAGGATTCTTCTAGGTTTCAACTTCACAAGTCCATAAGAATCCATGAGAGGGCACATTATTCACCAGTTCATCTTTGATTCATTATTTCCCTTCTATATCATCCTTCCATTGAGAAAGTAAGAAGGCCATCCCTTCCTACTTATCCCATCCGATATTGGAGGTACCAAAGCAAGGAACCAAGAGCAGTCAAAGAAGTAAAGGATCTGCTCGGTGAAGAAGCTTGGGGACCATCTTGTAATCTTCAAATTGTTCCAAAGGTGAAAACATTGTAAGCTTATATATGTTGGTAAGCAAAAAAGGTGAAACCATTCTTTATATGTTGAAATGTCTCATTTATGCATAATATATGAGTAGTTTAACATATATTGATTTTTTTATATCATTGTTATATTTAGTCATTTTGCTTTGATAATACTAATCTTGTATGTTTTCTAATCTTGCAACCCTTGCCATTGATTAACATTTTTCTAACCCTTGTTTTAGAAATCCACCAACACATTAACGACTCCACTAGGAAGATTGATCCTCCATCATCTTCTTGGTTGTATTAGTGCTCTTGATCTCCTCTTTTCTACCTCCATTTCTCCGTTCTTTTCTTGTAGGTCTTCCTCTGATTCGTACCTTAGGTTTTGGACCTTTTTGGCCTGATCAAACCCCATAAACCCCTTGAAAACCTCGTTTTCTTGTTTTATAGATATAGTACACCTTTTAGGCCATGTTCTACACTAGCCAACACATTGTCCTTCATAAGAAGTGTGATACCCCATTTTCAATGATTTTCCCTTGTTTTTTGGTCAGAATTTGTGCTAAGTTTGTTGTTGTGCACTCCCACATGTTCCTCACATATATCTTTGTGTTATGCCTTTTTGTTATTACATTGTGTTTGATTACAAGTTACGTCAATTTTTTAGTTTCAATGGAGTAAATTCTCAAGAGTAGTTGATCCAAAACTTTGAACTAAGAACTAAGAACTAAAAAAGAGAAATCCATTCTTGTTCTTAGATTGTGCTTTTATTTTGAAATCATATTTTATTGAATCATTTGCTCTAACCCTTAGGATTTGAGTGAATCATCATTTTGGTAGTTTGTTAAATCAATTTTTGAAAAAATAATTTTAGTTTCATTTACTTTCAACATTTTACTTTTTGCCATTAGCTTTTTAGTTGAACTCTATCACACAAATCACACAAAAACTATATGATTGGTTGATTCCTCCAAAGCTTAGAATTTAAAATTTTCCTAACCTAAACCAACATTAACTTGATTTGGAGACCAAAAAAAAGTTATAGCTAGGATAAGGTTGTGATAATACGTATCTCAAGAACTTGCCACGACTACTTTACATTTGAAACATAGTTGTTGTCCAACTAGGGAGTTGAAATCCTTTAGTATCATATATGGTTACTATTAATTTAATGAAAATGCCATCCTTTCAAGGTGGGATGTGCCAAGAATAGGATTAGAGATTTATTTGAGTCACTTTTCCCCATCAATATCAAAGATCCCTTGCTTCATGGATTTTATCTAAAGGTACATGAAACTTGTCATATGTATACGAGAATAAGGTATCCTAGTATTTAACTTATTAGGGTTCTTTTCCTAAGTGTCTCTCATAAGTGAGGGGGCACCCGAGACAAATTTGTGTAGGTTGATGTGGACCTTTGATACCCAGTGCCTTACAATTATATTTGTTTCTCAAAAACTTACTCTTTCACTAAAGCAAACCACTGTTAGTGAATGTTTGGAAGTACCTATACAGTTTTCTTCTTGCTTCTTGTGACGGAGATGAGGACCATTTAGCTGAGAAACACTTGGAAGAGTTGTTCTTATTTGTGTGAATAACTTCCATAAGTTTGTGAGCCACTTTATTTTCTAGGGAATGTTTTATTTCTTTGTCTATTCACTTTGATCACATAGATTTGTTCACCACTTGAGCACTTTTTTCCTTTCAAAAAAATGAAGACCCATAACAGAGAAAAGAAATTAGGGGCACAATCCCCAGCTTGTAATGGTCCCCACGGACGACAATAGGAAACATAGTTTGTATTCCCACATGATAACACTGCACCATCATCTTCTTCCAAATTTATCCAAAATTTCCCCCCCATCATAGTCATTGTGGCCCTCCACCACTCAAAGGGAATAAAAAGAAAACCAAATAACATAACCACCCATCACATGGGTGTGGGATTCATTAAAGTCGGTTTTTGTATTAGAAAATAAATCCGCAACTCCCTCATCATCATCATTGTCATTATTATTATTTTTCTCACATACGCAGATATTGGTGTCCTTACATCTATGACTTTGAGTCCAATTAAGAGCATTACATTTAAAACATGGATTCTTAGCGTTCTTTGCATCAGATGATGAGTTCCTTTAGTGAGGAGGAATATACTTGGAGCTTGATTTTTCCAATTGAAATTTTTATTTGCGAAACATCTACCTTACTTCAATGAGTTTGTCCTTTTGACGCACTGATTCAACAACTTTGGGTTATAACACTTTAACTTCAAAATGTGTTCTTCGTTTCGACCTAGTTATGGCAACATGTAGAGGGTATCTAATGTATACGTTATTGATGAGGGTGGCTCATACATGGATCTCATTAAAAAATACATATGTTGTCCCTGTCTGTTGTAAGAATGATTTTGGTGAAGAGTTCATCTTCTTCTATATCCTGGAATCACTTGAAAAAATTCTTCTTACAGCTATCCCAATTTCTTACCAATCCTCCTAGACTTTTAGAGTCCCACCATATGAACTATTCAAGGTTATCATCTCTAGGTACATTGATGCAATGTTGATTTTGTAATCATCATCATATATATAGTGGATAGTGATATAGTTCGCAATTTTATTAAATCCATCTTGTGTCAGCTTGATTTCCCTCTCCCTCGAATTTTGGTAGATCTATTTTTATTTTGTTTATAATTTTATTGAACGAACCAATATTTGATGAATAATGATGCTACGGAGATAATTTAGCAATACTCCTTCCTTTATTTGCATTTTTCGAGGCCTCAAAATCAATTTTAAATGATAGGATTTCATCAAGTCTTTTGTTGATTCCTTGGACATCCTGACGATATCCTTGTATTTCTTGGGCTATGTCATGACGATAACCTTGTATTTTGATCCAGAAGGATATCAGTAGACACCCACCTATTCCACGAGCTCAAAATAATTGTCCATTTTGGTAGTTTCCTAGTTATTTTTTTTACAGTTTTTCAGGTCCTAGACTTCAAGGGCCGTTTTGAGGCCCTAAATGATGTTTTTTTGGCAATTCAGGGGGAGTGGGGGGAGAGATGGTTGTTGATGGAGTTCATTTTTCCCGAATATAAATATGTAAAGCTCAGATAGACCTTTCCAATGGGATATCGAGCACCCCAAACATAGATTGTATGCAAAAGTTTTGACCACGGGAAATTGATTGTTCATCTAACCACCTTAGGGACACAAACTTTATGATGGTTCATCTTCTAGGGTTATGTTTTGAAAATTTAGGGTTCTTTCCCTCATGCCTATGAATAGTCCCTTTCAGCCTCTTTTTGTAATAATCTCGGAACAGATGAGCACAACATCCACATCTCTTCTTAGAGATAGCTACCACCATTCTAGTCATTTTATTTTATAGCCTGTTGTATTTCCACTATTTAATAGAATATGTGTTTACTGTATCACCGTGTTCCTTGCAATATGTATGTGTTTATGGTTATATATTTGTTCTTTCATTTCGTTCTCACTTATCTCTTGATTTCTTTGTTGAATCCTCAGAAGTTCTACTAGTCTTTTTCTCATGATTTCCTGTATTCATGGTTAATTTTTTCTTAAGAATGCGGTGGCTAAATAACTCTTAAATAATAATAATATTAATACAACAATTATTGTTATAAAAATAATAATTGCTTTATTATATATGTTTATATTTTTAATAGCATTTAAAGGTGAAAATACGAAAATATGATAATAATAACTTATATATATATATATATGTATATGTATATGTATATGTATATGTATATGTATATATGTATATGTATATATATATGTATATGTATATGTATATA
>LPNX010230194.1:170152-194287 GCA_001517045.1 Pseudotsuga menziesii
TATATATATATATGCATATGCATATGCATGTGTGTGTGTGTGGGGGGGCGGCGGGGGGGAAAGGTATGCAATGCATGGGACAGAGATGTGAATGGAGGAGCATGGGATGCAAAGGTGGAAAGATTGGAGGATTGGGGGAGGAAAGACATGGAGGATTGGGGGAATAGGGGACTATTAGACGAACATAGGAGATTGACACATACTGAGGTGAATGCGAGTGGAGTTTTAGGTCACTGAAATAAGGCACATCATGGAAGGCGCATAGGAGAGCGAGGGGCACCAAGGTAGAGAGCATTGGAGGGATGAGAGGTATGAACACAAGTATGGAGGAGTGGGAGTTGGGAGTGTGCAATGATGTGGAGTAGAAGGGAGGGATTGGAAGGAACAACAGAATGGGGGAAGGGAGTCAGCTGGGCCATGGGAGTGAGGACCATGAGCATGGGGAGATAGCATGTGGGGAGGTGCAACATGTAGGAAGGAATGTGGGAAAGAATTGCAAGGGGAGGAGGTGGGTGAACCTGTAAAAGAGTGGGAGAATGGGGAAAAGGTGTGGAGTAGGTGCACAGGGGGAGAGTGTGTTGAGGATAAGGGAGCAGATGTGTGAGGTATGGGAGAATGCAGATGGATGTAGTGAAGGATTGGAGCAAAGAGAGTGGAGTGTGTGTGGGATGAGAGAGCAGAGTGCATGAGGGATGAGAATATGTGAGGATTGAGTGCATGAGGGATGATAGTGCACTGAAGAGGGTGAGTGCGTGAGGGATCTCGACTACAAATGAGTAGTCGTTGACTAATAACCAATATACACAGAAGTCACTTCACATCAAAAACTTTCTCTCATACTACTTGGAAGATGTATTCCAAAAAAAGAATATATTTATTAATAATTTGATGATGAGTAGGTTTACATTAATGTGTATAAATACAAATGAATGGAATAAGTCGCGTCTTTTGACAATGATCATAACTTATTAATTATAATGTACCAAACGCATTTAAATATAATTAATACAAACATTATTAATTATAATATACATTTAAGTATATTACAATGAATACATGGTCAACATATGAAGGTGGGTTGATGGGCCCAATGAAGTCTATCAAACACTTTGCAAACATAAAATCAAGAATCACCAAATAGAGTGGCATGGCACACAACTATTCCCTTCCCATTACTCACTAGCAGGCATCACAAGAGCAAACATACTTATAGGAATTATTGACAACTGATGGACAATAGTAACAATTGTGCAAGATTTTATAAGCAATGACTTTTGTTGCATAATCATCACTGATATGGATGGTTCCCTCAGTTATGTTATGCAAGGATTTTTTTACATATTGCATAGTTTCATCACTGATACAACGTAACAGCATACCCTTGCGAGATATCCAAAACAATAAATTTCCCAAGATGATATACTTTGGAGCTTCAAGTCTCAATCTCCTTCACCTGTGAATTTTGTAACACTTGGTTTCTTGACCCTGATATGTGAATATGCATGTAAAGTGTAAAGGCTATATGCTAGACATATATGGTCCAAGGGACCAAGTGTTGGAAGCAATGGCACACTGAGAGGGGGGTGAATCAACGTTTCTCTTTTTAATAATAATGAGATATACTGACTTTTATTCTTTAGCAAATAAATCAAAAATACACAACAACTTGATGTAAAATATTCAATTCAGGATATATATATATATATATATGTGTGTGTGTGTGTGTGTGTATGTGTATGTGTATGTGTATGTGTATATATATGTATATGTATATGTATATGTATATGTATATGTATATGTATATGTATATGTATATGTATATATATATATATATATATATATATATATATATATNATGTATATATGTATATATATATATGTATATATGTATATATATATATATATGTATGTATATATACATATATACATACATATATATATACATATATACATATATACATACATATATACATACATATATACATATATATACATATATACATATATATACATATATACATATATATACATATACATATACATATACATATACATATACATATATATCAATTTAACAATTGTGCTTCAACACAAATTTCATACACCAGCTACAATTGATGTTTATGAGGCTTCAACCTCTATCTGACAAATAGCACCAACTAAGACTATAGGGTTAGGCTGCACCTCAAAGGTGTTTAATGATCCTTTTCTCAACTCCGCCTTTTGAAATCTTAGTTGCTTAATGATACAAGCTATTTGTTTCTGCCCTCAATTCACTACACCAACACTTAGAGCACCTGGGTCTGTTCTCAATTCACTGGACTAGCACCTATGTTTGTTATTGATTTATTCACGTATCTGAAGCTACTTCCTAGCACATGTTGCTTCTTCTTTCCTCTTGCTGCAAATTCCTTGCATCTGCTACTTCACGTCTGCTCCTTTTCCCACGAGCCTGCTACTGCTCCTTCATGCTTTCTCCTTCTCCCATTGGCATGTTGCTTCTCCTCCTACGCAACTGCTGCTTCTTCCTAACCTTTGCTCCCTTCACAACTTGTCATATACGCCTTCAAACTTCAAACCCCTTTTTTTATTTATATCCAATGAATAACAAAAATACTAATATGGGGCCGACTTGTCAAGTAGTATTTTATTATCTTGTTCATACATCTGATTGAGTCCGACTTCAATACTTAGGTGTATTTTGATTTGTTCATATTTTAATTTGGGTTTGTCTTTAAAGTACTTTTTCTTTAAACTCCTGTTTTAACTTATATTAAGGCCATTACCCAATGACCGTTTTACATCAACCAAACTGCTTATAATCATTGACAGGTTGCCATATGTAAGACTTTCAAATTCTTTTTCATTATCACAATATCCAAGAGTTCCATGAGCCCATTAACCCACAAATGGCCACAGGATGGGTCATTTGGTCCATCTTGGTAAACTATCATGTCTTTCATGTCATTTCATCAATCCTGTATCCTACCTTTGTCATTAATGGATCAATGGGTGTCATCAGTGACAAACTATGTTCCATCCAACTCAACAAACTCCCCTTTTGTCATTGATGGCAACCCCCAGCAAGTACTCTCCCCCTTTGACATTAATGACAAAGGGTCAAGAACTTAGCTGATAAGAGCTTCATAATGCTAACATCTGTGCTTGCTCCCCCTTGCAGGTAGACTAATTGCTCCCCTTGAATCCTTGCTGGTCTGGTCATGTTTAATATCCTCATAAAAAAAACAATATCAACCATCAAACACGGGTGGATATAAGAGTCTTTCTAACCGTGATTGAACCGCTTTTGAGTAAACCTTCATTCAGCCACAGACCACTTACTAGACTTGCTTCGAGTCAACATACTACTCACTGTTTGTTTACCGTAGCACTCCTCAAATCCTCATAAGCTCATTATCTTACTTAGAAAGCTCATAAATGTTCTTGGCATATGTTTATGACACTCACATATTTTCTTTGCATTCAAACTTTATGCAATTTTGCTTGAAATTTTGGCTGCGCAGGGTTGGATTTTCTTGGTTTTACTATATTATGCGAGCCTCCATATGTCAAGGGTTTGAACCCCTGATCACCATGGGGTTTTTACCAATTAGGATTTGACACCCTCTTACTCCCATGTTTCAATTCTTCCTTGAACATAGTCTTCAATCACAACTCTTGAAAATGCTTCAAAGTGTCTGTCAATTTGTCTTGGACCGTCATACAGTTTGCTTCAACAAAATGCCGGTAATTTAGGGAGGATTCCCCATTCTTATTTTAAAGACCACTCAAATTGCAAATTTATATGACTATATGAAAATTTGATAACCAAATATCTTGATTGCAATTGAGATCCTGGGAGCTGTACTTCTTCTTGAAAGAGCCATCATGAGCCCTGGTTCATCACCAAGGTTTGAAAATGTCAACCTTTCATGCTGGTATGATCATCAAAGTTAACACCTTCCAATTCTCAAATGTGATACATTTAATAAGGCCACTGTCTATATAAGATGTCTACATCAGAATGTGTCTGAACATTTGTTATAAGGCCATTGGAACATCACTCCTTGCTATGAGAATTGGAAAATATTTTCCCATAGTTTTTGTTTCAGCTTCTTAGCTTCCACTCTTTTTCAACTGTCTTTTCTTTGTGTTCCGGTTCCTCTTACCATACTGCTCCCCCTTATCAATGATCATTCTATAGATACAAATTGTATCATCTTACACTTTTTTGACATCATCCTTGCATTACCTTTCATCTTGTCAAGATTTACAATTTGGTCATGTAGCCTCAATAAGTGCCAGCACAAAAAGGACACCAACTTAATTTTAAAGGTAGGTAACTCCAAAATTGTTCCTAAGATGTTCAAATGTGTCTTTAGGCAAAGGTTTAGTAAAAATATCAGCAATCCGATCCTTTGTGCTCACATACTCCAGTTTTACCTTTTGTTCACTAACTTGTTCTCTAAGGAAATGGTATTTTATAGGTATGTACTTTGTCTTTGAGCGCAATACAAGATTTTTAGAAATGCTTACAGTGCACTGGTGTTGTCACAATAAATTGGTGTAGGTCGATTTCCATTGACTTGGATTTCTTCCAAGGACTGTTTTATCCACAAGATCTGAGTGCAACACTCAACAACAACTATATATTCAGATTCAGAAGTAGACAATGATATAGATGTTGTTTTTTGCTTGATCATGCATTTCCACTGGTGCTTTTTCTATCGTCGAGACTACCTGCCCAGTCTGCATCAATGTAAGCTGAAAGTTCAAACTTTTGATTTTTGGGATACCAAAGCCCAAACTCAAAAGTACCTTTGAGGTACCTAAAGATTCTTTTGACTGCTTCCACGCAGGGTTCTTTGGGACAATATTGAAATCTGGCCACCATTCCAACTGCTTGCACGTGGGATTCTTTGGGACAAGATTGAAATTTGGCCACCATTCCAACTGCTTGCACGATGTCAGGCCTAGAGGCTGTTAAATACAACAGGCTGTCAATAATTGATCTATAGTAAGTGGTATCAACTTGTGGATACTGATCATCTTTACTGAGCTTGCAACTAGTAGTCATGGGTGTGCCAACAGGGGCAGAATCTGTCATCCCAAATCTGCTAAGCATTTCTTTTAAATACTTGGATTGAGATATGAAGATACCTTATGTGGTTTAAGAGATTTGTAGTACAAGAAAAAATGATAACTCTCCAATCATGGACATCTCAAATTCACGTGTCATTTCCTTAGCAAAGTTATGACTTAATTTATCTTTATTACATCTAAAAATGATATCATCAACATAAACAACAGTTATTAGAAGTCCATTCTCTTCTGTTTTGAAATAGATACTACTGTTTGGATTGCACCTTTTGAAACCTTGCTGAGAGAGGTATCTATCTAATCAATCATACCATGCCCATGGGGCTTGTTTGAGTCCATAAAGTGCCTTCTTTATTTTCCACACATCATTTTCTTTACCAGGTTGTTTAAAATATTCTGGCTGTTCTGAATAAACTTCTTCAATTAGTTCTCCATTTAAGAATGCATATTTTACGTTCATTTGATATACTTTGAAATTATTGAAACATGAGTAAGCAAGAAACCATCTAATTGCCTCCATTCAAGCCACAGGGGAAAAGGTTTCATCAAAGTCAATTCCTTCAACCTGTGCATAGCCTTTGCATACAAGTCTAGTCTTGTTCCTTATTACTTCTCCATTTTCATTTAGCTTGTTTCTGAAGACCCATTTTGTTCCTATTACATTTTTGTCTTTTGGACGATCGACCAATTCCCAAGTTCCACTTTTCTTTATTTGTGTAAGCTCTTCTTGCATGGTGTTGTTCCAATTCTCATCTTCATAAGATTCCTTGAAACTTCTTGGCTCGATTGTTGATGGAAGTGCCACATCTTTTCATATGGGTTGCCTTAGTTGCATTCCTTCGTTTAAGTTTCCAATGATAAAATCCTCAAGATGATCTCTTTTAACTAATTTGAGAGAGGGATTATGAGCTTCTGGGTTTTTACAGTTTAATGAAGGAGTTTGTTTTTCATCTTGTTGTTCTTCTTTTGCTTAAAATATCTCTCACCTTGAAGAGTCTGAACTCTTGATGGTCCACATAGATCAATGTGTACTAATTCTAGGGTTTGTGAAGTGGATTGATATATCTTAGACTTGTAACTAGCTATAGCTTGTTTTCCGTGAAGAAACGATCCACACACCCTGTATGCATGCTTGGAGAGTTTTAGAATTCCTCTTACAGCCTCTGTTCGACTAATTTTCACCAAGTTATCAAAGTTCAAGTGGGATAACCTTTTGTGCCACAACCAACTGCTTTCATTTTGACTAATATAAAATTTGTTTCCTTCAATTTCATCTAGGAAATACACATTTCCGGGGGAACGAGTTCCCTTTCCAATTATTCTTCAAGAACCATTTCTTCTAATTTCGTAGTGATGGGAAAATAAAGTAATGTTGTGATTGGCATCACAAATTTGAACTACACTAAGTAGATCGTGCTTTATGCTATCAAGACACAAAACATCTTGAGATTTAGCATTTCCTTTTAGGGCCACTGTTCCTTTTCCAATAATTCTTGCTGTCCCATTATCTCCAAAAGATACATCACCTCCCATTACCCTATTCAAGGTAAGAAATTTATCTTTGTCGCCTGCCATATGCTTGGTACATCCACTATCAATGTACCATTTTATTTCCTCCTTTTGAGCATAAATAGCTATCCCACAGATATCTTCTAGATTTTCTTTCTCTTTGATTTATCTCAGTCTACAGTTTTCAGCTGCGTGACCAAAATTGTTGCACTTCGAGCATTCATCTTCATTAGATAGTAAGGAGAAAGAGTTATTGGTTTGAGTCATAAATCTATTATCAAGATATTCCTTCCCTTTATTTCTAACAAAGTTTCTTCTCATGGGAACTCTGCACTCAAATGCTTTATGACCAAACCTATAGGAACTATAACAATTTCCAAAAAGTGTATTTTGATACCTGATAAAAGGTGATCTTCTTGGTACTGCAGAATTTGTGGACACAGGCTCTGTGTGACTTTCCTTTGTGTTTGAGGTCTGTATTGGCCACCTTGTTCTTCTACCAAACTCAACTTTATTATCTGAATTCGGAGATACTTCTTCCTTTATTAGTCTTGAAACTTCCTTTTCTAATATCTCACAATATTTCTCCCTCATAGATAGTAATATTTGAGCTTCATTCAAGGGCTCATGTATTTTTTTGAGATTCTCTTTATGTTTGGCAAGAGCTTCTTTTATCAGACTTACGTCCTGATTCGCAGAGTACTTAGCTGGTTGGTTCTCCATTTTGTGTGAGTATCCAATTCCACTTTTGTCTTCAACATTTATTTGTTGAAGAAGTAGGTTGTTCAAGTCGGTAGAGCTCTTCTCAAATTTCTGAATTAAATAACTTGTCCTTTTTAGTTTTTCCTGAAGGGAGCTGATCTCAACATCCTTTTTGAGCATATTTTCCCTTGTTTTGCAAGTTGAATTTTGGATTCAAAATGGTCTCTCTCTTGTTTTTCATTTATGTTTCTTAAATTTTCTATCTCATCCAAAGCTGCCACTAGTTCTGCTTCAAGATCCACAATCCCTTCATCATTTTTTTTTGTAGAATCCATGTTATGAAAGTCTTCTTGAGCCAGAAACATAATTTTGTTTCTTCCTTCAACAACATATTCATCATCCTGTTCATAATATGAAACTCCATCTTCCATTTGGGAGAAAAAGGTTTGTTTGTCATTGAACTTTATTTCATAGTAGTTTCTTCTTGGGTTTGGTCTTTTTTTCTTTAACGGAAATTTGGATACAAAGTGTCCTATTTTTCCAGAATTGAAGCATTTCAAAGGCATCTTCCCTTGATACTTTCATGTCCCTCTTGGGAGTTTATTGAAAAAATTAACGAACTCTTCATCTGAGACATCTAAGTCTGATGAGCTAGCAACCTGATCTTCATTTTTCTGGTGTTTTTCTTTATTCACCTTGAAGGATGATTCCTTTGGTGTGGGGTCCACAATCCTCATTTCATAGGCAATCAGAATCCCATGCAATTGACGCAACTTAAGATCATCTAAACCCTCTCTGTATTCAATAGCTGATACCTTGGGGTTAAATCTGACTAGGAGAGACCTTAAGATTTTTTGTACAACTAAGGTTTCATCCATAGTTTCTCCAAGACCTCTCATGGTGTTAACCACTTATTCCACACTTTGGAAGTAGCCACCAATATTTTCTTCTTCTTGCATTCTGAGTCCTTCAAATTGCCCTCTTAAACTTTGAAGTTTTTCCTTCTATACCTTAGATTCACCATGATACATGGTAGCCAATTTGTCCCATATTTCCTTGGCATTGGAGTAATTCATTACCTTGTAAAATTTTGATTCATTTAAACCAGCAAGGAGTGCATTCATTGCAGTGGCATTGTTTTCACATGCTTTTATTTCATCCGGAGTAGATGGCCGATCGTTATCTTTAGGAGAAATGTATCCATCAAGCACACTAGTCCAGATATCAAACCCAAGAGACATCAAATACACAGACATTCATTTGTTCCAGAAAACATAGTTTGTTCCATTGAATTTGGGAACATCTTTGAACTTGACTCCCCCAATTTCCGATTGAGTGTGCTGTAAAAATCCAAGTGTGTAAGACATAGTAGAAGGATCCTACTCTGATACCAACTATTGGAAGCAATGGCACACTGAGAGGGGGGGTGAATCAATGTTTCTCTTTTTAATAATAATCATATATACAGACTTTTATTCTTTAGCAAATAACTTAAAAATACACAACAACTTGATGTAAAATCTTCAATTCAGGATATATATATATATATCAATTTAACAACTGTGCTTCAACACAGATTTCATACACCAACTACAACTCATGTTTATGAGGCTTCAACCTCTGTTTGACAAACAACGCCAACTGAGGCTGCTAGGTTAGGTTGCACCTCAAAGGTGTTTAATGATCCTTTTATCAACTCCACCTTCTAAAATCTTAGATGCTTAATGATACAAGCTATTTGTTTCTGCCCTCAATTCAATACACCAACACTTAGAGCACCTGGGTTTATTCTCAATTCATTGTACCAGCACCTGGGTTTGTTCTTGATTTATTCACATATCTAAAGCTGCTTATTTCCTCTTGATGCAACTTCCTTGCACTCGCTGCTTCACGTCTACTCCTTTTCCCACGAGCCTTCTACTACTCCTTCACATCTGCTCCTAATCCCATGAGCCTATTGTTGCTCCTTCACATTTTCTCCTTCTCCCATTGGCCTGTTGTTGCTCCTCCTAAGCAGCTGTTGCTTCTTCCTAACCTTTGCTCCCTTCACAACTCGTCATCTACAGCTCCAAATTTCAAACCCCTTTTTTTATTTATATCCAATGAATAACAAAAATACTAATGATGGAGCCAACTTTTCAAGTAGTATTTTATTATCTTGTTCATACATCTGATTGAGGCCGACTTCAATACTTAGGTGCATTTAGATTTGTTCATATTTTAATTTGGGCTTGTCTTTAAAGTACTTGGGCTTTAAACTCTTGATTTAACTTGTATTGAGTCCATTACCCAATGACCGTTTTACCTCAACCATATTGTTTATAATCATTGATAGGCTGCCATATGCAATAATTTAAAAGTCTTTTTCATTATCACAATATTCAATAGTTCCATGATCCCATTAACCCACAAATGAGCATGGGATGGGTCATTTGGTCCCTGTTGCTAAACTATCATGTCCTTCATGTCATTTCATCAATCATGTGTCCTACCTTTGTCATTAATGGATAAATGGGTGTCATCAATGACAACCTATGTTCCATCTAACTCAACACCAAGAATATTGTAAAAACACGTACATTGTTGTTTAATATAAAAGTATCTAATAATTGCAAGGCAAGAAATATGAAGAAGATATGGGAGGCTATGATTCCTCATGAGGGGGTAAGTGAGAGGGGCTAAGGGATATTACTGAGGTTGGATTTCTCCTAATTCCCCAGGATTCATTAGCCTTTTTAACCAAATTCATTGTACCAAGAGTAGTGAGGTGCTTACAACCTAGTATGGAGGAGATGTTGTCACATTTTTCACGTTAAGTAACATAACATTCCCATGTCGGATCATAACTTATAAAAAATAAAAAGTAATGAAAAAATTCATGTAATCTCATAAAATAAAATAAAATTAAAACTAGCATAGATCCATCTTAAACTCGGATCTATTAAGCACTGAGAGGGATCCAATTTCTTAAGGTGTAAGGATTACCTTGATGTGTAAAAAATTGAGATAAAAAAACTTACACCTCAAGAAACTGGATCCCTCTTAGTGTTAAATAGATCTAGTTTTAAGATGGATCTATGTGATGGAAGTCACCTTAAAATAATTATGGAATTAATTATCCTAAGTGATATTTGGAAGGTAAAATTGGTCACTTATGGGGAAACCACTTGTTAAGCCATAATCATGCATATATATTGATAGAAACTCCATCATTCTCACAATCATTCATTTAGTTTTGACTCCACTCCAACATGCCATTGAAGCTATGACTGTTACAAAGAAGAAAATATGAGTTTCATACTTTCTTATACAAGTACCCTAAGAAACTTGTGCAAATGGGTTTGGTGTCCATGTGAAAGAGTCTTGGCTTGTAGTTAGACTAGCTGGGACCCTGACATGGAACTTCATGTCCGGCTTGTGCTGGAGTATTGGAATGGGATGGGGATTATGGAGCAAAGAAATGGGTCCCATATCTTTTCTTGTCAAGGCTGGTGAGGGATGAGTGGACGTGTGGGGACAGTTGTGGAGGGGGTTTCTATACCTTTGGGTTTTCAGTGTGGGATTGAATAAAACAAGTGGGAATTTACCCCTTGTGTCTCGGTGTCCCCATATTGGGGGCAAACTTTACCAAAGAAAGAGTACGATTGAAAACTTGCATATGGTTGGGAGGAATGTCCTTCACTTGCAACTGGTTGGACATTTATAAAGATAAGTGCCAAATGTGTTTGAATGTCATGGATTAAATTAATGTTGTGTTTGTTTAAATTAATAGTATATAAATATTGTGTACATGAATTTAATGGACATGATATGAATGCATTCATGGTATACATGTTTTGCATAATTAGAATGTGTATTTTAGTTTAAAGGATTGGTATATTTATATAATTCCACTGTTAAAAGTAAGGGTATAACAAGTCTATAGATCAAAATTTGAAATTGGTATAATGGATGAGAGTTTCTAAGTGGAATTGAGTACCTAGTGGTCTCCATAGTGGAAAGAGGTTAGTTGGGTATGTGACAATTTTCTAGATGGGAAGGGTAACATTTGTTTTGGAAGTAGTAACATATGCCATGGTACCAGGGATGATTTTCTACATCCACATTCTTACTTCAATGTAAAACACATTTGATAGGGATTCATCCTCCAAATATGATTTTGGATTGGGTTTGAGATGTTGAGCTAGATGAAGGGCCAAATCCCCTACTTTAATGGTGTGGGAAGTGGAAATAATGAAGTTGTTCTCCTAGAATTTTGTAAGCTAATGAGAAAGCTTGCTTGATAGAAAGGTTTGAGATAGTAGAAATTTATGACATGAAAGGGGACTTTAACTTCAATATGATTACCTAGAATAAAATATCAAAATTTCTTAATAGCCTTGACCAAAGAGAACGTGTGTTTCTTTATCAAAGTGTATTTAAAATCGATATCTATAAGGATATAGATCATGAAGGTTATAGGCTATTTAGATCCTTTATTGTCCTTTTGCATGAGGATGACATAAATATATTCCTTTGTCGCATTCATGTATGTGATAAAATCCTTGTTAAAATCAAGCATACCAAGTGTGGTTGTGGATGAGATGGCTCTCTTGAATTCCTTAAAATTATTTTCAGTGTATGTAATCCATGTAAACACTTGTTCATTTTTAACCAAATTATATAGGTTTCACCATTCTAGCGAAGTGAGGAATAAAGCTACAAATAAAATTAATCTTTACCATAAGGGAGAATTCCCTTCCTTGATGAATGAATGGGAAGATTCTAAAAAACTTGAATTATGTGGTTTATATTTATAATAGAATTAGATTAAAAAATTCCCTAGTAATTTCCTTGAAATCAAATAAAAAACAGACTTAGCTGGGTTAAGGGACATGTCGTACTTTCGACAACACATAAATACTTGTTTGAGATGATCGAAGTGTCTTTCTCACAACTTAGAGTGGACAATATAAAGGTATATCTGAATAATAATTCCAATCAAATCATCGAAATTTATGTGCATACCCATTTGGAATGTGGCACATACATTAATTAAGTCGAAATGCATGCATTTATATGCAAATGTGCCCTATCATGTCACTAAAGGTGGTATTATACCTATAATTTTTTTTGAGGTAGATCTGGTTGGAATAGGAAAAACCATCAAGGAGAGACATCATCTATAATCCCATAATTTGTTGCAAGATCATCTTCATGTTGTGGACTGGAAAATTGTCCTTCACACTTGACTTCTTAAGGGCACATAAATGAATACCTTGATTCTTTTTGCAAATTAGGACCAAATTTGCCACCCACTCAAAATATTTTATAGGGAAGATAATGTTAAAGAAATGTAACTTCGAAAGATATTCTATTTGCTATTATTATTATTATGTCCCCTTTCGGTGATGTTTTTCCTCCAATTAGGGATGTCAATGATGTATTTTTTCATGTAAAGTCTTGAGGTAAATCCTCCCTTGTAAGTTGGGTCAGTAGTACCCACAAAAGTATTATTAAAATGTAATTTTGAGTCTCCTAAGGAAAGTATGCCCTTATTGGGAGGAGAAATCAGCCATGTTGTGTTATTAGGATTCTCCACTTATCAATAAATAGGGGAGGCACCTTCCTCATTTGGACACACTCAGAATTCAAGCAGTTGTTCTAGAGAGAGAAGGAGCGGTCCATCTGGGAGAGAGGAAGCAATCTAGTCTTATTCTTGGAGTATTACAAGTCTTATTCTTGGGGTCTTACACTGTATTTGGTTGAATTCTATATCAAGTAATTTTTGCTGGATTTTTCCCCCATGAGGGTTCCCATGATAAATCTATGTGTTCTTTTGTGTGGCTATGCTTATCTTTCTTTCAATGATCCTTTTGCATATGCTTATGATGTTATGCTGATAAAAATTTTAATATCTTGTATAACCATTAAAATTATAACATGGTATCAGATCCACCCGGAAAGAATTCTTTGTGCAGCCGAAACACTGCTATAACTGGAGATCATGGTTTTAGGCTTGAAAACCCTAGAAGGAAAAATCTTGTTGTCTTGTATTTTTTTTCTATAAATCGATTTTGGAAAAGGACCAGGAGCTGAAAATTTGACAAGACAAATATGAATTCTTGATATACATTTATTATGAATTTTATCCTTATATTCGTTGCACTTTATGATATATGATCCCTCAAAATTAGGGTTCCGTCCTCTTCCAAAATCCAACATTAAACAGGTGACCTAGGGAGAATTGTTATATCTCGAGATAAGAAGATCCAAATTTAATTTTGTAAGATGTTTCAAATAGGGAACATACCGTAGTTTATGTGGTCCGCGTTTCAAACCCCAAAGTTGATACAATGACATGTGTAATTCCGTACAAGTTCGTTATGCTGAACTAGTCCATAAATATGTCACCTTGGGAAACTTAGCATAAGTTCCACTTAGTGAATACAATATTTCTCTAAACATTGGGGTTGAAAAGAAGAAATATCAGGCTACCTTAGGATGAAGTTTCATACCTTGAGGAGCAAAATTTTTGGATATACATTAGACTTAATACCATATAATTTTGCATAAGAAATTGAAGAAACTAGGGCATCATATATTTTCCAATTTTGTCCACAGTTTTGGATAAATGATCCTATGATGCTCATCTCACCTTGAGGAGGTGAAAATTTCTATACAATCAAATATGAGATTCACCTTAGTTGAAAAAATATGGTTTCTATGTCAAACCCTAGGTCCACCAAAAGTAGTCTTCAAGAAAAGCTTTGAAGCAAGCATCCAGTTGAAGCAATATTGGTAAGTTATATTATCTCTATTTCCATTTGAGGTTCTAATTTTTACGATGAAAAACAATAACAAGCTTGAGGGAAATATTGAAGAAGTTGAGAACTTCAGAGCATGGAAGTATAGTGTGCTCCTCATACTAGAAGATCATGACTTGGAAGATTATGTCAAAGAAGAAGTTGCATATCAAGAGAGAGATGAGGACAAATCCAGGAGGATTATTTCTTTCTACATCAAATACCATTGGATATCACATGTATGATCCTTGAAGAATCCCAAGAATATGTTCGATGCTTTGACCATCCTGCATGAAGGAAAGAATATCAACATAAAGATGACCTTGAAGACTCAACTCAATGATGTGAAGATGCATATATCAGAAAACATCCAATCTTACTTCACAAGGGTTTCCCAGATCGAGGAATAACCAGGAAGCAATTGAAGACAATGTCAAAGAATAAAAAATGGAGATGTCAACCTTGAATGGTCTCCCAAGGTCATGAAAATCACCCATTTAAGGAATTTGTTCTAGAAGGAATCTTATCTGTGGAGGAATGCACACAAAAAGAATCTAAATTGATAGCAAAAGAAGAAGAAATGGATGAAGATGAAAATTGATCCCTAACAACCCATGCAAAGAAGAGAAAGAACAAGAAGGAAGAAGATTCTCGCAAAAATATCTTAGAAGAAGGACCTCTCACAACTCAAATGTTTCATTTATGATGAAAAAGGACACTTTGTGAAATAGTGGAAGGATGATATAATCGAGGAGTACTGATCATGAAGAATGATGTTTGGATATGGTTCTAAGACCTAAAGGGAATTATTTAATGTATTCCAAGTATATCCACAAGATCAAGCATGCAACATATGGCAACATCAAGAGATACAAATCAATATTCATGGTTTCTCTCAGAAAGAAGGAGTTGATTATGGCGAGACATTGCTCTAGTGGCCATACACACCTCTTCAGTGGTGGATATTACACTAGATAGTTGGTGTAATAAAAGTAGAAGTGCATATCGAATAAATTCCATAACTAGGGACTCTCTACATAGAACCACATGTGCACAAATTAAAGAAGGTGTTGTATGAACTTAGAAGGCACTCATGGGATAGCACATACAGTAACATGATGAGATTGAGGATCGCATATTGATGGAGATATCAACCTTTTTTACAATATTGAAGATGGAAGACTACATAGGAAGAGAAGCTCATAGATGGGTGCAAGAGGAAATTTCAACAAAGTTTGAGATGGAGGATCTTGATATCCAGTGAACTCGAGAGATGGCATAGATAGATACACAAAATATCAAGCAACAAAGGAGGATAATTGTCACTCCAGTAGAGAATGTCCCTATTCAGAGAGTACAAGATGCAAAGGGAGGATGGTGCTCCGCTTCAGAGGGAGTGACTACCATAGATCTTAGAGTTAGAGAATATTGACATGATTCTCAAGATTAGAGGCATGGAAGAGTCTAGAGGAGACTTTCCTTAGACAAGGAAAATAGGCAGTCGAAATTTTGAAGAGGTTTGAGATTTTGAGTTATAAATACACCGAACATGAGGCTGAATATTTTATTTGAGGGGAATACTTTGATCAAGTACATAGTAGACAAAGATGTGTTCACATGGTTTTGTCAAAGCACATGGTGTGGTACCTGAAGGACAGAATTGAGTAGGGCCTCAGATATGCGAGAGACCAAAAGATACGTCTGTAGGGATATGATGACTCTGATTGGATTTGGAATTTCTATAGACAAAAAGAGCACTTCAACATGTTTCTATCAATGAAACCGAGGATGAATATATTTCAGCTGATAATAAATCAAGGGAAGACTCCTCAAGTGACGAGGAATATGTACTTTGATTCAAAAAATTATACCGATGAAGATGAATATCATACTCTTATCCATTTCAGCATTGGATAAGAATGGATGAATTTGTAGGGACACATAGAACACCAACACACAGATCTTATGTGATGTGTGGTGTAGAATACTTTCTCATCTTTTCAGATCATTCAAGATAGGCACAGCTCCTCAGAATCATACGATGAAGTAGAGAACATTGTCAAAGACTCCAGTAATTCCTGCAAGTAGATAAACATCGAGAGGGAGTCTACCAAACAAACAAAGATAAGTCGTTGAATTGTCATATCCAATATATCTAGTTGCTTAAAAGACATTGTTCAGTTGTGTACATATCTATATTGAAGGAAATGTATTATGCATGATAGAGTGTTTGCATTTAACGAACTATATACTACTAACATGCATGTGATGGGTAAGTAGCCTATGGTGCTATACAACATTCCATTATTTCTTATCTAGAATGAAACCTTTTTGCTGACATGTTGGGATTAGTGCATACTCTTAATAATGTCTTGGTAGAGATGGAAGGCATCTATAAATTTGCCATATATATATATGAGATATGTGTTAACACCATTATTTAGCAGAGAGCAAAAATACCATGGTAAGGAGAAAATAATGGTCGTTCATAATACTTTGGTTAAATTTTATGGTATGAAGGTAGTGCAAGATGAAAAAAGAGAGGAATTATCAAAAGATCCTACGGTGCAAAGCGGAAAGGAGAAGATCAAAGGCCTATATTGTGTCCTCTCTTCAAATATGTGAGGAGAATAAGCATATCCTGGCGGTTAATGTGATGTATAGATCAACGGTCGTTGATCAATCTGGATGAGATCCACGGTTTGTATAAGCTCCGCTTTGTGAACCTGCGCGATAGATAAAACCATGACGCTCCGCGGAATCGAGTACATATTTCTTGATCTAATGGCGGAGAAATGAAGGTAGATCGCATCAACGGTTGTGGATGATTCCAGAGCGAAAACTTGCACGATGGATACAACCTGGACGCCCAGCGGAATGAGGTACATGGCGCTTGATCCAAGGGTTGAAAATTAAAGGTGAAATAGATCAATGGTCATGAGTGGATCCAGAGTGTGAAAGTGCAGGATAGATAAAGGTAAAGGGTGGTTGCGGAATATAAACCGCTGTCCACGTGGCCAATCGTAGTGCAATCCAGAGACAAAAGTGGTTTATTGGAAACCACCAAAAGGACACTCCGGAGTGGGTTCCTATAAAAGGGAAGTTGACTTGTCTCATGGTTATTTTATTGGCACCGGACGGGTGAAAAAGACTTGCGGATTCGTCAACCTTTGACTGTCAGTTTCGAGCACACACCACTACAGTTAACAGGTAAGGCTTAAACACCTATAATTCGTCCATTTGAATTGCTATTGTCAACTAGATTATGGACCAGGGGAAGGAATTGCAAGGGTCAGGTCATATTGTAGATGAAAGGGAAGAATATTTAGTTGACAGAGATAGAGGCGTGTGTGACCCCTTTTTGTTTATAGGAAGTGTATCTGTGAGTAAGGAAAGGTTATGGCACTATAACTCACAAGGAAATTATGTCTTGAATGTCTGTAAATCCTTTTTATACTATTTCGCCATTGAAGAAACCCTCCATTTTCCAGAATTCACGGAATGGTGTGCTGTGAATTACTCCCCTTCTCAGAGAATCATTGTAAGCCACTCTACATCTCGAATCGTTTGTAAAATCAATGCCAAAGTCATCCGCGAAAACCTCAATTTTCCTGACAGTTACCCTGACCATCGTGAACCTCTAAATGAGTCTATCCTTGCCGAATTGTATAAAAGTTGCGAAACTGAGCTCCGTTTCCATTTCCTGTCCAGTATTTTGAAAGAAGGTCAGTCGTTAAATGGTCTTTTCTCACCTTACCCTGTGCATATTTTTAAAAATCAAGTTCAATTGGTAGTATCCTTAGTTTGTCAAATTTTGGGTCTTGACGATGATTGTCGCGTGAATGAAGTTATCCTTGGTTTTTTATTGAAAATAAGTTCCTTAGGTTCTGATTCCCAGTCGGTTCCGGTTTTTAGTCTAGATGAGTACTTAGTAGAAACAATTCATCTTCAGCTAAGTGAGTTCCCAAAAGTCAGGTTCTTTAAATTTCAGACTTACCTATTGAACATGCTGCTATGTTCAAATGTCAATGAGTTACAATTTTTAAGTACTATTTTCTCCTCTGATTTGCCCAAGAAAATCAGTATGTTTGAATTTTCCAATTCAATCATGTCTGAGATGTATAAAATGTTGTTCGATGAATAATTGCCCCGTGTGCTAGACGAGATGAAATGTCTGATGCAGTCCTCACCCGAGGACCGAGTTGGAGACTGGTTCCTACACAAAGATTCCATTGTTTTAAGAGTATACGGATTTATCGGGCAGCCTTATAAGTTACCCGCTTTTCTGACCCCGAGAATTTTTGCTTTGGAATTCATGAGGCAAAGGTTGCAGTCTGAGGAAGAGCATTTTGGAGCTTTTAAAAAGTCTTCAAATATTAAATTCCCCCTCAAGGTTGGCTCTTTCATTGTTAAAAATAAAGGTGCCTTGGCGTTTATTGAGAAGTTATTGGCAGGCATGGAATTCAAAAAGGAACCAAAGATAAATTATGATCCCCACCATGTAATCTCCTTGAGGAAGCAGGCCAACAAGAACAAACCGTTTGATCACCAGTCAATTGAAGGTTTGGCTGATACAGCCAATTTGTTGCAGTTTAGACAGACTCCCAGGTCTAATGGAGGCACAAGTACCATGCTAGTTGTAGTATCCCAAATAACAGAGAATACTAGTATTGTAATTAAAAGAAGTATTTCTGAGGTCGAGAGCATGGAATTAGATGAATACGGATCACATAAAAGAGCCAAATTGATTCAAGATGGTGGAATTTCAAGTGAAGAAATTTCTGATGATTTCAAGCGAGTTGCTCTAGTCCCAACGAAAGTTGTACAAATAAATCAGTTTTCATTTAAAAGTGTAGATGGTTCAGAGTCAAGCCCAACATTCAAGTCAAAAGAAGAGCTCAAGGCTAGCTATATGGAGAAAAGGAAACAGTCTCTGGAGGAAACAAGAAATTTTCTCCCGCGAGTAAGAAATTTAAACAATCCAAAAACTTCTTTGATCTCTACCAGAGATGCCGAGAGAAATACCTTCAAGATGGCCATGGTGAATGACAAAAAGATGTCAGAGATGGAAATACGGTTGGATAAAATCAGTGTACCGGACAAGATACAGCTTCACAAGTAAACGAGTGACATCATCTATTCAGACCTGTTACAAGCTATGATGAGAATAAACAAATTACAAATTTTGGTAGATAAATTAGAAATTCAATTGAAGCATGAAAGAGTTGAAAATAAGGCCAATGCCATTCAGATTAAGAAATTACAAGCAGATATTGTCAGTTCAGGCAATGAGAAAGACAACACCCAGGTAGTTATAAGAATGCTAGAAGAAAAGGACAATGCGCTCCAAGTTTTAAAGAAAAAATTGAAGATCCCGGTAACTGAACATGTTCAGTCTTTCGACTTATTGGCTCTGCAAGAAGAGAAATATAAGATGCATCAAGAGATGATGGAACATAAAGGAAAAGATGTCGAGCTCCAAGAAGAAAAATATAGGTGGGAAGCCGAGAGGAATGAACTGATATCTCAAATCTCTTTGCTGAAAAAAGACTAGAACGAGGAAAAGGAGATCATGGAGGAGTTGATGAGTCAGAATCCTATTGATGAAGACTTATCTATTGTGAACATTGATAAACCATTGAATGACTTCTCTACAGATGACTTGTCAATACCTATGTCCCAGGTCAGCTTAAAGGAGGAAGAAATAAAGGAGTTAAAAGCGGAGAATGAAAAGATTAAGTCCGAGCTGGCCCAAATGAGTGAAAGTAAAAACAAAATATTACAAGACCGAAATCAGCTGCAGAAGAAATTCAATGAACTGAAAGAAAATATCGTTGGGAAAGGTCCTCTCCAGGGGGAAAAGCACATCATTTGGGACACCTTGTCTATAGAGATTACCAAATTCTGGCACTATCTGAATTTTATCGTTGATCTATGCATTTTGAACGACTTGGCCCACCAAAGACTAAAGTTAGTGAATGAACATATGGAAAGAAGACCCCTTACCACAGCCCAAAACACATTGAATTTTTTAAATTCATTGACATATCAGAAATTACATGACATGGGAATAAAGGACAGGATATCAATAGTATTATGGGCTAAGAATTTTATCCACAAGCATCATTTAATGAAAATGGTCCAGGATAAAGCTGATGAAATGGCTTCACAGGTTAATAACTTCAAGCAGGTTTTCCAGGAGGTATTTGAAGATGGCTTGCCTTCCTTTTGGGATGAGAAGGGGCGGATGTTTTCTCAGGAGCATTATCACAGCTTGTTAGTTCAGAGCTGTATGGACCACTCCAAATTCAATGATCTGGAAAAAGCCTAACAAGGAAGGCTATTGTGGACAAATTGACAGAGGATTTCGAAATTTTACAAAAGTTCCTGCTTGTCAGAAAAGGATTGCCCAAGGTGTCATATGAAGTGTAAATGGAGCTGGAAGTGGCCATTCGAGAAATGATGGAATGTGATACCCCAAGCTCAGAGCAATGGAAGGTCGTGGAAAGGTTCGAGAAGACAAAATACATCCTTCATTCATAGAGACAGGTGTTACGCGCCAAGGAGCTGACTAGACGAAGACATGTTATCAAGTATATTTTAGCTTAATGATTTGTTAGGATTGAAGTTGTAGTTTATTCCTAAGAGTTAGGAATTTAGTTACAAGACTTTAGTTAAGCCGATCATTCAGTTATGAATCTTCTTGGAAGATCAAATTATTTTATGTATATATTTGCATCTATTTTATGAGATGGGGGTTGGAACCCGTCCTGTTGTTGAGAGTTTTGGAAAACATATATTTTTTGAAGAACAAAGTTGAATGTGAATGAATTATCAGAGATTCATGCGTCATTTATATTACAATCTGTGCTTTTCTTCTCTATGATTGTTTTTTCCATTTTTACACTCCATTCTGTTTTCCTTCGTATTTGAAATATAGCGTTGAATGATTAGAACTCATGCTGGTCGTGCTCTGATCATTATTTCAAATATTTTATAAATCCTTCTGCTAAAGTCAATATAGAATTCGTCATATGATGCTCTTTATTGATGGATTGTTCTCTTTTCTTCCATTCCAAATGAATCAATGAATGACTGTGATTAAATGGTTACCTTGCCTTTGACAAATTCCTGAACATGCGACTTTGTGATATTTTTATCTATATGTGACTCCATGCCCAATGGTTCTGTGTATTGTTTCGACCACCTTTATAATCTTTGAGTGTTGACATATATTTCTGGCCTTGTTAAATTTGTATCTGAGAGATCCCTCTCTAGAAAGAAAAGCCAGTTTCTTTCTAAAAGTGGTTTTGCTGTTACTCTTGGGATTTACTTCTTACAACCTGAGTACATTCTGAGTGCTAACAAACTGGCGCTGTTGCCGGGGAACGAAAGTGCATATTTTCCCTGGGAGAACGACAAAGTTGAAGGAAGATTTCTTTGGGCAAACAAGAATTTTATCAGCAGAAGAGGTTGTATATTTGCCCTGGCGACTCCATTGTGAAGTTTGCTCAGAACGTAAGGAGTCATTCTGGCTTCGAGAAGACACACGCGAGGTAACTCTGATACCGAAGTCTTGAAAAGTTTTGAAGACCCAGAAAAGATATTTAAAAGAAAAAATAAAGAAAAGGTAGATTTTCCTTTGTTTGGTGCATCATCATCTCAAGATTCTCATATTGATCCAAAATGGGAAGTTAACGTTGGAAAAAATCTGTTGAAAACCAAATCTGAGTCTGACCTTAAGAATACTGAGTTTAATCCTCATAGGTTAGAATCTTATTTGTTGGATTCCCTTTGGAGAGATTTGCAACAAACTACAAAGGCTGAAACATTTACTTCTCAGAATACTCATAGTTCTTCAGTCCCTGTGAATCCACCTAGACCAATGGCAGCCAGATTTGTTCCCTTGCGTTTGCCTGCTGCATTACATGATCTTCCTCTAAATTACTCCCAAAGAATTTCCTTATTTGATGGAGAAGGTGACATAACCGCAAAATAGCATGTTGCCAAGTTTGAAGATTTCATTGACTTGGAAGAAGTTGATTTCCCAGATGTCAAAATGCGGTTATTTGCTCAGAGTTTGTCAGGTTAAGCAAAGAAGTGGTTTAAAGATTTACCAAATGGATCTATAGTGAATTTTCAGGCCTTTCAGAATGCATTTTTAGATAGATGGGATGATAAAAAGAACCCTTTGCAGCTTTTATCTCAGTATAACAGTCTCAAAAAAGGAGGTTTCGAACTTGTTCATGAATTCTCTAGCAGATTTATGAGGGTTTACAATTCCATCCCGGAGGATATCAAACCTTTTGCAGCCGCAGCAAAATTGCACTATGCTGGAGCTTTTGATAATGACTTTGCATTTTCATTAAGGGAGAGAAAATCAGCAACTCTTGCTGCCATGTTTACAGATGCTCTGTGTTATCTCTAGGATTTTTCACCTGTTTATTTTTAAATTTTTTATTATGCTTTGTTTTTATTGTTTTTAGTTTTTGCTTTGTTTTATATTTTATGGTTGATTGATTGCCATTAGGGTTCCTTTTATTACCTTAAATCATCAAAGTCTCTACTCATTGATTATGAATCTATGAATCTGCAAAAGAGCATGTGTTACAGGGTGAAATTCTTACCACTGGCAGCATTGGTCCAAACTGGTAGTATTTTAATGACAGAATATTCAAATGTGGCTNTATAGGGTGAAATTCTTACCACTGGCAGCATTGGTCCAAACTGGTAGTATTTTAATGACAGAATATTCAAATGTGGCTATGGCTCCTGGCGTTGGCAGCTGCTGTTTATGGTGGGGAAAAATCTAGAAGGAAAAGACATGTGATGACCAGCAAAGCAGCATTGGTTGGCCAAATTGTAGTAGTATTATATAGAATATGGCTTGTGTTTAAAGTGAAGATCAAATAAATGACATTTGCAAGGAAGTGGTGCGCCGAAATTGCAGAGCCATACTTCTCCACGATGTGATTGCAAGAAGCTTCCAGTGCCAATAGCGAATGCATCAAAGTGCCTTTCTAAGGAGATCAGTCAGGGTGCTAAATTTCAAGCATGGGAGATTAAATGAGCGTCCTGGTGCAGAGGCAAGCGTGGTCAGAGGATAATGTTTCTCATCCGAATGTTAAAGACCTGATTCCAAGATGAGTTCAAATGTCAGATACTAACATGCAGGTGTCAATGGTTTAAGGAATGTGATTTCAAGTTCCAGGTGTGCACTCATAAATTCGTCCCAGTTTAAATGTGAAGCACGCCCAAAACTCAAAATTGAGTGCCAATAACAACAACAAGAGTTAAAAAAAACCCTAGCAGGAGATATTTTGTTAATGATTAAATAATGCTCTGTCATTTGGAGCGACCTCAATTCTCTGTACATGAATTTGCAGAGTTTGTAAGTNATAATAACATGCAGGTGTCAATGGTTTAAGGAATGTGATTTCAAGTTCCAGGTGTGCACTCATAAATTCGTCCCAGTTTAAATGTGAAGCGCGCCCAAAACTCAAAATTGAGCGCCAATAACAACAACAAGAGTTAAAAAAACCCTAGCAGGAGATATTTTTTTAATGATTAAATAATGCTCTGTCATTTGGAGCGACCTCAATTCTCTGTACATGAATTTGCAGAGTTTGTAAGTTTCTTCAGGTGGGGGATTTAGTGGCTCAGAATATACATTTTGAGAAAATGATAAAGCCTTGGTTAGACCTGGTCACTTTGATCGTCATGTTGTAGTACCCAACCTTGATGTTGAAGGCCGTAGGCAGATTCTAGAATCTCACATGTCAAAGGTTTTAAAGGCAGATGATGTAGATTTTATGATTATTGCTCGAGGAACTCCGGGATTTTCAGGTGCTGATCTTGCAAATTTGGTGAAATCAAAGAATCTTTTGAAGGGATGCACACTGTTGGCGAGTTATTTAGGCANTTTTGAGAAAATGAAAAAGCCCTGGTTAGACCTGGTCACTTTGATCGTCATGTTGTAGTACCCAACCCTGATGTTGAAGGCCGTAGGCAGATTCTAGAATCTCACATGTCAAAGGTT
>LPNX010230215.1:2075-25138 GCA_001517045.1 Pseudotsuga menziesii
TCAAATTCCACAAGCTTTTCACTAAGCTAATGTGATATATCATATTGAAATGAAAACCTCAAATGGAAATAGCAAAGGATTAGATCTTACCGATTTGAGGTGTCTGTCCTTGTCCCGAAGTTCGTTGATCTAGGGTTTGTCGCAGAAACCCTAATTTTCAAAACCTGGAATCTTTCAGATCTGATTGGATGAACAGATAGATCTCTTCAAATGGAGCTGTCCAATGTACTCCTTTTCTGAAAACAGTGGAGGGAAGCTCCCGGAACAGGAAGCCCTAATTTTCTGATTTCTTCTACAGAAATTCCTATTACTGTTTCTATTATATCTCCGAAATTACTACTCCTCTATGTCTAAAATTTATCACTGAGGTAAAATCGCATATCCCTGATCCAACACCATAGGTTTCATCAGAATTGGTTTCACCATTTGGGATTTATGATCCTTTTCCCAAGGTGACCTGTTACATGACTGTTCAGAACAGAGAAGTTGTACGGCCTTCCACGTGTCACTGGTTCATCTTTTGAGTCTCACCTTCGGACCACAGAAATTACAATCCGTTCCCTTTTTGTAACATCTTCAGGAATTGCATTTGGACCTCTGTAGCCCAAGATATTGCAGATCTCCCCAGGTGTCCTGTTTATGGATGATTTCTAGAAGAGGCTGAAACCCTAACTTGGAAGGATCATATCTCCCAGAATATAGTGAATCAGATGCTTTCCTTTGGACACAGTGTGAATCACGATTTTATATTCGGCCCCTACAATTTTCAGCTTCTGAGACTTCTCCAATCTCGGAATATAGCGACTGTACCAAAACTTAGCAGTTTTAGTATTTAGGGTTTCTCCTAGCTCAGGGTCAAACTAGGGTTTGACTTTCCCGGAGTTTCACCCAACCAAATTTATTGATCCAGGTCTCTAAATTTCGGTTTTGATGAGGATAAAAATCCTATGCTAGTATCACTCAAAAATTCCTCTTCTGTAGAAAGCCCTAATTTCCACATCGAAACTGAAAATGCTTGAAATTGAATTCCGCATCGACAGAAAGATGCACCCTTCAATGGAGAGTCATCCTAGCATACTTGTGCTGAAAAAACGTGGAGGAAGATCCACAAAATAGGAAGCCCTAGTTCCTGTAGGTGCACAATGTCTTCTTCTCAGGTTAGCTCTGTTACCATGTTAGTTTTTCAACATTTAAGCTAGCATTATGATAAGATCTTTTCACTGAGAGAATAACAAGCACAGCAATCACATAAGCACATCACAAGAGACAAGAGACACAAATATTTTAGGAGGGGAAACCATAAATGGAGAAAACCCCTCAACTTCCTCTAAGATAGTATCACCACAAGATGTGAACCCAAAACAGTAAGATGACCTCCCTTCACAACAGCAACCTTCTGTCTTCTGTCAAGCCCAAGAATTTCCTTCTCCAAAAGTGCGCCACACTTGAGAGAGAAAGAGAGCTAAGTCACAAGTGATAAATAGAGAGACTGTCACTCTCTATTTATATTCTTCTATTGAATTGAAGTGCACTCAACCATGTAGGCTTAACTTATAATTAATTACTTGAGCCTACACCTTAATTAGTGTATAATAACCCAAGTGCCCCTAAACTGTGGGGACTTACCTAATGACTTGACATGACTTGTTTACATTATTAATCCTCCCGATCGGAACATCGGGGCATGAACACATGACTCAAATACATAATAGAAACATCCCGGAATAAACATCGGGTTACAATATATAAAATACATATAAGAATACATTCCGAAGTTACATATACATCAACATTAAGTAAATTAGGTTATTAAGTATGATTCCTAGTCATTTGTACAAGATTGCAATGCAATGTAATTGTAATGTAATTGTAATTGTAATTTGATTGTAATTGTAATTGTAATGTAATTATCATCATTATCATATACTAAAATACAATTATGTTCAAGTTTATATTAATACCCTTGATTCACTTGGTTGAAGTTATAGTCTCATAGGTCTATTTGGTTTCAACTAGGATGTTGAAATATTATCAGTTTATACAATTAGAATAATTTTTTCTTATATATTTTTCAGAATGTACCCAAGATCTACTTTGAGAGTTAAAGTCTTCGAGCATGCCTTCCTTACAAAAACAAACAATGAACACATTGTATGTGGCAGAATGAGGGCATATATTGTTGTTGAAGACTTCATATAAGAAATTCCTAGTGCCATCTAACTTTTCTTCCATATATAAATCATCTACTTGTATAAATTAGGCCAAATATGCCCCAAGCAAACCCACACCAACTCAAAATAGTGTTCTAAGTTTTTCCTTGCTTGACCTTGTAGGTCTTAATCAATGGTGACCTCTTATATCTTAATCTGTCCTATTTTTAAATGCTTACTGTAGATACAGAATTTCATAATTAATAAGGTGTCCATATTGAATTCTCCTTAGTTATATTTCCTTCCTCTTCTTATTGTCTCCTTGATATAAAGCATGCAGTTTTGAAAAGAATGACCTTGAACAGGAAGGAAGGAGAATATGTTACTAAATTTATGATGCACATTCAAGACGTGGAAGGATAAATTGATTGTTATTAGACTCAATATGGAGGAAAATTACATTTTCGGACTAATGATCAACATATTGACAAGTGTTTCAATCTTCTTCTACTAGAGTTAATATGTTACATAAGGAAATTGATTTTTGTTTAGATTAACTATGCAATATCTTATTGACATGGTCTATCTGTTTCTTTGAGAACATTGTTAAATCATCCATGCATATTAATGTGCTTCTATGAGATTGTATTGTGAAGTAGAATCCAATAGAGCGTCAACCTTGGTCTTCATGATATGGATGTTGATATAGAAGAGTTGTGTCATCTCCTTCTCTTCCTTATGATGATGGCTAGACATAGATACACCTCCTTCTTCACTAGAGTAAAACAAATACTAGATTATATACATTTAATATTATATCTACCTCTTTGCTTGAATATGTTATGTAATGTAATGTAAAATTGTAATTTGAACACTATGAAAATGTTCATATACATGTGAATATGAAATTAAAATTGTACAAGTTTAAAATTAAAATTGTAATTGTTTAATGTAATTAGAGATCATCATTATTATTTAATGTAACATGCAAAATTGTAATTTGAATACTATGAAAATGTTCATATACATGAATATGAAATTAAATCAATATTTAAATTGTAATGTAATTGTAAAATTGTAATGGAATGTAATGATTTAATTATTGTAATGTAATGTAATTGTAAATGTAATGATTATAATTGTAATTGTAATGTGATCTTGTAATTGTAATTGTAATGTAATTATCATCATTATCATAGTGTAATGTAAAATTGCAATTTGAACCCTATGAAAACGTTCATATACAAGAATATGAAATTAAAATTGAATATTAAAATCGATGATGACTAGTGCAATCAACTCCCATTGAGAACAATATTTGTAATTTTTTACATAAAAATGATATATATGTGAGTCTATATTATGCAATATGATTTATTATAAAATTATATGAAATTATATGAATATGTAAATACTAAATTATACAATTTAATTACAATTATAAATACATATATATTCATACATGCACACACAATGTACATATAACTTTATGAATTAATTACAAAATTATAATAAATTCTAAACTTGATTTAACACATGTACATGTATAAATAAAAATTATGAACTAGAGTTCACTATGAAATTAAATATATGAATATGCAATTTATTATTATACAATTTACATACAATTATGAATACATATATATGAATTCAAACATGTACATACAATTTATATAAGTTTATGAATTATTTACAAAATTACAATTACAAAATTATATTTACATTCTAAAAAATTTAACACACACATATATATAAATTATGAACTAGAACACTATGAAATTAAATATATTATGCAATATGAAATTATATGAAAATATGAATGAAATTATATGAACTATATCACTAGGAAAAAAAATTATAGTTATGAATATGAAATTGCATAACTTTAAATTATACCAATATTGTTATCAATGACATTTGATTCTTCCATCATAGCTTGATTTGCAACTTCTCCTCTCAAGATTGCTCTTTTTTTCCTCTATCTTTCTCTCTTATTTCTATGGTGTTGATTTTATTCCTAGTAGATATTTTACTTTGACGCTTTTTGCTTCCCATTGTGATCAAGATCAACAATCCAAATTCACACCTACAACAATATGTAAACACAATACACAATGCTAAATTTGCATTAGAACACAAGCATTGTTTCAAATTGGTTAGCCAATTGTGAATGATAAAATTAGTAAGATGTTTATGTTTTATGTTTATATAGAATTTATTTAGGAATTCGGGTGGGAAATAGTGTTAGGAAGGTAGTTTAGATGACATTAATGCCATCAATGCTTAACTTCATTCCCGACTACTTTTGTATGATTTTTTAACAAAAATAGACCTCGATCAAGCTATTTATAATTTTCTTGATCGAGATTTGGTTAAAACCTAGATCGAGGTATTTTAAAACCTTGATCGAGCTCTATAGCTCGATTGAGGGCTTGAAAAACAGAAATTCAACCCTCTTACAGGAAAATCAATGTTTCTCTGTGTCTTTTAGGGGTGTAAACACTGCCATTCATGGCATACAACTGAGTGGAGTTCATACCGATAGATTCATCACCGATACCTCTATCCATTGAGGTATCATGCATGCGTTTTGGCATTCATATGGTTTTTTAAAATTAGTTATAAAACTTACACTTAGAAAACATGACAACAACTTCAAAGAAGCTCAAAGAAAAATCCACAGGATAAAAAATACACATCCAAAATTTTTAGAAAAATACATAGCCCACACATCGATGCGTCGTCTTCAAAAGTTTTTTCAATTTTTTAAAACAGTGAAAAAAAAACTGGGATGGACACACATGTGTATAAAATGATGCTGAAATTAGATGTGGTCACTTTCGAAAAATAATAAATAATTGTATATTGTGAAATAAATTAACAAAAAAATATGCAGACCACCGTGCATTATGTGTAGATCATGCTCGCATATATATATTTTTAAAATTATTAATGTAAGATTGAGTTATTGGGGATGGAAACGAGCCACTTATTAACTTTTTCAATTTTTAAAGGTCACACAGTTCATTAAATACAAAATTTCACACATTAAATGACATCGGAATAATTAAAAAAAATATTATTGGGAAGCTAACATAATAATATACAATTTGTTTTTTTAACTGCAAGTCGAAATTCACATGGCATATATGCCTTTCGAGGGCTTCTATCTAGAACATGAGCAAAAAATCAGGTTTTCATTGCCAAATTTAACCAAAAAGTGTTACCCACCTTCATGGAATCATAGACTTCAATAAACAAAAGACGCACAAACATTACTTTGATCTTATATCTAATAAGTATGCAAAAACCTTCACACAGGTGGATTTAACCAATATTACTCAGTTCTGGCAATGCATCACTTAATAAAACCCCAAATAGCTTCCATATTCAAATCTATATTTATGAGTAATGAAATATAAACAAACAAAATGTGTTGGGTATCGAATTGATACAATTGTAAGTTAGTAAAGAGGGGAGAGTAAATGTGTTCTTCTTATCTATCTATATGTATCCCCTGCCCTCAGATCTTAATGTCCATCTCATAAAACTGAATTGAACTACTAAGGATACTGAAGAATTACTCTTGCATAAAAGTCATTTTTCCATGTTCCTTAGGTTCTTCAACCATTGATGATCTCAAAACGAATTATGTAGTATATTTAGATAAATAAAGTGCATTGGATTTTGCATCTTCCATGAAGCTTTTTATTATAAGGATTTCTCTCACTCCCCAAAATCCCTGGATGTTTTAGGCACTACGTTTCCATTGGTATAATCTGGACCAAATGTAACAGAATGTTGAGCCATGGTTATTCAAGGACAT
This sequence comes from Pseudotsuga menziesii, assembly GCA_001517045.1. Taxonomy (NCBI): domain Eukaryota; kingdom Viridiplantae; phylum Streptophyta; class Pinopsida; order Pinales; family Pinaceae; genus Pseudotsuga; species Pseudotsuga menziesii. Next base: position 8,052 of record LPNX010230215.1, read on the forward strand.
AAAATATATAAGGAGCTTTATCTTCTAAATTAAGAACCTACAAGTGAGGAAAATGGCATTACAAAGTTGGGCATTTCCATAGAGGTTTTGGAAGATTTATCAATGAAAAGTATTGATGACTTAGGCCATATGCTCCTGAGTGAAGACAAATTACAACAAGGGGAAGAGAGACATGATGATATTAGAGATGACACATGTTATAAACTTGATAGTTCATTCAAGTGGCAAATTAGTTATTACTTGTAGAAAAATGACTCAAAGGAGGTTGAGAAAGCTAAACATGAGGAAAGTCCATAAAAAAATATAGATGGAATATAAAAAAGGTGAGGTAGTAAACCCATGAAAATTATCCTTGTCTATATTCGACTCCATATACTTGTGTAAGGAAAAAAATCATATGACTGGGGCAAGGTCATCAACATACTAATTTAAATAAGATAGACATCCAAAGTCATTCAAACATCAAGATATGGTTTGGATATAATGAAAGTAGGAATTGAAAATCAAAATTGTGTACCTTGCTTATGTAGGCTGGTCCAAGATTTTAGTAACCCTTCAACTTCGGATTCCAAACCTTCAACTCCTTCCCTTGAATAATTGCAAAATAGAAACAATAAATTCCTCAAAATCTTATGGCCATAGTAAAATAAATATGAATTGAGACAAATATATAAGCGTGCATTTAACCATACATTCCACCTATAAATTTGATGTGTTTACTTTTTAAACAATGCTTCAGAATTGCATATGTAATAGAAAGCATGAACAATTTTCTATTCAACAGTTAAAGGTGCAAATGATGGAAAAAAAATCGTAGTAAAGCTCATATTCAAAGTAGCAATATGAGAGTAAAATATGTTATGTTTCTAGCAGTTCTGGAAATAAAAACAAAAGATGAAAATTTGCATTGATACATCATCCCTCTTGATGTCCTTTGTATTGTTTTTGAGCTTTGGGGGAACATAAAAGAATGATATCATATGATATAAGATAATTTAGTAATGTCTGGGTATGACCAAAGAATAGGTTGTGGATAGAAAATATAGTCATTAGACACCTCAAAGTGGGAGTGTCAATATCACTCCTAAATGCTAATCAAAGATGCAAAGCAAGAGAAAAAGTGAAATACATGAGAAATGGAAACTGGAAGCTAAACTACTAAACCTTTGAAAGAAAAGAGACACTAATAAATATCAAAGATAGAAGTATAAGAAGAGGACGGAGGTTAGGCATCCTTGTCATCATCAATTATTGTGATGGATCCCATGCAAATATGATAATATAATCTAACGAATCCTCACATTGAGAGACTCTGGCTAGGAGAACTTGGAAGGAAAAAAGGAGTATCATGTCGAAAATCCCCTAACATCCAAGTTTAAAGGGAAGAAACTAGTGATGGGTTCCTAACCACTTGATTTAGGTGGGGGTGGGGGGGGGTGTTAGTTTTTCATCATATAAGATAGCATTATGATTTAGGATCTTTTAACAGAGAGAATAACAAGCACAACAATAAAACATAAGCACAACACAAGAGACAAGAGACACAAAGAATTTTACTCGGGGAAACCATAAAGGAGAAAACCCCGCAAGTTCCTCAGAGATAGAATCAGTACCAAAGGTAAAACTGAAAAACACTAAGATGATGTCCACACAGTAGCAGTCTCTCTCTCTCACACTGAGAGAACTTCTCCTCTCTCACTCATATGCCCAAATGAGTGAGTGTGAGTGTTGCAAGTGAGATAAATAGAGAGGCTCACTCTCTATTTATATTCTTTCGTTCACTTGAAGTGCACTCCAACATTTTGGCATCATTTAACAATTACTTACTAGAGCCGACATCTCTAGGAGTGTCTAATAACCCTAGTGCCCCACCACTTGTGGGGACTTTGCCTCCTCTGACTAATAGGAGGGTAACACAATGGTGGGGACTATTTCCTCGACTTACAATGAATCACCTAGGGTTGACTTCACTAGGATAGTCTAATAACGCAAGGGTCCCAAAACTGTGGGGACTTTAACCCTTGACCAATAGGAGGGTTTCCCACAATGACTAGACATAACTTTCTCATTATAGAAACTTCCTGGAATAAACATCAGGGTATGACATGATTCAATTACATTACAATACATCCCAGAATAAACATCGGGTTACAATAGATAAGAAATACAAGTGAAGACATTCCGAAGTTACAATTACATCAACACTCCCTCTTAACTAGGAAGGTATTCTCTCGACACAATTTATCGGCACAAGTTTTCTTCTCTGTATCATCTGGGTCATCATTAGGTCTTCATCATCTTCAAAGTCATCTTTATCTTCAAGTCATATTAATCTGTAATTCATATTCATTTGGATCTGGATCATCACTTGATCTAGATCATCATCACTGAATCTAGATCATCCCTCGTTCTGGATCATCATCACTGGATCTAGATCATCACTCCATCTAGATCATCACTGTTGGATCATCATCACTAGATCTGGATCATCACTGGACATCATCATCGGATCTGGATCATCACTCGATCTGGATCATAACTGGACATCGTCACTGGATCTGGATCATCGCTGGAAATCATCATCGGATCTGGATCATCACTCGATCTGGATCATAACTAGACATTGTCACTGGATTTGGATCATCACTCGATCTGGATCATCACTGGATCTGGATCATCACTTGATATGGATCATCACTGGACATCATCATCAGATTTGAATCATCACTTGGTCTGGATCATCATTGCTAGATCATCATTGCTGGATCATCATTACTGGATCTAGATCCTCACTCGATCTGGATCAATACCACAGGTGCTATCTCATGATTCTTCTCGTCACAGGAAGTTCTACAGAGCCAGCCCTTTTTCATGCTGGTTGTAGGCCTAGCCATCATGTAGGTATTTGCCTAGAACTTACATCTAACCTACTCACTAGAAATGCATGTCCAACACTCACATCTGATCATATAGGAACCAATCCTATAATCACATTAGAAATGCCCAGCACTCACATTCACCAATAAGACATCACATCACTAACATCTGTGAAAAGGTTTTAGCACTTACATCTGACCTACTCATCAGAAAGGCACAGTACTCACATCCATCCAGGATGGAACACATCCTACTCACAATGATGGAAGAGTTTTGTACTTTCATCCAGGTTGGAACACATCCTACTCACAATGATGAAAGATTTTCCCACTTTCATCCAGGCTGGAACACATCCTGCTCACAACGATGAAAGATTTCTGCACTTACATTCATCCAGGCGGGAACACATCCTGCTCACAGTGATGAAAGGGCCTGCACTTACATCCATCTAGGCGGGAACACATCCTGCTCATAGTGATGGAAGGGCTTGCACTCACATCTGATTTTGTAGGAACCAATCCTACAGTCATATCAGAATGGCCCCCATTCCTCCTCGACTGAGCTACCTGGTAACTGACCAGGTGCCTCCATTCTCCTAGAGAATGGCAGTTGCCCTTACATCCGACCTACTCGTCGGAATGGCCAACACTCACATATGACATGGAAGGAACTTAATAATTTAGCCATGATAGAATGGTTCAGCCCTTACATCTGATCAAGTGGGAACACATCCCTCTATCACATCAGAATGGCTACTCAGTCTTAGACTGAGTGTTCCTGGTACCTCACCAGGCAGCTCCATTCAAAGAATGGCAATTGCCCTTACATTCATCCTACTCGACAGAATGGCCAGCACTCATATATAACATGGAAGGAAGTGTTATAACTAGATCTTGTTCTTAGTTTATTTGTTCTTTGTGTCCTAATTTTCAACCATTGGTTTAAAATGATTTTATATTTCATGTTGATTTTAAGAATTTTTGACAATCAATAATTTTGGTTGGATTTAATGCTTTTAATGGTTGAATCATTTCATTATTTTAGTTTTAAGGTTTGTCTTTTGGGATTATTAGTTAATATGTACATCTTTAAGCTTTCAAAAATTTATAATAAAAGTTCATTCCAAGTTTTGATTTATAATCTAATTCTCATTTTTGAGTCCTTTGTCAAATATTTTCATGAGGAGATTCATGTAGCAGCTCTGTTTTTCCTGTTTTTGTCATTGTAATTGGGAGCATATTACGAGAAGATGGAAATGAATTCAGGAAAACAAAAAGAGGTTTTTTTCCACAACAGACTCATTCACAAAAACCTCTCTCTGTTTTGCAACAGCTATTATTGTTTGAGAGATTTGAATTCATCTTTGTGGCCTATTTTCAGGGTTTGAATTATTTAATACTTTCCTGTTTTAGTCACACATTTGTAGAACATATTTCGATCAATTGAAGAGGAATTTTGAAAAACCAAGAGAGATTTTTGTTCATAGCATACTCATTTAAAAAAAATCTCTCTCAGTTTTTACACAGGTGTTCCGGATCGAGATATATGAAGGCGTCTTTGAGACCAAAATTTCCAGAAATTCACCAAATTTCCCCAAATCCGATTTGCTATTTTTGGGTTAATTATCTTTAAATATTTTGAGTTATCATGTAACTAATTGATGTAACTGTTTCAAATTTTGACCTAGAAGGTAGTTATGGAACTACTTTACTTTTGTAATGATAAAAGGAAGACAAACATACAGTTTTGAGGAGGGGATTTTTCACTCAAGGAGAGGCTTTTGGAGCTTTGATTTCTCAAGCTAGTACTTGTAACTCTTATGTAAGTGGATGAATGTTATTGATTATATATAAACTGATAAGCCCTTTTAACTGTCATACTTTCTCATTTCTGATCTGTTTGATTACTCAGTCTATAATTTCATTTCTTGTTTAAATTTTTATTCATGTAAATGCTTGTAGCTTGTGGGTGGAATTAGTATTTCATGTGTAATGTTTATGGCTTATTGGGATGTGTTTGATCTCCAGTTTATCCAATTTGCATGATTCAGTTCTGTATTAGCTTGTGGATGTTTATTTCCTTCTTGCTGATGAATTTTTTAAAACCCTAAAACTTATTTTATTTAATTTTACTTTTGAGATTGTGTTGACTTGTTCTTCTGGTAGTATAAGAACAATTTCTGGCACAAACATCTTTGGCACCGTTGCCGGGGATGAAGTTGAAGTATATCTTCCCTAGGATATCATTATTCTTCTGATTTTGAGAGGTGAACAAAGTCATAAAATATTTTAGACTACAAATTTTCACCGACGACTCCACGATTAAAGATTCCATTGCAAGGAGAATTTTGTTGACAAAAAAATGAAGAAGCCAAATGGAAAGACTGGATATCAGCTTGTTACTTTACTCCATGAGGTTTTTTTATTATTCATCAGTTCTTTCCTATTTTTCCCATTGCATGTCAAAATAATTATTTTTTGTTTTGTCTATTCCGATGATCATAAACCTTCAAGTACATATCCCACTTTGGAAGAAGAAAATCTGCATTCTTCTTGTGTTATTGATGTTGATCCTATTCCTTCATTTGAAATACATGTTCAGCATGGTATACAAATCCCCATATCTCTTGAATCTGATTATTCTGGTCATCTTGTAGAGAATAAAGCTAATCTATTACCTTCTACCATCACTGCTGAAACTTTCGAACAGCTTGTTGAACCTCATTTTCAACTCACAGATTTTCAGTCTAGACTCAGACAGAAGATGTTTAGATCTCTTAGGCTGACATCTCTCTTACATCCTTACCCTTCCTACTTTGTTGAATATCTTCCCCAATTTACTGGAAAAGACCATATTACAGCAGAGAAGCATTTAGAATATTTTCATAATTTCATTGATAATTTTGAAATCATGCATGAGGATGTTGTCATGAGGTTATTTTCAAAATCCTTTGTTGGAGATGTTGGGTTTTGGTTCTGAAATTTAAAAGCTGATTCAATTGGATCGTGGGAAGAGTTACATGATGTCTTTTTGAAGTATTGGGGTAAGAATAAATCTTCTGATCAATTTCTTTCCGAATTTTATAGTTTGAAAAGGGAAAATGATGATCCAATTACTAAATTTAATTGGAGGTTTCAAAGTTTTTATATCAGTATTCCTACGGAGATCAGACCTTTAGAAAAACTTGCTATGCTATATTATGTTATGGCTCAACATTCAGATCTTGTCTTGTTCTTGTTAGAAAGAAAATCATCATCTTTAAGACAATTGTTTGAGGATGCAAAAGGAGTGGAGGAAAACATCCGAGCTTGCAAAATGCTTCGAGATCAGGCTCATGTTGAAGATATACAAGCTTATGAATAGGAAGAAGAACGTAGGTATCATTCAGATTTAAGACAGTTTTCTTCATCATTTTCAGATTTTCATATGAACAAGGATATAAATGATGCTTCTGTTGATTCTTCATATCAGTTTGCTGACTTTTTCGATGATAAAATACTTTCAGTGGATTATAGTAGAAATTTCTTAGTTCCTGCTATGAGATTATCATGTTATGAAGAAGAAGTTGCTGCTCTTCAACCTCTTACTATTGATATAACTAATAAGTTGCCATTCTTGACTTATGGTCACTTTCGAAATTTTATTTGTTCAAGTTTTGATCAAGGGTTTTATTTAAAGGTCGAGAAGTAGTTTGAAAAGCCCTTGGTTTCCATTCTTGATCCAAAGTTTAAAAAGAACAGCAATGGAGAGGAAGAGAATGCTTCACTTTATGATGAATATAATGAAGACATTGAAGTTTTAAATCGGAAATTTTATGATCCCGTGGCTTCTTGGATGGAGTTGTATTTTTCAAAGGTTTCTAATGCTCCATATTTTGGCATACTTCCTATTTCCAGTCATAAGTATCAACTGCCTATAGACTCTTTATTGCATTTATCACATCTTTTGTGGGTTTTCTCAAACAGTAGAATGCATAAAATCATGATTCTCAGTCAAATGGTTTCTTGGCTTCACTGGAAGTATGATTACACTTGATTGGGTTGTTTCCTCCGATTAGAAGTAGGAGTAAATAGCAGAATAAGCTCGCTATACGAGCATGTAGATTCTTTTCAGTATGCTTGTTTGTAGCAGTATTTTTTCATTTCAGAGCTATGTGTTCAGAGTTTGACAAAGTTGCAGAGATTTGGTAAATGACTCCATCACCCAATGAATAAGGAACAAGGTCTACAGGTTCTTGAAGCCTCACAAGGAGAACTTCATCCCACAGCAAGAGCCAGATGTTATAACTAGATCTTGTTCTTAGTTTATCTGTTCTTTTTGTCCTAATTTTCAACCGTTGGTTTAAAATGATTTTATATTTCATGTTGATTTTAAGAATTTTTGACAATCAATAATTTTGGTTGGATTTAATGCTTTTAATGGTTGAATCATTTCATTATTTTAGTTTTAAGGTTTGTCTTTTGGGCTTATTAGTTAATATGTACATCTTTAAGATTTCAAAATCTTATAATAAAAGTTCATTCCAAGTTTTGATTTATAATCTAACTCTCATTTTTGAGTCCTTTGTCAAATATTTTCATGAGGAGATTCTTGTAGTAGCTTTGTTTTTCCTATTTTTGTCATTGTCATTGGGAGAAGATTACGAGGATTTGGAAATGAATTCAGGAAAACAAAAAGAGGTTTTTATCCACAATAGACTCATTCACAAAAAACTCTCTCAGTTTTGCAACAGATATTATCCTTTAAGAGTTTTGAATTCATCTTTGTGGTCTATTTTTAGGGTTTGAAGTATTTAATAATTTCCTGTTTTAGTCACAAATTTATAGAACATATTTAGATCAATTGAAGAGGAATTTTGAAAAAATAAGAGAGGTTTTTGTTTATAACATACTAATTTAAAAACACCTCTCTCAGTTTTTACACAGGTGTTTCGGATCGAGATATATGAAGGCGTCTTTGAGACCCAAATTTCCCCAAATCCGATTTGCTATTTTTGGGTTAATTATCTTTAAAGATTTATGTAACTAATTGATGTAAATTTTTCAAATTTAGACCTAGAAGGTAGTTATGGAACTACTTTACTTTTGTAATGATAAAAGGAAGACAAACATACAGTTTTGAGGAGGGGATTTTTCACTCAAGGAGAGGCTTTTGGAGCTTTGATTTCTCAAGCTAGCACTTATAACTCTTATGTAAGTGGATGACTGTTATTGATTATATATAAACTGATAAGCCCTTTTACCTGTCATGCTTTTTCATTTCTGATCTATTTGATTACTCAGTATACAATTTCATTTCTTGTTTAAAGTTTTATTCATGTAAATGCTTGTAGCCTGTGGGTGGAATTAGTATTTCATGTGTAATGTTTATGGCTTATTGGGATGTGTTTGATCCCCAGTTTATCCAATTTGCATGATTCAATTCTTTATTAGCTTATGGATGTTTATTTCCTCCTTGCTGATGAAGTTTTTAAAACCCTAAAACCTATTTTATTTAATTTTACTTTTGAGATTGTGTTGGCTTGTTATTCTGGTAGTCTAAGAACAATTTCTGGCACAAACAGGAAGCAATCCTCTCACCATGATAGAATGGCTCAGCCCTTATATCTAACCTGCTTGTCAGAATGGCTATAAATCTCAGCACTCATATCTGACATGGAAGGAACCAATCCTCTCACCATGACAGAATGGCTCAGCCCTTACATCTGACCATGGAAGGAACCAATCCTCTCACCATGACAGAATGGCTCAGCCCTTACATCTGACCATGGAAGGAACCAATCCTCTCACCATGTCAGAATGGATATGGGACTTATCACTTTCCCTTGGAGGAAACCTCGATCTAAAGAACACCAAGCTTCTCCCTGAAGTACTCGAACTTCACTCTAGCCAATGGATTTTTCAATAAATCAGCTATCTATTCCTCTGTCGCAATATACTGGAGCTTCACTGCTCCTCTCTGCATGATATCCCTGATATAGTGGTACTTGATCTCGATATGCTTCGACTTTCATGGAACACTGGATTCTCTGACAACTTCACGCAATTCTAGTTGTCATAATGTATACAAGTAGCATCCAACTGGAGATAAAATAAATCAGATAGTAGCTTCCATAGCCATACTGCCTCACAACTAGCTGAACAAGCTGCGACATGCTCTGCTTCAGCTGTACTCAGTGCCACACATGATTGCTTCCTGCTAAACCAAGAGATCACACCTGATCCCATACTGAAGAAACACCTTGAAGTGCTCTTCCTATCGATGGCACTGCCTGCCCAATTTGAATCAACATAACCCTCCAGGTTAATCTTTTGATTCGCATCGTACTTGAGCCCATAATCAATTGTACCCTTTAGGTACCTCAGAATATGCTTTGCAGCCATCAAGTGAACATGTCTCAAATTTGTCAGGAACTGGATCAAGGTGTTCATAGCAAAGCAAATATCTGGTCTCGTGTTATTTAGGTACATCAATGACCCAATCATCTGACGATACCTTGTAGCATCAACCAAATTTGATGAAGCATCATTTAATAGATTTAGGTTCGATGCCATAGGTGTGTCCATAGTCTTGCAGTGCATCATCCCAAACCTCTTCAGGATCTCTACTGCATACTTCCCTTGTCTAAGGAATATTCCATCTGTACTCTGCCACACCTCCATACCTAGAAAGTAGTGCATCGACACATAACAGGAGCATCACTGGTATTCCACATTCAACCTTGAAGAAAAGGTTGGAATCTACTTTACTCTCAGTAGAGCCTAGAGTCATCAGTAATCTATCCATCATGTCATACCATGTCGAACCTTAGATCTTTTGCAGTCACTCCCTCTGAAGCGGAGCATCATACTCCCTTTTTCTTCTGTACTCTATGCACTAAACATTATGTACCAGAGTGACAAGTAGCTTTCGATGCTACTAATATTCTATGTGACCATCTAGTGTATAGACTTGCATCTTCAACCTTGTAGCAAAGGTTAAGATCTTCATCAAGCTCATCATGTATGTGTTATCTCATGGGTGTCTTCTGATCTCGTAGAAGGCTTTCTTTCATTTGCACACATGATTCTTCCTATCATGCGTATCTCTAGCGGTTGAAAATGTCTCTTCATAGTCTATGCCTCGTGCTACGAATCTTTCCTTGTATTCCACGATGTTTCCATCCACTGCATGATGGAACTATGAACTTCTCTTCATGTATCGATACTTCATCCTAGACATCATTCTTCTTAAACTGGTCTTCCCTTTCTTCTTCGAAGATTCTACATCAATGATGTCACTGTATTGGTAATATTATTTTCATCTTTGAACCATCGTCACTTGTTCTTCGGAACAAGTCTTCATTCTTCTTTGCTTGTAGGAGATTATGTATGCGATCTTTCCTACAAGTGAAATGCATTTGTATGGTTAGAAACATTTCATAAGGAATATTTATACTGGAAAATTCTTATGTATAAATGTATGATCATGCAATTACTTTAGCCAATACAACATTCATCCATATCTCATGAAATGTTTCTAGATGCCTTCCATCTCTACCAGGACAACATTGAGATTGTGCACTAATCCAATATGTTAGCAAAGAGGTTTCATTCTATATAAGTAGCAATGGAGAATTTGTATAGCACCATGAGCTACTTACCCATCACATGCATATTAGTAGTATACTGTCATTAATACAAATATCCTATCATGCATAATACATCAACTGAATATAAACAAATGCATAACAAAACAATATCATGAAATGACAATTGAATAATTATATTTATTTGTTTCGTGGGTAGACTCCTTCTTGAGCCTTCAACTTCATCGTCTTCTTCATTCATAATAGCATCGTTTCTTATCCAAATGCTAGGATGGATAAGAGGTTCTTCAAGAGTTGAGTCCTTTGTATTTCTCATCGCTTGAGGGATCTTCTTTGGATGGTAAGAGCTTGATCTTCAGTTGATCCCACCTTCTCTTCTTGAGCTTCTTCTTCTTATGAGTTATCTTCCTAGAGTCTACTAAAAATAATCACTTCCTCCTGGCACACATTCCTCGAATGAATGAATCCCATGATCTTGGGAGGCCATCTAAGGTGGCTATCACTACTTCTACATTCTTCACTTTTTCTTTTACCACTTCAAGTTGTTCTTTGATTTGAGAGACCCTTGTAAAGTATGACTGTATGGTATCTGCATTCTGAATCTTCACTTCCTTCAACTGGTTTCTTAAGGTCATATTCTGATTTATGTTCTTCCCTTCAAATAGCTTGGTCAAGGAATCAAACATCTTCGGTGTCTTTAGGGAATATACTTGTGGTACAAGTTGATCCATGACTAAATCAACGATGATATTCTTGGCCTTGATCAAGTTCTTCTTGTGTAAGGCTTCTAGCCTCATCTCCCTCTGGAATTGGAACCTCTCTACTCATGTAGGTGTCCCATTCATTTTCTTCAGAGAGATCATATACTTCCATGCTTGGAAACTTCACCAATATTATCATCAAGTTGATGTGATAGATCACTTTTAAATGAGAACCTTAAATGAAAATAGCGAAAGATTAGATCTTACCGTTTTGAGGTGTCCGTCCTGGTTCTGGAGCTGGTTGATCTAGGGTTTGTCACAGAAACCATAATTTAAAAAACTTGGAATATTTTATATATTATTGGATATATAGATATATCTCTTCAAATGGAGCTGTCCAATGTACTCCTTTTCTGAAAACAATGGAAGGATGCTCCCAGAACAGGAAGCCCTAGTTTTCCAATTTCTTCTGCAGAAATGCCTAGTACTGTTTCTATGATATCTACAAAATTACTACTCCTATGTGTTTGAAATTTCACTCTGAGGTAACCTTGAATGTCCCTGATCCAAAACCATAGGTTTCATCATAAGTGGTTTCACCAATTGGGATTTATGATCATTTTCCCAAGGTGACCTGTTACAGGACTGTTCAGAATAACGAAGTTGTACGGAATTCCATGTGTCATTGGTTCATATTATGTGTCTAAAATTTGGACCACATAAGTTACATTCTGTACCCTTTCTAGAACATCTTTAGGAATTCCAATTGGACGTTTGTATCCCAGGATATTGCAATTCTCCCTAGGTGTCCTGTTTACGGATGAATTCTGCAAGAGGCTGGAACCGTAACTTGGAGGGATCATATCTCCTAGAATATAGTGAAAATGAGACTGATTTTTGGATATAGTGTTCATCAGGATGTTTTCTTCATCCCTTGCAATTTGTAGCACTTGAACCTTCTCCAATATCAGAATATATCGAATGTACCAAGACTTAGCAGTTTTAGTATTTAGGGTTTTTCTAGCTCGGAGTCAAACTAGGGTTTGACTTTCCTGAAGTTTCACCCAACCAAATTTCTTGATCCAGGTCTCTAATCTTTAGTTTTGATGAGGAGAAAAATCCTATTCTTGGCTCACTCAAAAATTCCTCTTTTGTATAAATCCCTAATTTCCACATCGAAAACTGAAAATGCTTGGAATCGAATTCCGCTTCGACAGAAAGATGTGCCCTTCAATGGAGAGTTAGCCTAGCATACTTTTGCTGATGGATTGTGGAGAGAGACCCAAAAATTAATAATCCCTAGCTTCTGTAGCTGCACAATGTATTCTTCTCAGGTTAGCTCTGATACCATGTTAGTTTTTCATCATATAAGCTAGCATTATGATCTTTGGATCTTTTAACTGAGAGAATAACAAGCACAACAATAAAACATAAGTACAACACAAGAGACAAGAGACACAAATAATTTTCCTCGGGGAAACCATAAAGGAGAAAACCCCACAACTTCCTTAGAGATAGAATCAGCACTAAAGGTAAAACCGGAAAACAGTAAGATGATCTCCACACAGCAGCAGTCTCTCTCTCTCTCACTAAGAGAGCTTCTCCTCTCTCACTCATGCGCCCCAATGAGTGAGTGTGAGTGTTGCAAGTGAGATAAATAAAGAGGCTCACTCTCTATCTATATTCTTTCATTCACTTGAATTTCACTCCAACATGTTGGCCTCATTTAACAATTACTTACTAGATCCGATATCTCTAGGAGTGTCTAATAACCCTAGTGCCCCACCACTTGTGGGGACTTTGCCTCCTCTGACCAATAGGAGGGTAACACAATGGTGGGGACTATTTCCTCAACTTACAATGACTCACCTAGGGTAGAATTCACTAGGATAGTCTAATAACCCAAGGGCCCCACAACTATGGGGACTTTAACCCTTGACCAATACGAGGGTTACCCACAATGACTAGACATGACTTTCTCATTATAAAAACTTCCTAGAATAAACATCAGGGTATGACATGACTCAATTACATTACAATACATCCCGGAATAAACATCAGGTTACAATAGATAAGAAATACAAGTGAATACATTCTGAATTTACAATTACATCAACAGGGGGCATTATGTAAGGAATGGGCACAACCTTGTAACCGTGTGGAATTCATGCATCTAGTAACCATACATAATTATTTGTGTTTACTCACATATCTTATGTCCTCTGCATCCATTTCAAGTAATATTTCATGATTCTTAACACCTACAATAATTGGGGCATGAAAAATAAGGAAGTAACGGGACTGTGGTGCAAGGTTTGGAGGAGTCTCACAATATCTCTAGTTTGTGAATTATCACTTCCTGTATGTACAAGTTTAGATACCCATGATTATGATAATTAAATAATATGGTGACATAACCTCCAAAATCATGGAACAAGTAGTGGTATCCTCCCCACATCTCATAAAAAACATGACATCTAAATCTTGAGCCATCTCTAGGAAATAGTATAACTAGAAAATCTTCTCCATTAGAGAGATATGGTGGTTTGATTCAACTCGTAATCGTTGAGAGCAACCCACATATAATTGAAAACATATTGAGACCATGTGACCAATTCCATTAAATGTAATTGAGAAAACAATGAAACCATCCTTCAACTATAAAAGGCACCCATTGGCCATTATAGAAGATAATTTTGGAACAAGATTTTGAGGAGATTAAGGGAAATATGGTTATAGGTCTAATATATCCTATAAAAGAGTCTATTTGGATTAATCATGTTGTCATTTAGAGCAATAAAGATATCGATGGTATCAAGGTCTGTTTGGATTTTATAAGGTAGTTATTCATGTATGTGGGAAATGAAGCGTGCTCTTTTACATATTTATTCTTTGAATACCCTCAAGTCAACATGGAAAAATAGGACAACCAAAATACCTTTTTTAGCATTGAATGGAGTTTTTTTGCTTACAATGTTATTCTTTTTGGACCAATAATTCACTAGGTGTCTTCTCTATAATTGTGTACAAAAAATGCCAATAGTTTTGAAAGAACTATGAAAATGGATGGCTATAAATAAAAATGTTTTAAATCTGTTATGATTTAAAAGTATGTCATGATATTGCTTCATTGCTCTTACCTGTTTCATGTAAATACACATATGTTGCTGATAATTATAATTTATTGGAACAACTTCCATTGATTTGTGGAGATTGAAAACGTCTACATTTGATTTACCTTTCAAAACATCTTTCAACATACTACAAATATTTTCCCGTTGCAATAATTTCATGGTAGGACCCCTCAAATAAAGATTTGCTTGTTTATGAAAATAATGAAATGAAGCTAAAAAGATATAGTTTCAGTAGTGTCAATGAAGAAAAACAACATTAACAATGAACATTTTAATTTAATAATGTAAATTAAAATAATATTCAAGTAAAATAATGGGTAATAAGAGTTCACCCGAGGAAACATGGAGAACACCCAAAAAAAGTATATAAGACCACTGATCACATTAAAATGCCAATTTTTCTTCTAAAATTTCAAAATGTTTCCCAAGGATATCTGTAACAAGTTCCAAGGGATAAGTGAAATAGCCATAGTAAAATTTCAACACTACAATTATACACAAGAAGACATTTTATAATTCATGGAATACATGCTATGACAGTAATGCTTCAAAGAAATAACTATGGGAAATGGATAATTCCTTACCATTCATTAAGATCCTCTATGTTTCGAGAATAATTTAATATTATCTATTGAACAGGGCCAACCACGTGAAGGTGGAAGCTCTTATGGCCCATCCCCCCCCCTCTCATCACTCTCAATTCCCCATACCCAATGCATGTACTTGAAAAAACAATTACGTGCAAATTCATGTAGATTTAATCATAAACAAACATTTATCATTCATTCAATAAAAGATAACATTCTTTAAACCATTCATTCATTCAATCAAGACATTCATTCAATAAAATATAACATTCATTAAACCATTCATTCATTCGATCAACACATTCATTTAATAAAAGCTAACATTCATTAAACCATTCATTCATTCAGTAGGCAAAAAACTATCCACGACATTATAATATAAAAATTAATTACACAATATTTCTTCAGTCACTTCTTTCTAATTTTTATTCTCTTTACAAAATCAACAAGAATCTCATTTTCTAGAACTTGTTGATCAGTTCTTGGTGCTTCATGAACTTCTGATGATGTATGCCTAGTAGAGTGCTCACTATGTGGATTTTGTGGCAAGGGGTTTGGATTTGCTGCAATAACGTGAAAATGTTGCATACATATATTTTGTTATTTTAATTACAAGTATTTCATTTTAAAAAAACATTACAAAGGTATTTTGTTACCTGTTGTGGCCACATCATGTTCTTCATATTCTTGTCCGGGATCAATTTGTATAGTGTGACCCTCTACATGCTCTATAGTTGAAATATGGAGAAGTACAATTAATGTTCACCATCATCAATGCTATATATAAAATTGTAGCATATGAATAAATTCATTACCAGGATTTGAAGCATTATTTTTTATTGGTTTTTGTCCATCATCGACACTAAGGGGATCATTTCTTTCCTTCTCAAAACATAATCAATATTTTATGTCAATTATTTATAACGAATAGATTACACAAGTAATAAATATTCATTAAACTATATAGATTTTATAGAACTGTGCACCAAATGGATCACCAGAAGACTGTGTTTTCCTAGACAAGATTTTTCAGTGGTTAACAACAACTTCAAAACCGTGTTGGAAGTGAAGCTTCAAGTGTTCCTCAGTGGGTACTTCTTTAAATTGATTGGCCTGCATATTTTCATAACGTCATTAATTTTACATTTTGCGTCACAATAAAATGAAAATAATTTGCAATTTATTATTTGGATGCATTATTGGTTTTTCGATACTTACAATTCGTACCGCAAAATTCGAATAACCACTAGGCCCAAGCTTGTGCTGACCAATTTTTTCTAGTGTTTCCTTTGTGGCCTTTGATGTGTCTGATAGCCTATGCAAGTGTTGAAATATGTTAGATGTTCCAAATTTGATATAAAAATTAATAATAATAAGGGTTATCATTACATTGTGGAAAGTATTGCATACCTCCCTATTCCTGGTGGTAGCTTTTCTTCTTTTCTCAGAGACCTCTCCTTTCCATCTTTCACTAGGGATTTCCACTCTCTTTCTAGAATCATCGGAGGGTGCTCATACCTAGGGTTACTTTATAGGTGAACCTTATATTGGTCTCGAAAAATATTCATATGTTGTCCAACCTTCTTTAGGACCGTGGCTCGATCAAAGGTCTCATTGTCAAATAGGTGAAGCAACCGATTAGTGAACTCATCCTTAAATTTTTTTGTTTATCTATTCCACCTTGTGTAGATGGTGGGCCCGAAGATCTCCAAGGACAAATCATTTAGATGTTTATTAAAAAATCATTTCCTACAAAACAATCATGCCATCATTAGTTTAAAAAAAAATATCGGTATATTACATTCAAATTATAAACACTAACTTGAGCAATGTATAATTACCTGGGATATTCTCTATATTTATTGGAATGAGATCTTCGTCCACCAAAAATGTTGTCTGTATGTACCCATTCTAGTGACACGAGAAGATCCAGGAAATGTTGCTTCAAGAATAGCAATACTAGCAATATCTGCATCCACCCTTCTTTTGCACGATCTGGTGTGCGTCGATCACTAGCGGGTGCACTCTCTGCTGACCTCGAGGGTGTCATGGATGTTGATGTATATGTAACTTCGGAATGTATTCTTCCATGCATATTATGTATTGTAACCTGATGTTTATTCCGGGATGTTTCTATTATGCATTTGAGTCATGTTGTCTTACCCCGATGTTCCGATCGGGAGGATTAATAATGTAAACA
>LPNX010230215.1:25871-48066 GCA_001517045.1 Pseudotsuga menziesii
TAGGAACTAGGGCTTCCTATTTTGTGGATCTTCCTCCACATATTTTTAGCAAAAGTATGCTAGGATGACTCTCCTTTGAAGGGTGCATCTTTCTGTCGATGCGGAATTCAATTTCAAGCATTTTCAGTTTCGATGTGGAAATTAGGGATTTCTACAGAAGAGGAATTTTTGAGTGAGACAAGCATAGGATTTTTCTCCTCATCAAAACCGAAGTTTAGAGACTTGGATCAATAAATTTGGTTGGGTGAAACTTCGGGAAAGTCAAACCCTAGTTTGACCCTGAGCTAAGAGAAACCCTAAATACTAAAACTGCTAATTTTTGGTACAGTCGCTATATTCCGAGATTGGTGAAGTATCAGAAGCTGAAAATTTCAAGGGCCGAATATAAAATCCTGATGAAGCCTGTTTCCAAAAATCAGACTCAGATTCACTGTACTTTAGGAGATATGATCTCTCCAAGTTAGGGTTCCAGCCTCTTCCAGAATTCATCCCTAAACAGGACATCTGGGAATATCTGCAATATCTTGAGCTACAGAGGTCCAAATGGAATTCCTGAAGATTTTACAGAAAGGGCATGGACTGTACCTTTCTTGGTCCAAATATCAGACTCAGAAGATAAACCAGTGACACGTGGCATGCCATACAACATCGCTATTTTGAACAGTCGTGTAATAGATCACCTTGGGAAAAGGATCATAAAACCCAAATGGTGAAACCAATTCTAATGAAACCTATGGTTTTGGATCAAGGACATGTGAGGTTACCTGAGTGAGGAATTTCAGACATAGAGGATCAGTAATTTCGGAGATATCATAGAAACAGTAACAGGAATTTCTGCAAAAGAAATTGGAAAATTAGGGCTTCCTGTTCCGGGAGCTTCCCTCCACTGTTTTCAGAAAAGGAGTACATTGGACAGCTCCATTTGAAGGTATATATATTTTTACCCAATCAGATATGAAATATTCCAAGTTTTTAAAATTAGGGTTTCTGTGACAAACCCTAGATCAACGAACTCGGGGACAAGGACGGACACCTCAAATCGGTAAGATCTAATCCTTTGCTATTTCCATTTGAGGTTCTCATTTTAATATGATATATCACATCAGATTGGTGACAAGCTTGCGGAAGTTGACAACTTCCAATCCTGGAAGTATATGATCTCTCTGAAGAAAATGGATTGGACACCTACATGAGTATGGAGGTTCCATTTTTAGAGGGAGATGAGGTTAGAAGCCTTTCACAAGAAGAACTTGGTCAAAGAAGACATCATGCTCATGCTGCAGAGGATGATGAACCATCCAGAAAGAGATCCAGATATGAAAGTGAATATTCTTCAAGAAAGGATGAATATGTTCTGATATCAGCTCTCATAGGTAACATTACTCATGGAAGTGATGATTGGCTTATAGACAGTGGGGCTTCCAAACATATGACGGGATTCAAGGAATCCTTTGTAAGACTGTCGGAACATGAATCACCTCACAAGGTGAAACTAGGAGATGACTACCAATATCCAATAACAGGTAGTGGGGAATCCTCATACAAGCTAGACTCTGGTAAGTCTCTAACAATTAAAGAATAATTGTTTGTTCCAGGACTCAAGAATAACCTTCTCTCCATTTTAACATTGATGCAAAAGGAATGCAGGTTGCATTCATAGATGGTCAAGTCATCATATGGCCAAAAAGGAAAGACTATCGATGATGCGATAGTGATTGAAGAACAAGAAGGAGGCTTGTACAAATTGAAGGGCCATCCAGAACAAGCCTTGATCCATGACACAATAGAGCCAAACGAGCTTTGGCATAGAAGGCTTGAACATGTGCATTACAAAGCACTACCTATTGCAAGCAAAGCTGTTGAAGGTATTCCAGAATTTCAAGCTATTTAGGGAAGAACAAAAATCAGAATATGACCTAAAGAAACCAGTTGAAGAATGTGAAGATCCAGAATGAAGAGACCATGCAGTCATCAAAGTATCAAGAACAACTTGAAGCGGTAAATGAAGAAGTGAAGAATGCAGAAGTGGTGATGGCCATTTTGAATGACCTCCCAGGATCGTAAGATTCATTCATTCGAGGAATGTGTGCCAGAAGAAAGTGATTGCTTTCAATAGACTCTGGGAAGAGAACTCAAGGTGGGAGCAACTGAAGATCAAGCTCTTACCATCCAAAGAAGATCCCTCAAGCGATGAGGAATATGAAGACCTGAACTCTTGAAGCACCTCTTATCCTCTTTAGCATTTGGATAAGAAACAATGCTATCATGAATGAAGAAGACGATGAAGCTGAAGGCTCAAGAAGCAGTTTACCCACGAAACAAATAAAGATAAGTATTCAATTGTCATTTCATTATTTTGTTATGCATTCTTTTATATTTAGTTATTGTATTATGTATTATAGGATGTTTGCATTAATGACAGTATACTACTAATATGCATGTGATGGGTAAGTAGCTCATGGTGCTATACAACTCTCCATTGCTACTTATCTAGAATGAAACCTCTTTGCTGACATATTGGATTAGTGCACAATCTCAATGTTGTCCTGGTAGAGATGGAAGGCATCTAGAAAGTTTTAGTGAGATATGGATGAATGTTGTATTGGCTAAAGTAGTTTCATGATCATATATTTATGCATAAGTGTTTGCCGGTATAAATATTCCTTATGAAATGTTTCTAACCATACAATTGCATTTGACTTGTAGGAAAGACCGCATACATAATCGCCTACAAGAAAAGAAGAATGAAGACTTGTTCCAAAGAGCAAGTGACGACAGTTCAAAACAAAGATTAATATGACGAGTGCAGTGACATCATTGATGCAGAACCTTTCAGCCACCAAGAAGAAAGGGAAGACCAGTTCAAGAAGAATGATGTCAGGGCCCAGCATCGAGACCTGAAGAGAAGTTCATAGTTCCATCATGAAGTAGATGGAAACATCATGGGATACAAAGCAAGATTCGTAGCACGAGGCTTCTCATGAAAATAAGGCCTAGACTACAAAGAGACATTTGTAGCCAGTAAGAGTTTAAACACATACATGATGAGCCTGATGAAGATCTTAGCCTTTGCTACAAGGTTGAAGATGTAAGTCTATACAATAGATGGTCACATAGAATATTAGTAGCATAGGAAGCTACTTGTCACTCTAGTACAGAATGTTTTCAGTGCATAGAGCACAGAAGACAGAGGGAGTATGATGCTCCGCTTCAGAGGGAGTGACTACAGAATATATTGAGGTTCGACATGGTACGACATGATGGGAAGATTACTGATGACTCTAGGCTTTACTGAGAATAAAGAGGATTCCAACCTTTGCTTCAAGGTTGAAGACAGAAGACCAGTGATACTCCTGTTATGTGTCGATGCACTATTGTTCTAGGTATGGAGGTGTGGCAGAATATAGATGGAATCTTCCTTGGACAAGGGAAGTATGCAGTAGAGATCCTGAAAAGGTTCAGAATGATGGACTGCAAGGCTATGGCTACACCTATGGCATCGAACCTGAAGCTATTGAGTGATGCTTCGTCAGAGTCGGTTGATGCCACGATGGATCGTCAGATGATTGGGTCATTGATGTACCTGACGAACATGAGACCAGATATTTGCTTTGCTGTGAACACCTTGAGCCAGTACTTGACAGATCCGAGAAGTGTTCACTTGATTGCTGCAAAGCATATTCTGAGGTACCTGAAAGGTACAATTGATTATGGGCTCACGTACGATGTGAATTAGAAGATTAACCTGGAGGGTTATGTTGATTCAGATTGGGTAGGCAGTGCCATCAACAGGAAGAGTACTTCGGGATGTTGCTTCAGTATGGGATCAGGTGTGATCTTTTGGTTTAGCAGGAAGCAATCCTGTGTGGCACTGAGTACAGCTGAAGCAGAGTATGTCACAGCTTGTTCAGCTAGTTGTGAGGCAGTATGGCTATGAAAGCTACTGTCTGATATATTTGATCTCCAGTTGGATGCTACTTGTATACATTGTGACAACCAAAGTTGCGTGAATTTGTCAGAGAATCCAGTGTTCCATGACAAGTCGAAGCATATCGAGATCAAGTATCACTATATCAGGGATATGGTGTAGAGAGGAGCAGTGAAGCTCCTGTATGTTGTGACGGAGGAACAGATAGCTGATGTATTGATGAAGCCATTGGCTAGACTGCAGTTTGAGTAATTCAGAGAGAGACTTGGTGTTCTCCAGATCGAGGCTTCCTCCTAGGGAAGTGATGAGTCCCAAAGCCATTCTAATGAGCAGGTCAGATGTAAGGGCTGATCCATTCTGTCATGGTGAGAGGATTCAGTTCCTTCCATGTCAGATATGAGTGCTAACTGCCATTATGGGAATGGAGGCACCTGGTCAGTTACCAGGAACACTCAGTCAGGGACTGAGAGAGCCATTCTGATGAGCAGGTCAGATATAAGGGCTGAGCCATTCTGGTCATGGCTAAAGGATTAAGTTCCTCCCATGATAGATGTGAGTGCTGGCCATTCTGTCGAGTAGGACAGAGGTAAGGGCAACTGCCACTCTCTGGGAGAGTGGAGGTGCCTGGTCAGTTACCAGGTAGCTCAGTCAGGGACTGGGGGCCATTCTGACGAGGGTGTAGGATTCAGTTCCTACCAGGTCAGATGTGAGTGCACAAATATTTCATCATTGTGGCGGATGTGGTTCCAGCCTGGTTGAAAGTCTTTCATCATTGTGGCGGATGTGGTTCCAGCCTGGTTGAAAGTATTCCATCATTGTGGCGGATGTGGTTCTAGCCTGGGTGAAAAGAACAAGACTTCTTTCATCATTGTGGTGGATGTGGTTCCAGCCTGGATGGGATTGTGCCCTTCTGATGAGTAGGTCAAATATAAGTGCAGAGCCATTTCACAGATGGTAGTTGATGTGCCTACCATGTTGGTGAATGTGAGTGTTGGGCCTTTCTGATGTGATTGTAGTTTACTACATGATCAGATGTCAGTGCTGGGCGTGCCTTTCTGACGAGTAGGTCAGATGTAAGTGCTGGGCGAAGACCTACATGAGGGTAGGCCTACAACCAGCATGAAAAAGGGTTGGCTCTGTAGAACTTCCTATGACAAGATAGTACACACATGATGATGACCAGAGCTGATCTAGATCGAGCTATGATCTAGATCCAGTTATGATGACTCCGAGAGATCCAGATCGAGTGATAATCCAGATCCAGCAGTAATGATCTAGATCGAGAGATGATCAAGATCCAGTGATAGTGATCCAGATCGAGTGATGATCCAGATCCAGTGATGATGTTCTATGATGATCCAGATCGAGAGATGATCCAGATCTAGATGACTTGAAGATGAAGATGACTTGAAGATGAAGATGAATTGAAGACGAAGATGATCCAGTTGATACAGAGAAGAAGACCAGTGCTGAAAAATTGTGTCAAAAGAATACCTTCCTAGTTAAGAGGGAGTGTTGATGTATATGTAACTTCGGAATGTATTCTTCCATGTATCTTATGTATTGTAACCCGATGTTTATTCCGGGATGTTTCTATTATGCATTTGAGTCATGTTGTCTTACCCCGATGTTTCGATCGGGAGGATTAATAATGTAAACAAGTCATATCAAGTCATTAGGTAAGTCGCCATAGTTTTGGGGCACTTGAGTTATTATACACTAATTAAGGTGTAGGCTCGAGTAGTAATTATTAGGTTGATCCTACGTGTGAAATGACAACTCAAGTGAACGGATGAATATAAATAGAGAGTGAGAGTCTCTCTATTTATCACTTGTGAAATACATCACTTGCTCTCTCAAGTGTGGCACACCTTTGGAGAAGGAAATACTTGGTATTGATAGAAGACAGAAGGCTATTGCTATATTGGGAGGTCATCTTACTGTTTTGGGTATCACATCTTGTGGTGATACTATCTTAGAGGAAGTTTCGGGGTTTTCTCCATTTATGGTTTCCCCGATCAAAACTCTTTGTGTCTCTTGTCTCATGTGATGTGCTTATGTTATTGTTGTGCTTGTTATTCTCTCAGTGAAAATATCCTAACATAATGCTAGCTTAAATGTTGAAAAACTAACAGTGGAATGTGTTTTTAATTGTTTAGTCAACAAAAATGGCGCATGATTCGATGTACGTGGAGTCATTTCCTCATGTGATGAATGATCTTCATGAGCATCATTAGGCCCAACACCGCCTTAACCACTAGTGTGTGGTCACATAAAATCCTGTAAATACAAACCATATTTTATAAGTTCACTATCATATAAAAGTAAAAAATATAAAGTTCTAAATAAATTTATATTATGATTCAATATTACACAACTTACTTGCAATGCATGAGATATCTTTATCAACACTTCAACCTTGGCTTTAATCTCGTCTATCTGCGGAATAATGAATAAAATATGAAGGATATCCTCATTATTTTTTTTCAAGGTCTTTTGTATCACCTTAACCGGGTCTTGAGAAGAACCAATGTAAGCATCGTGCAACAACTCCTGCACATCAAAATCTATTGATTTTTGTGATGTTGTTTCATACATCGAATCATTGGTCTGCAAAAAAAAAATATAAAACACTACTGATGTGAAAGCAATAGACTGAGGAAAAAAGTATATTAATAAAACATATCTATCATGAAAGATTCCTAAAATTACAACTAGGTTTACCTGATGCTTGGATGATGGTGTCATCTGATCCATAGCTGGGGACTTGCCCTGATCATCCACTTGTAAAAAAGAAGTAGAAAACATTATCATAATGAAACAAGTATACACACAAAAAGTACATAACAAAAAAAACATTATGCTACATATTATATTGGTACAATTTTGACGTATTTAAATTGTACAATTACAATCAGGTTTACCTATTTCCCCAAGGCCGTTGTCATTTGATCAACAGTCGGGTGGCTTCCCCAACCAACACTCTGCATCAAATTTAGATAACATTATATAAACCAAATGAATATACTCATGAAAAAACACAACAACAAAACTTTTTGTACATATTAAATTTGTACAATGACATCGATGTATACCTACCACCTCGAGGAAGGTCTAGTATCATCTACTACGAGGGAGGTGCTCCTTACAGAACACTACATAAACAACATTTAAAAACTTACCTAACAAAACAAAAATACTCACTAAAATAATATAATAACAAAACATTTTAACGTATTTAAATCGTACAATTACAATCAGGTTTACTTATTTCCCTGAGGCTTCTGTCGTCTGATCAACAGCCGAATGGTTTCCCCGATCAACACTTTGCAACAAATATACAAATAACATTATGTAAACCAAACTAATATACTCATGAAAAAACACAACAACAAAATTTTTTGTACATATTAAATTTGTATAATGGCATCGATGTATACCTCCCGCCTCGAGGCAGTTCTGGTATCATCTGCTATGAGGGAGGTTCCCCTTACAAAACCCTGCATCAAAAGCATAGAAAAAATTAGCTAAACAAAACCAAAATANATCCCTCCCGCCTCGAGGCAGTTCTGGTATCATCTGCTATGAGGGAGGTTCCCCTTACAAAACCCTGCATCAAAAGCATAGAAAAAATTAGCTAAACAAAACCAAAATACTCACTGAAACAATATAATAACAACACATTTTGACGTATTTAAATTGTAAAATTACAATCAGGTTTACCTGTTTCCCTGAGGATGTTTTCGTCTGATCAACTACCTGGTGGTTTCCTCGATAAGTGCTCTGCAACAAATATAAAAATAACATTATATAACCCAAACAAATATACTCATGAAAAAAAATGTAAAAAAAGCTCTTTTTCAAATTATATTTGTACTATTACAAATATATATACCTCCTGTACCACTCCCATAGTAACCGTGTTTGTATCTACTCGATTCAAATTGTAATTAACAAGCAACTCTTTTCCTGCAGCTATTGATTTAATGGAACATAAAAATACACGGTTTCCTTCATGCCCCTCAATAATGCAATTGGGTTTCTTAAATGTAGACCCTAGTTGTGTATTGTTCTTAAACCTCACAATATTCCCAGTTTCCTTTGGCCTTCCATCAATGTACAACGTTGCTCCTTTATTTTGATTTTTGTTTTAAGTTGTAAATAATTTTCTAAGAACCCATATCTAGGCATACTTCGTGTATATTGGACTAGGAAAATCCAATCTTTGTTGTTGTAACATGGTCCAACATACTCCATCAATTTTGTACATCTGCCATAATCGACCTTTATGCCATCCATGCAAAACAACCCCAAACCATGTAATGACGAAGGTGCAATTCGATATATCCTCTCGTTCACACAAAAATATGTGTTCAATTGAGGAAGATCCATGGGTACCCCTTGTTTCACTAGATGTTTGTACCTTAAGGGCACTTCTATTTCGCCTATTGTCTCATCATCACAGGAACATGACCCCCTTCAATGAGAAAAAAATACATGCATTTAAAGAATTTTCTTATGATCTTTTGACATGTAGTTGATATAACTCTTATACACCTACTGTAAGTCCCACTTTCCTCTAGCATTCCTAAACTCCCCTCACTCGAGGAATACAAGTTTGACAAATACCTGTTTGGTTCTACCTGCACCATGGGAAAAACATTCAAATAAGACCTTGTTGGGTATGCATAGTTCATATTAGAAAATTACAAGGCATTAAGGCATGCATTTTCCACTATCATCATATATAGATTTTGAGCTGATTACCTTCACTTGTTATCAGTTACATCGAATTTTTTTTTGGAACAAATTATTGTTTCTATTCATTTTGGGTGTGATCATTTCAACCTCCCCAAACCCATGAGGCTTGACCTTTGACATTACTAGCCTAGTTATATTATGGTTTCACATAAACTAAGTTAACCATGGAGGATTCACACCACTTCCTCCCAACATAACACATGTCGGTTCCAGTAGCCAACAATTTTATACAACTTGACCCTATTCACATCACATATAGGATGGAAAATACATAAACAAATTTACTCTTATTGTAAGGCAACATTTGTGCAAATATTCTAGTAGTCCCAAACTTAGTGGTAGAGAATAACTCAACTAGTTTTCCCAACCTCAAATCAACCCTGTAGATGTTGACATTAATAGCTTTTTTTGGTTAAGTTTTGGTGCTTTGATTCACATGTGAGTACACACCTTTATATGTTGTTTGGTGATGCAAGGTTTGATATTTAAAGGTAATGATGATATATGATTGTTGTATGTTTAATGATACCACAAAAATCTAAATTTTTATGTATGAAATGAGATATGAATGCACCCTCTACTCTACCCTTGGATGTTCATCATAATGTTGTTTGTTAGGGAATAAAATTATACCTCAAAGTTTCTCACCTATGATTACAATATTCCTCTATTATCCTACAAATTCGATATTATAAATCCTGAACATGATGGCTCTATTGACACTTAATTTTTTGTGAGCATGTTGATTAAACTATAGGACATGTCACATCTTTCATGAAGCTTATATTGGACCTTGCTATTTTCCATGAATATATCATGATGATTTTTTTTATGCTTCCCCTTGATAGCAGTGTAATGGAGTGGTTTGATGATTTGGGAAAAGGAGAAAATATTCATTTGCAGGTTTTATTTAGATAATTCTCAAGGAATGGGATCCTAACTATGAATGTTAATTGATGGAGAAATGTTTTTCATCCAATGAACCACCTTTACATCATATTTCAAATCTAGAAGAAGAGGTGGATGAAGAAGACGTGTCTAATGCGTCTCCAAGAGAATAATATTTTGTTGATGAAAGCGCACAAGAATCCAATTCATCCTCTCTTTGTCATGACAAAGGTTTTATTTTGAATCACAGCAGGGACATGGACTATCGAAAAAGTTGTAAAGACCGTATATACGATACTTGTAGTGATGTTTCTAGTGAAGGTATTGTAGATTTTGAATCTTTGGGAAAGCCCAACATTGAGCAGGTAACTATAGAAATTTTGTATGTTATTTTCCGGCCATATGCTCCTATTAATAGTACAAATTTTGGTTGTTAATCACTGTGAAGCCTACTTATGATATGTTAGTCACTCTGAACTATTTAAAAAGAAGTAATTCTACCAATATAAGCATTAAAATGACCATATTTCTAGTTCCCATTCCTATCAATATCTTGGCATTCAACATATGATTTCCTATACAGTACAGATTTTGCTTATCATATGGCATCAATATAAGTTTGAAGGAACTTGGCAAATAAGAGAAAAATACCATCTAGTTAAGAAAACCTCCAACCGATACCAATTTTAAGAAAGAAAATTTAAGGAGTCTCTTTAACTAAATCCAAATCAAGTTCACCAATATCAACCTACCAAAAAGTTCTTAATATAGTTATGGATTACTTGAATGAGATAGGAAAAGTAAGGACCTCCAAATTAATGACAAATAGATGATTACTATGTCATGAATTCAAGTCTTCCCTTAAACAGTGAAATAAGGGAAAACATTAAAGGTTTCCAAATGTATGATAACAAAATAGAACTTAATAGAAGCCACCCAATAATGGGCTAGGATTTTAAGTGATTTCAAGTAAACCAAACCTCTTAACAATGAACAAGGGTTTGAATGTAGTATATTTTACACTTCAAATTTTAGCAATACAATTGGTGTCTCAAAGAGGTTGAATTTGAATATTATGACAACCCACAAGAGGGGAAAATGAAAATTAATATAGGTACTGGAATCAATTTTGTATGTGAAGTGAAGAATTATATATGAGTGTCAAATAAATTCACTATCATAACAAATAGAGATGCAAAACGAAATTTGGGTAATGCACAGATTTATTCATCATTCAAAGAACCATATATACGGACTTGAAAACTATGAATTTGGGAGATAGAAACAACAATATGGTGTTAATGATATCAATATTAAACCAATTTTTTATTTACCAAAAGCATATCTTATAATGTTGAATTTCTTAGCATGGAAGGGCGAGTCTAGAAAAATCTAAAAGTAAAAGAAGATGGTCAAATTGGTCTCCTTCAAGGATTCAACAATATGCAATAGTATTGCAAACAAGGATCCATTTTAAAGTTTTAAAATCACCGAAGTATATGTATAGGTTCTAGCTCAAGTCAATCACCCAAAGCATGTTGAATCCATCACTATTCTTGGAAAATATAATTTTTAAACCTACACTTAATTGCAATATATCTTTCTCATACCTAAACACATCAAGAAAAGAATGCATCATGTTCATTAATATTCTTTGCTAGAGATATAACAAAAGTGCATCTTATTCACATTCTTTAAAACTACCAACTTAAAACATTAGATACCTGAGATGGAATGCAATGAAGGGTGCGCTTTCCTGAATTCTGGTGAGAAGAGTTCATGCAAGTTTCTCAATGAAATCAACAAATTATAGATTTCCATTAATGTTTTTCAATATTTGTATTTGTAGTACTTGGTGACGGTGATGGATGGTGCCCCAAATATTTCAAGGGCTTAAAATATGAATAAAATTGCATCACGATGCTCACAATAAGACCATATTTATGCCCAATTAGGATATTTATATTCTATTTTTCTTAACACCCATTGTTCTAACTCCACCCATAGAGGTTAGCTAGGGTAATACCATGTAATGGATGTGGTGATTAGCTGAGTCACATATACTTCTTACTTGTACAATATAATTCCCTCTTATATAATAAATAATAAGTATGGAAACCATTCTAGTTGAAGGTGCCCCATGTTCATCTTACCTTAATAAGGGAAACACCATATGCCCTATAATTTGTATGTTATTTGTGCTTTTCAAAACATGCATGAGATAGTGATTTGCATTCGGTTCCTCCTACTCAATCTCATGTTTACAATCCCTCATGTAGTAACACTCCATGCATTAATGATTCTACATCATATGAGTCTCCCTTAGCCCATAATAATTTTTTTCCTTTCATATCCCTCCAACATGACATTCAATATCATAGACTCTAATGCCTCAGTCTCAACCCATGTTGAATCAATCAAAACCTCTTTATTAAGGGTAAATATATGCTTAGAAAAATGTGCCTTACCCTCATCGCATGACCAATCCTTCAAATATGAAACCCAATGCGACATACATATAAGATGTACCTCACCCAATTCATCACTTTTCTCTCCCCTAAAGACACCCGATTTTCCTAATATCTCTACTTCCATATTCAATTATGCACAAGAGATTATAGAATATTTAAAGAACCCTAATTTCCCTTGGTACAATATGCACCATTATGCTTATTTTCTTTCTTAGGGTGCATTCACCCCTAGAAGATATTTTGATTAGTCCTCCATCAAATCAAAGGATTTCACACAACTTGGACATGTAGATTGGTTGAATAAAATTATACCCACTCTAGATGCATTTAAGGAAGGAAATATCGTCTATATTTCTCCCAATATAAAGGTGGATATTTTAGCTAAACCTAGTGTTATTGAATACATTCTACTTGGTGCATCATGTTCCTGTAAAGAGATAGAAACCCAAAAATCCTATTCCAAGAATTTTGTCATGTATTTCCATGGTTTTATTACAAATTTCATGGTTTGTATAACACTACATTGATACATGCCCTAACACTTCCCTACTTCACCACAATAAAAGGTTTTCCCATACTTCTAAATATATGGTTGTTAAAGATAAAAATGATAAACTTTGGGATGCGAGTTTGATTTACCAAATCATGTATATCACATGGATATAAAATCCTATTCCTCATGTATATGTACAACCTATTCCTCATGTATATCATGTATATGTACAAACTCATTACTTGTTTTAAAAAATAACACTATCATTTCAAACACCTCTATAAGATTTTTCTTAGATATTGTAACTAAACCAATCACCTAAACCTTCTTTAGTGCATATTTTGCATTATTGTTAATTGCTTGCAAGGATTTAACAATTCTAAGTAGGGTTTCACCATCGACCTTGTTAGGGGATAATTTTGTGGAGATCCACTTCATTTAAGTGAAATATATTAATGAAGGTCAAAGATAAGCACCTAGTTGCTTACCCTTGTGATAAGAAAGGTGAAGGGACTCAAAAAATCCTAGAAAAAGTGTTATAGAATAAGCACTCGTGACCAAGGGTAAGAACAAGGAGCTTGAATCTATGGAGAATGTGATTAATAAAATGCACAAGAAATCAATAGTGGATGTTCATGGCTCTATGAGTAGAAAGGTGTTTAAAGTAATGATCACAAGCCATAAATGTAATACCACTAATTTGATGTTGTAGGAATTCATGCATTCTCTCTCCTATAAGCAATTTTGGGGAACTACTAATCACAAGTGTCGAAATTGTTGATAGATGGACCCACACTTTAGGTGGGGTAGAAGAACAACTAAATAATACATGGAAAGAAAAAACAAGATAGATGGTCATGGGAAAAATGGGTCATATGTCAGTATGACATACGTCACTATGGAAATCCAATTAAGTGATGACATGCATGTTGAGCATATGTTGTCATTGATCACACCCATTAATGACAAAGGGCTGACAAGGAGACAAAAGAGTGAGAGAAGTTGATGACATGGCATGATATGGGCATTAAAACACCAAAATTTGATGACATGGAATGATATGGGCATTGAAACACCAAGTGGTTCAAATGACCCATTATGTGGTCATTTGAGAGTTGATGGGGTCATGGAAACCTTGGGGATGGTCAGAATACTTAAGAAGGTTTGGAACCCTTGGAAATGGTAATATGATGACATTAAGCCACACTTTTTTGCTTGTTGTTGTTGATCATGCTCCATGAGATCATGGGCTTGATGATGTGCTTTAAGGACATGATAACCTTGTAATAAGATCACAATGATGATGTCCTCACACACTATAAATGCAAATAGTTTTCCCTACCAAATCCTTTGAATATCGTGGACACATGGTAATGAAGTTCTCTTCTACACATCAAATAGTGTTGATAAGTTTGAGGGCGACATCCTTGAATATCAAATAATCCAAAAAGAAGCAAGGTCATCCTGCTAAATTTAAATTGAAATGAATTTGTGAATTTGGCTCCAAAATTACAAATAAAAACAAATATAAAATGATTATAAATATAAGTGAAAGACTATTCAAAAGGAGGAGTAGTGAAGTAATCTCGTGGGTAATGTAGAGCTCTGAAATCTAATTATATGACTTACATTGGTAGTATAGTTGGTTATAATCCAGATGGTTATCGATATTTTTATCATGAAGAGAAACTGGATAGAACTTGACATAAGCAGACCCTTGATGATATCATTGACAGGGGGAGAATTGAATGAATTGTAGAAGTCTTAAAGAGACAAGGCATCCTTTTGAATACCTTAATCATCTGTCTAGGTAGCCACAATTACAATTGATGTAATCTCAGATTTGTACTATTCTTAATATCATCCTAGTTTTGAAAAGATTGTTCTAAGGAAATATCAGGAGCTGCAATACTGTTGAAGATGTGTTACATTAGCAGAATTTAATCCTTATCCCAGTATAGGAACCAGACACTTTTGGGACAGTCATAAGTTATACAAAAATAAGTTGAAGGAGCTCAAAGTACATGTCATTCAAACCTTGTGTAAATATCAAAGGCTCAAAATTTAGCCATCCAAAGTTCTTCAAAAGAGATGAAGTACATAAGGCATCCTGTAATATCTCCCAAAGTTTAGAGCTCAAGCTACAAAGGACAGTGTCCATTAAACAACTGTAGATCCAAATTTGCAATAAAGGAAAGAAAGTCAATATCCTCCTAAAGAATCCCTACAGTAATCAATATTAGCACTCTTTTGAGCATAATGAATGAAGTTGCATATTGAAGACACAAGTATTCAAACAACAACATAAAACAATGAATGAAGAATCGGGTTAAGTTTAAGCCTAGGTTAAAACAACTCAGAATTTGGTGATGCATGACGACTAAACTCTTGAGATATCGTGATTGCACTTTGCTTTTAGAAATGACGAAAGTGTTGTTTCTAGTGGTTATTCATTTCAATGAACAACAAATATTACCTCTTGTAGTCAAATCAACGAGAAGATTATCAATATAAAGAAGGTGTTCAAGAAATGAAACCTACATTATGTTTGACATAAAAGCATGGTCTATATATCGGTAACAGTAATTGTTTCAACAGTACAACTGTTATGCATCCCTAGCTTCAATATTTGAAAGAATGTGAAAAGAGAGTCGTATATACATCAAATATATTGGTCCATGACTATTTAAGTTTCCACAGTACTGAGAAAATGTCCTATTCACAAGATGACATTAATCTAGTTCTAATCTCAGTAGACAAATCTTGATATAATAAAGCAACCAAAATCAAGCATAAGTGAAGTTCTATATAGTTGTCAAAAGATAACAATTCATCTTGCACGTGCTAGATAAACCCTGAGCTCACTAAGCATTTAGAAATTAAAGATGAGCTGGAATAAGAGAGTCGTTTTGATCAAAGAGTAATTCTACCAAATGATTGAAATATATTTTTGAGCCAAGAATTTACTTGCAGACTTGTTAGCTAGGTATGAAAATATTTTATTGCTAATCTTGTATACCTTGTTGTAGTTTTGAAGAAGACTGCATAGGATTGATAATGGCTTCACATGGGTTGATTATTGATCTTTGAAGGATGATTACAGTGGACAACCAAGGAAGATGGAAGAAAATTTATTGTTGCACACATTGCATTGTAATTTGATTGCACACCTAGATACATATCCACTAAACGGATTGCGGGAAAATATTATGCTACATGTATGTGATTCTTGTGATGTTGCACAAAGATACATAGAAAAGACTCTTGATATGTCTTGCTTACACTAGACATCATTAGAATGTTTTTTGAGCATAAATGTCATTGTGAAGCCCTTAATGGATAAGAGTTTGACCCTTTCTCATTAATGTCAAAGGGTAAGAGAAATTGAAGATGTTGCCATCAATGACAAAGGGGGAGTTTGTTGAGCATAGGTTGTCATTGATGAAACCCATTAATGACAAAGGATTGAAAATGAGACAAAAGAGTGTCAAAAGTTGATGACATGGCATGATATGGGCATTGAAACACCAAGTGGTTCAAATGCCCCATTTTGTGGTCATTTGAGAGTTGATGGGGTCATGAAACCCTTGGAGATGGTCATAATACTTAAGAAGGTTTGGAACCCTTGGACATGATAATATGATGACATTAAGATGTAACTTTGGAACTTCAAAGCTGACCATCCTCCAATAATAACTTTGAAATGATTTCCTACTTTTTTTTCTAAATCTTGTCCTCTTTTCAAATCAAGATATGTGCACTCTTGATAATCCCCAATTATTTGATACCAACAAGAAATCAAACCCAAATTATGATCACCTCATAAACATATAGGGATACCTATTCAATCATATGTTATAAATTACATACCTCCATGAGTTCATTATTGCTTCCCAAACCAAGTTTAAATAATCTCATGACTTCTTAAATATTTGGGAGTCAAATATGGCCCTAAATGTCATACCCAAAACCTACCATTTATTGGAATCGGTAACCTAGTGTGTAACAAAATTTTCCTTTGAAAAACATGCCATAGTGTCATTTGATCGATCCACAGTAATATGCAGTGTAACAAAATATGCCATAAGTCAAATGTTGGATATGCCAAATACATGAAACCTATGTAAGATAAATGAATACTCTTTTGAGAGAAAATGCCAATCCCTAAGATAAGAAGAGAAGGATAAAATCCTTAGCAACCTCTTAGCCGAAAATGCAGAAATCCCAAAAGAGTCACCCCCTTACAAAATTGATATTTTTGCTAACATATCCTGGAAATAAATTTTCATGGTATGCTAATTGCTAGGTTTTTACCATGACAGGGTAGTGGATAATACAAGTTTAAGGTTCATGACTACCATATTCCCCCTATCGGATATTCTTATTACTAAGTATGATTACACCCAATTCTTAATTGGATGGGTGGACAAAAATGAGGCATTGGTCATTGGTCAATGCCATTGCCATTTCTTTGAATACCCTATTCTATACAAATTGACCCTATTCACATCACATATGAAATGGAAACTACATGCTTTCGAAAGAATGAGTTCAAAGAGGTTTTTACTTACAGATTTGGGAGGCATTAGCTCCGGCTATGGGGGTCTGATTGATAAATTTGGTTTTCTTTGCGACCTTCATCTCAGTAGGAGCCCTATCGCAATCGAACTCGAACCCATATTAATGGCTCCCTCCAAATTGAAAAATATCTTGCTCTGTCTGCTTGTAAATTAAAGAAAGGGTGCCTTTTCTTGGTCCACTGCTATGAGTGAAACACTTATAGCTCCCAAATTATTTCAGTACTTGGTCAACTGTCTCTGCTAGTTCATTATAAGCCGCTCGGGAAACTCAATATGTATATGAATCTACTAGTGAATTCACTGTATATGTGATGTGGAACTCCGCACCTACTAAGGAGATTATGGCTCTTGATCTGGAGATGGATTTGCTTGTATTGAAACTGAGACTACAAATTCGTCGGAGGTCGGAAGGATGGATGTGGAAATGCTATAGAGTGACTATGCCATATGGTGTGATTTATTATTCTCTATTTAGTCCATTTTTTAGTTGAACATGAGTTATCTAGGATTGTGTTTGAGTTAACCTAATATTAGAATATTTTCATTACATAGATAACATGAAAAGAAGTTAATTGTGGAAATATAAACCAAGATGGAATGTAATATACAACTCCCTTCTAATTCTAGTTAAGCTTCATGTCAATTTCCATTATCAACCAGCACATGGACATGATTGGTGCCAACAAGCGAGAGTGGGTTCCATGCCTGGAATAGAAAACCAAATTTAGGCTAGAAATCCTATATAGACTCATTCTTCATCTTATTAAGGATATTGTCCTCAACTCTCCATTTATAAAGTTGGGTGTTCAAGCTCCTCAAGCTTGATGTAAATATTGGAATTACAAAAAAAGCTAATATTTTCCAGAAGGAATCATGATGATGTTTCAAATGGTTGTCATAAATACATCTTGGATGCTTGATTGAATAAGTTATAGAGACTAAAATATAAACTTGAATGAATTGTCTCTTTAAACTTCTGGTGCATATAGAAACCATTAATGGATCCAAAAAATGAATTTTCGTCTGGTCTCTTATTTTACATGGTTTTATTCCTAGTAATAAATTGAATGACCTAAATATCCCTTACCGTAAATGTTGTCTAGGTGATAGAAATGAAATACTTGATCCTTTGTTTTAGTGTTATTTTCATGCTCATTCTAGCTAGAAGTGGAGCAATACCATTTTTTCTAACTCCTCCTTATTTCTATCCCCTAGAAATCCCCCATGTTAGTAAATGAAATTCTTTGGATGTGGAATTCCAAGAAACATGGAAACTAATAAAAAATCAAGGAAAAATTAGAGGGTGTTATATTTAAAAGTTTCATAACATATTGATAGTTTTTTTAGTATAATATTTCCCCGATTTCTTCCAATTTATACATACAAATTATTCTACAAGTTCA
The DNA here is from genome assembly GCA_001517045.1 of Pseudotsuga menziesii. Lineage (NCBI taxonomy): Eukaryota > Viridiplantae > Streptophyta > Pinopsida > Pinales > Pinaceae > Pseudotsuga > Pseudotsuga menziesii. The sequence goes on from LPNX010230215.1 coordinate 44,396, forward strand.
AACGTCTAAACTTCATCTTGTTGTACAACACCTATGCTATTTTTTTTTCAGTTATTGGGCATGTGAACCATGAATAATGAGTATGGAATTTCACATTGATTATCTATCCCAACTAGTCTACTCCAAACTATCCTACACAACTAAAAAAAGGATATACCATAGAGTTCATAACCTTGTTCATGAGAGAAGGGGATTCCACCATAGTTGGGCCCCTTCACCCACACATTAGAACATAAAATTCAATTTCTCACTTATGATTTATGATATGAGGAAGCATGTTCAACATAACCAAGGTAACAAGAGATTAGGCCTTCCCACTCTGAACCCAAAACCAACTGATGATGGATCGGGTCCAACATAAGGGCCATGATCACAACCCACTCAATGCAAGATTTATCCTACAAATAGATTAATGTATTCATGACTCTTTGTATGGATGACTCTTCTTGTGTGCTTCAAAGGGCCCAGAAATTATGTTTTTTTATTAGCACTATAGTATATCCAAGTGGCTATTTTGAGTAATTTTTGTACTGGAGTGTGTCCAATGCTGAACTAGCTAGTGGTTTTTTCTTAGTGGCCCACTGTTTGGGTATAAAATGGACATATAGTACATCATTGTTTATATTAATAGTCAAGGGAAGAATTTTATTAAAAAATTAAAAGACAAAATTGAGAGAAAAAAATACACACAATTAAAGAAATATAAAAAACATTACAAGTGGAAAAGAAATGAAGTTTAACCATTAATGAATAAAAGGAAAAATAGGATCAATTGGTCACAGGATACATATAAACAATTCCTATATAAATTGTGCTTGTTCTGGAATAGATATTGTTTTCTTCTATATTCTTGTCCTAAAAATACTTCAAATCTTGATTAGGTTAAAAGTATGTAAACACATTATAGTAAATTTGGTTTTCATAATTCTAATCACTTTAATACATTAATAAAAAAAATTGTTGCTTCACCATAAATTTGGAACTATGTAAAAGTAATTTCATATTTCAAAATGAATAGATTTACCTACTCATTTAAATACAGTCTCAAAAATACTATATGGGAATTTTTTTATTTAAGTATTGAAATTTATAACCATCATATGAACTTTTATAATCAATATTGTACACAAAAATACACACATACATGTAGATTTGGTAGATCATCCCACCCTCACCTAGCTTATATGCACTAGCTTGTCTTTCATTGGAAACACATTAGGTTCCTAGTTTTTAACTATTTGTGATGGTTGTGCTTTTTACACTTCATTATACTATGATAATTTCCTCACATCAAGTCGATTTGTTTCTCTTTAATTTTTTAAAATAAATTGTGAATTTGAGGATAGTTATTAAAATAAGGGAATTTATTATTATACAAGAAAAAAATTCCTGTATTCAATTATTTTATGGACCAAAATATTATAAAATAATTTCATTAATAAAATTCTATTGTGAATCACATAATAAATGAATGAGATCCTTTTAAAAAGTTAATGATGATGATGATGACGATGATGGTGATGATGAAGATGACGACGATGAAGATAATGAAGATTGATGTAGGGTTTTTATGGACAATCCGCAGTAGACATTTTTAAGTCGACGTTTTGATTTTGAATCGGGAACCATCAACTACTTGTCCTGATGATGGTTCCCGATTCGGAATCGAAACATTGACTTAAAAATGTCTACTACGGATTGTCTGGAAAAACCATACATCAACCTAACTCACCGCAGAAACTTACAAACTGAGATATTGAATATGTTGATGAGGAAGAGGGTGATGATGATGATGATGAATATGAAGATGATGAAGATGACGACGATGATGAATATATTGATGAGGAAGAGGGTGATGACGACGATGATGACGATGACGACGACGAAAATGATGGTGATGACGAAAACAATGATCATAACATTCTACCCTCTTCTACAGTGTATCCTAAATAAGAAAAAGGTAGAGAGAGAAAAACAAAAATGAGAGAGATAAAGAGAATATTAAAAAAATTCATGTCCCATCCAAACTGTAAGGAATACCGCAAAGCTCAAAACACAAACGTTGTATCCCTCGATGAGAGCTTTTCAATGGTGCTAAGAACACCCAAATCTGAATTCGGGATCAAAAGTTATTGCAAAAGTACCATAATATTCTCTTTTTCTCACTCATTTTTTCTTTTCTCTCTCTATTTCTTATTTAGGATACATTTTGGCCTTGGTAATTCCTTATGATGATGACGATGACGACGACGATGAAGACGATGGTGATGATGACGACGATGATGATCATGATGATGATGAAGATCATGATGTTGACGATGATGATCATGATGACGATGATGATCATGATGATGGCGACAATGATGACGAAGATGATGATGATGAAGATGATGATGATGATGAAGACGATGTTGATGATGCTGCTACTGATGATGATGATGAAGACAGTGATGACAACGCTGATGATGATGAAGACGATGTCGATGATGATGACAACGATGATGATGATAATGATGATGATGATGATGATGATGATGATGATGATTATGATGATGAAGATGACAATGATTGTGATGATGAAAATGGTGATGATGATGGTGGTGATGATGATGATGTTGATGATGACAACAATGATGGTGATGACGATGACGATGATGATGATGACGATGAAAATGATGATGATGACGATGATGACAATGACGATGATGACGACGACGATGATGATGATCAAGATGAAGATGATGATGATGGTGGTGGTAATGATGATGATGATGATGATGATGATGATGATGATGATGATTATGATGATGATGCTGATGATGACGATGACGAGGACGATGATGATGATGATGATGATGATGATGAAGATGATGTTACGGAGAGAAATTCCTATGGCTTGGGGTACCACAACAGACAGCTAGACTCCAGAAATCAATATTTCCCAATATGCAATAGAAATAAAAACATCTAACACTAAAGGATCGAACCTCGTACCTTATTCCGGATGGTTGAAGTAGATCCCCATTGAGCTTTCCAATATTCAGCTTGAATTGTTATAGCACGTCCTCAACAACAAGTAAACAATACAAGCATACTATATTTCATGGTGTTAGGTCTATTCTAGCATATATAATCAATAATGTATAAGCATTTGACATATTCCAATGGATGCAACATTCATTCAAATATACATTACTGGACAGGAAAAGATATTTCTATTAATATGAATCAGAGATTACAAGTGACAACCTCTGACGGCACGTCTGTGAACCGGAGAAAATGAATCCCCCACTTGGGCCTCCACCACCTCAATCCTCCATCACTCCGATAGCAAGCTCACTAACAAAGGCAAGCTTGGGAAGAACACAATAGTGCTCCAAAGGGACAAAGGGATGCAGACTTAAGTATAGTTTTGGCAACAATGGACTATAGTTTCGATACTCTCAATTCTCTCTTATGCTTTCCATGTCTCAATGGTTCCTTATATAGCTTTCCAAAGTCATACTGAAAGGTCGAATCCGTGTGATCTCAAGGCATATGGAAGGCCAGGAGTCATATGAGTTGGATTCAAGGCAAGGAACGGTCCAACAGTTTTGGACTATGCACACATCCCGATGTACGCGACTATAGAGGGTATATCCGCGTATGTATGCGGTTATCGGGGAAAAGGA
>LPNX010230215.1:58752-84220 GCA_001517045.1 Pseudotsuga menziesii
ACAACGTTTCTGGTCAAAAATAGAGGCCTTAACAGACTCAGGCAGTGCCAAAGGAGACTCGGCAACTAACAGCATTCACCCAACAATCCACAATCTTCCACAAAAGGTAAAAAACTAGGGTATACGCGACTGTGCGTAGTGAACCCGCGTGTATACGCGGAAATTCCAGAGGAACCCGCGTGTATACGCGACTGTAAAAGAAAAACCCGCGTACAGGAAGAAAAATATGCAAAAAACTCAGGTAAACAGACAGGCTAAGACTAAATCCACACCAATCAGGCTCTACCAGGCATAAATGCCCCCATACCCGACACAGAAACAAGAGAGAGAGAGCACTTCAAATACATTGAATGCCAAAAGATCAACCCCCAAAGGACAATTACTAGGAACTCCCCAGCAGAGTCGCCAATTCTGTTACGGAGAGAAATTCCTGTGGCTTGGGGTACCACAACAGACAGCTAGACTCCAGAAATCAATCTTTCCCAATATGCAATAGAAATAAAAACATCTAACACTAAAGGATCGAACCTCGTACCTTATTCCGGACGGTTGAAGTAGATCCCCGTTGAGCTTTCCAATCTTATGCTTGAATTGTTATAGCACGTCCTCAACAACAAGTAAACAATACAAGCATACTATATTTCATGGTGTTAGATCTATTCTAGCATATATAATCAATAATGTATAAGCATTTGACATATTCCAATGGATGCAACATTCATTCAAATATACATTACTGGACAGGAAAATATATTTCTATTAATATGAATCAAAGATTACAAGTGACAACCTCTGACGGCACGTCTGCGAACCGGAGAAACTGAATCCCCCACTTGGGCCTCCACCACCTCAATCCTCCATCACTCCGATAGCAAGCTCACTAACAAAGGCAAGCTTGGGAAGAACACAATAGTGCTCCAAAGGGACAAAGGGATGCAAACTCAAGTATAGTTTTGGCAACAATGGACTATAGTTTCGATACTCTCAATTCTCTCTTATGCTTTCCATGTCTCAATGGTTCCTTATATAGCTTTCCAAAGTGATACTGAAAGGTCGAATCTGTGCGATCTCAAGGCATATGGAAGGCCAGGAGTCATATGAGTCAGATTCAAGGCAAGGAACGGTCCAACAGTTTTGGACTATGCACACATCCCAATGTACGCGACTATAGAGGGTATATCCACGTATGTACGCGGTTATCGGGGAAAAGGACGCGTATATCATTTTTGTAATGTTTTTAGGGATGGTCAATGATACATCAAAAGACAATAAATGGTCCATAGGGAATAATGAGTCTACAGCGGGATAGGGGAAGGCCATACAATGTGTGATTCACCTAGTGTGGTGAAATCCGCTATAACAGATGATGATGGTGATGGTGATGACAATGATGCAGATGATGATGAATCCGACGATGATGAAGATGTTGACGTGGAATAGGGTGACGACGATGACGACGATGATGATGGTGATGACAACGACAACGATGACAATGATGACAGTGACGACGACGATGATGATGATGGTGATGACGATCATGAAGATGATGATGATGGTGACGACGATCATGAAGATAATGATGAATCCGACGATGATGAAGATGACGACGATGATGAAGATGTTGATCAGGAAGAGGGTGATGATGATGATGATGATGATGGTGATGACGATGATGACGATGATGATGCTACTACTGCTGATGATGAAGATGACGATAATGACGATGATGAAGATGTTGATGAGGAAGAGGGTGAGGAAGACGACGACGACGATGACGATGACAACGACGACGACGATGATGACGATGATGATGATGGCGGTGTCGATGATGATGATGACAATGATGTTGATACTGATGATGATGAGGAGGATGATGATGATCATGATGATGACGATGATGATCATGATGATGGCGATGATATTGATGAATGATGAAGACGGTGATGATGAAGATGATAATGATGAGGATGATGATGATGATGATGGTGACGAAGATGATGATGATGAAGATGATGATGATGATGATGATGATGAAGATGGTGATGACAATGACGATGATGATGAAGATGACCATGAAAATGATGATGATGATGATGATGATGATGATGAAGATGGTGATGACGATGATGATGAATATGATGATGATGATGACAACCGTGATGATGATGATGATGATGACGACGACGACGACGATGATGATGATGACGACGACTATGATGATGATGATGATGATGGTAATGATGAAGATGGTGATGATGAAGATGATGACGATGAAGATGATGAAGATGTTGATGAGGAAGAGGGTGATGACGATGATGATGATGGTGGTGGTGGTGGTGATGATGATGGTGATGATGATGATGATGAGGAGGAGGAGGACGACAACGATGACAATGGTGGTGATGATGATGATGACAACGACAATGATGATAATGACAACGATGATGATGATGACAATGATGACGATGATGACAATGATGACAATGATGATGGTGATGGTGATGATGAATATGATGATGATGATGGTGACGATGACAATGACGATGATGATGAAGATGATGATGATGATGATGATGATGATGATGATGATGGCAATGTTGATGATGATGACGATGATGATCATGATGAAGATGAAGATGATGATGCCAATGATAAAGAAGAAGATGATGATGGTGATTGTGATGACGTTGATGATGATAATGATGATGATGATGATGGTGATGATGTTAATGATGTATATGATGATGATGATGAAGATGATGAAGATGTTGATGAGGAGGAGGGTGATGACGATGATGACGATGATGATGATGATGATGGTGGTGGTGGTGGTGGTGGTGTTGATGATGACGACGACGACGATGATGATTGTGATGATGATGGTGATGATGATGATGATGATGATGCTGTTGATGCTGATGATGATAATGATGATGACATTGATGAATATGTTGATGAGGAAGAGGGTGATCACAATGATGATGATGATGATGTTGATGAGGAAGAGGGTGATCAAAATGATGATGATGATGATGATGATTACAAGGATGTACCTGGAATTCACCATCTTCTTCATCTAAGTCATCATATGTATCATCTAATCTAGAGTCAACATTGTAAGGATTATCCATATCGCCATCCTCATTGATGTTAATTATGATCATGATGTCATCATCAATATCATCTTCATGGACATTGTCTTCTACATCATCTGATTCAATTAATGCTTTGACATCTTCTTCTGGAACATGATCATCTTACTCATGTTGATCATCGTCAATATCGTCTTCTTCTTTGAGACCCTCTTCGTTACCTTCCTCTACGTTATACTTTACCATCCTTCCCCTTGTATCGTTTCTCACAACAAATGACCAACTCACTCTACCTAAAACCTTAGAGTAAAATACATGTTTACATTGCCTTGAAAGAACATAGGGCTTTGTTCCTAGTTCAAACAACCTTGTATTTACCATGGTAAATCCATTATCATGTTTAATAGTATTTTTATTGGGATCACATTGATTCAATTATAAAATGTAGCATTTGACAACGAACATAACTACCTTGAAGGAGTTAAAGTCACACTGAAGAATATCTTATAGATACCCATAATATCAATTTTCTGAGAGTTCTAGATGTTTGTCACTTCTAAAGGAAACATTGGTCACCTCAAATATTGCAGATATCCCACAATCTAATGTTTTCTTAGTTTCATCCAACTTTTTGATGTGATATATATATAGTCATTGCACCACATAGCCTTATAATGTTTTACCTACAACAATCCATACATGAAAATATTACATAATGATCCAATATTTATGATTAAGTGCATGTTTTTTCCATACAAGGAAAAAAAATAACGTGTACATCAATATGTTTGCAAAAAAAAATAGTGTGGTTGATTAAAATGCTTTCCTTCTTATCTTTTAAACCATATGCTAAATGGATTTTCCTTTGTGTAAGATTGGTATCTCCATTTTGATGTGCTGCTTTGACCAATGAACCCACACCTTCCCATGATATTCCATGACCAGATTGTTCACATCGTTTAATCCATACCTTCATCCAGTCAAGATTGTTTGCAATGTATAAATGAAGTGCATCCCACCCTCGACAAACAACTTGATGACCATAAAAATTAAAATTCAATACAAATGTATATTCACTTAAAAAAGTATACACTCTTAATTGATGCAATATATTGAATATAAAAAAAGAATATGTATGATATATATACATAAAAACCATCAGTCAAATGTATTATATTAATTAATATCCACTAGCTAATAATTACCTTTAACCTTCCTCGATCTACCTTTCCCCTTAAGGTAATCCCCTTCAAAATTGTTATTGGAGTTCAGATCACAAATGCAACGCAAATTGAGATTTGACGCTAAATTAGGAAGATATTCACTAGTATAAAACATTTTTTGGTATACCATATATCCCTCCATAATAGAACCGTGATCATGTGCTCATTGTCTAACCAAACCCTTCATAAATTTCAAGTGCCTCTCAACCATCCGCATGTACCTTGAGTGCACAAGTCCACACAATTCAATCTCCTCAACTTGGTGTATGAGGTAGTGTTCCCGTGCATTGAAAAAAGTTGAAGGTAGATTCTTTCACATTTCACACATGAGACGAGGAATTTCTCTCCTCCAATTCTTTATATCTTCTTTATGGATTTCTTTAGATAACAACCATCTACAAGTGACACAATCCAATTATGAGATTTAACAAAAAAAACAAAACATAACATGAATTAGTGCATGGAAATCAAATATAAGCTCTACGATGAATTAAACAAACACTAAGCATATGCAAAAAATCGCTACTTACCTCATGTATTTCCCAATATTATATATAACTTGTTTGACATTGATGTCAAAGTTTTTCAGGAGAGAGAGAGGTAGAACATATTGTAACAATATACAAATTGTTTCATTTTTTCAACAAAGAGTAGACAAACAAAAAAACAACAATATGCACTGGAATAAAAAAATAATAATTATACGGATACCGTAATAATTACCTTCATGAAGACATGCCAATCATGTGTTTTCACCCCCACAAAATCACCTTTCTTTGTTATGATATTCTTCATGTTCGCACAAAATCTAGTGGGAAATTTAATTTTGTGCATGACTTCTTTTACAAAATTACTTTGTTTCTCCATTAACATCCATGGAAGTGAGTTTATATTAATTTGGTTTCCATTGCTATGAAATGGAATGATGTATTTCATTGCATGGTTTCCTTCCATGTCTTTGCAAATTTTGACAATTATTTCTTTCTCATTCCTTCCATCCAATATTCGCCATAATGTTTTAGTCACATTCTTTCTGATATGCATTGTATAAAATATATGAGAAATTTGTAGGTGCTCATAGTAGGGAAACCTACTTAATTGTTTAGGATAAATATTCATTCCTCACGGAAGCCCATTAATTCCTTCATGATCACGATGACCATCATGAAACATAGTTTATAAATAAATTATAGAAACCAATGTTAATTACAGTAAACAACACACAATAAAAAAAATACATAACATTTCATGTATGATTATTGATACATACCTTGATGATTTCTATTAAATTGAAACTTCCATAGGTGAGGTGTCATTCTCTGTGGTTTTAATGCAGTCTCTTTATTCCCATTGAATAGATTTTTTCGGTATTTCGATACTTGTGATTCTCAGAGAGGAAGTTCCTATACTCATCAAACACCTCCTTTCCGAAGCTTTTTGAATGATGAGATTTGATCTTAGGATCACAAACTGGACATGAACATTTTCCCTTTGTCTGAATACCTACATAAAGATATGGAATATCTATGTCAACTATAATTATATGTAATTTTAACGGAATATTTAAAAAATCATGTGTGCATAGTATATTAACTAGTTCATAAAATTAAATGCAATTAAAGTGGAACTTAAAATTATAAACCAAAAAAATGGGTTAACCCTAGGGAATCATGTACTTTCCATACACACATTGCATGGAATTGAAATTTCCTTTGTCGTATTGGTATAGATATGGCATACATAGTGATCTTATTCCATAACTTTAGTAGCTTGTCAATAAGAGGTTTGATATATACATTCAAATCTTTAACTTGGTACTTACCTGATTGATTTAAACATATAAAATATATAATTATGAGTACCGTTTATATATATAAACCATGCACAAGAGAAAAACAAAATATATATATATTCCATTAGGAAACAAAATATGACAAATGAGATGCCACTACATTAAAAAAAAGTTGTAGACACAATATACCTGGAATAATCATCGACAACATTATGTTCTCCCTCTCTATTGACAATCATTGAGGAATGTTATTGTTGATAACAAAAATAGGCCACACCGTGTAAATGAATCTCATATTTGCAAATGGATTGACACCATTTACTTCTAAATAAATCCTAAGATTATGAGGTTCTTCTTTAAAGTGGGGCCATTTTTTCCTCCATATATCTAAATGCAGAACCATCTGTAGGAATTTGAATAATGTCATCTTGGATTATGTTCCTTGCATGGTAATCCATAAATTGTACTATGTTTTTGCAATTGAAAAGTCGTTGCAAATGTGGAATAATGAGAATATAATGAAGAACCTTGTGAGGATCCTTTTTTGTTACTTGATCTGTTCGATATCTACTGATATGGAATTCTGAACATTTTGTTGCAAATTCATGCTGATTATAATATATAACATAGTCATCGAGGCATGCATGAATTTCTAATTCATACTGCATTCCAATTTCTTTCATGATGGCAGATAAATATTGATATGTGCGACGTAAAATATTTGACGATGGTTACCAAAAATCATCTATCAAGCTACAACAAAGAAAAATAAAAATCTAGTTAATATAATATATAAATAATATTATTTAAACACATTTCATTCGTATTAATTTGACTTATGAATTAAAAATAAAATTATTAGAGGAACAACGATAACATTTATCATGATCATATATATGTGATGGAATATTTTACATACCTTAACATCCATGTGGCTGATATGTTTGAAATACCATTCATAACCTTCAAGTTCATCATCAAAAATATAGTAGAGAGAATATTTGTGTTGGATCCTTCATAAATGGGTTCGTATGCTTTCTCAAGAAGAGGTAAATCATGAACATCATTAAAGTCATCAATATTTTCAAGACCACCATCATCACCATCATCATCATCCATTTTAGCATTAAATGAATCATGGATCAATATATTTGTACCATCATCTTCAACTATGTTATCAGTATGATCGTCTTCTTCAATATGATCACTAACTTGTTCTTCGTTATTCATATCTCCATGTTGCTCCGATACTTTTTCTGAAAGCACTTCCTCTGGACAATATGTTGTAGGATGTCTTTCCTTTATAATTACATGAAAACATCAATAGAGGTTAATATAAGAAATATTAAAATAAGACATACATTTACCAAATAAATCAATATAAAAACATTTATAATGCAAAACTTACAAATGGATGATATTCATGCCCCCCCTTAGCGTGTCCATGTTCCCTACAATGTTTTCTGGCTGTTGTGATATTTATTCTTCTTCTCTTAAATCCCCTACATTGACTACATGGACAATTACATTTCCCATCACCCTTTCTTTTCAATCCATCCCACAATATAGAAAGCAATTATCGATTTTATTCATCTGGATCAGGAATATTGCTATTTGACATTTTCTCACAAAGTGCTTCAATGAATTCTATCAATCTTAAAAAATCAAGGTCCACACATCACTATTTCCACAAGTTGTCTATCGAAGAATAAAATAATTTTTGTAAACCGTAGCTTATATAGAAAACATGTCAGAATTTTTCTTTAATTTATATATTTTAAAATTTATCTATTTGTCAAATCTCTGATGACATGAGCCTAGTTATCGTTATAAAAAATGTGTCGGATATCTGACAATTTATGCAATGTACATCGGAAATCTGACTTGTTGTTCTATCTTTGTGAGATATGTGAAGTAGTTTGAAAATCCAACAAGAACATCTTTGTCGGATATGTGAGGGACGTCGGATATCTGACATGTTTTTCTATCAATTTAAAAAAAAAATCAAATTTCGTAATTTGAAGGTGAAATCCGACGACGCAGTATTTTTCATCGGATGTTGTCGGATTTTCTCATTAGATTTTGGGTTCAAATTTTGTAGCAGCTATAACATTCCTATTTGATATATAAGATATCTCCATTGAGTTAGGACCAAATACAAATTTCTATGGAGAGCAATATGTGTCATATGATAAACAGATAAAAAATTTGCTACAAGAGAGGGCACATAGAGTACATTTCTGAAATTTCCATGCTGGATTTTAAAAGAACCTCTACATGCTGCTGGGATCTATGAGTTATCCCCCATATTAATGCTATGTCCTCTTGAGAGCTTCAAAGTGGTGAAGGATTACTTGGAGGAAACCATGTGGTTGGATCCTCCAGAATCTATCAAATAATCCTTCGACTGAGTGAGAATTTCCTTCAAGGCATTTCACCTCTCATGATCTTCTGTCGGTTTTCCAACATCAGACTTCTTTGCTACTTGTGGAAGGAAAATATTATTCTATTCAAGGAGTGTTGGCATTTGGTTGATGCTCTTCTTCATGCACTAGCTCATTAAATGGAAACCTCTCATACAATAGGGTCACTTAGTCTTCTCGAATTTCTTCTTTTTATTGGAACCTGAGGTTCCATTGAAAGATCTCTAATTCTCCTTTGGCTTCAAATTAGTGATTTTGGTCTCCTTTAATTTGTTCTTTCCTCTTGCTTGTGCATTGTTTGAGTCTCCTACAAATATTTCTTGACTAGTGACTTGTACTTTGTAAAGAATTGTTCAATAGTTTTGAAACTGCTCAGTTGTAGTGAAATGAGTTCATTCTCCAAAATATTCCCTCGAAGCTCATCTTATTTTCCAAACAAAGATTCAAGCTTATCCCAAGATTCCTTCAGAGTACTTAGTCCCTCAAGTTGGAACAAAATATCCTGGGAGATATGAGTGCACATGAAGCTGAAGGATTCATCAAGCTAATTCAAAAAATTGTTCTTCTCAACATACTATTGGGGCTTAGATTCTATACCCATTATCATCCTAAACAGACCAAGCTTGCGGAAGGCTACCTGCATATCTGCCCTCAAATCAGTGTAATTGAAGGGTGTAAGGATTCTAGATATGAGAGTTTAATAATTCTCCATATTTTTGTATGATGATCAGTCAATTCCTCAATAAGATACATAAGTACCTGCAAAGAAAATTGAAAAACCAGTTCAAGTTGCAATCATATGTCAGTTCAAGCCTTTCCACCTTAACATGTGCACTTTCTCAGAGTTTGTCACACCTGGATAAAATTCTCTGGAAATAATCCAGAGGGAGCAATGATATGATTCTAGGATTTATGTGGAAACTCAGCTACTTCTAGTGCACAATGGAGATTAGATAAGACTTGTTGTTAGCCTGAACAAGGCTCTGACACCATGTTAAATTTGTGAACCATTGATCTATAGGAAAATATTAAAGTTGTAGGAAGGGAATTATGCAGTGAAATAATCAAAGAAAATGTACACCGAACAGGAAATTCATGCGACAAATTTTAGATAAATCGGACAAGAATTGCTTAGATAGCCACAAAATTAATATTTATTCGCTAATCAATAATACAATGCTTATACAATAAATAGAATTTGAATGCCATGGATATGATTTGAATCTATCAGCTCAAGTTGACTAAATAGCTAACTCAGTGTTTCTAAATCACTGTTGGAACTCACTAGTCTAACTCTGGATGCCCAAATCAGTCTACAATTAGTTAACTAATGAGGTATGGGGGAAACATGCATAACTCTCCCTTCATGCATGAAAAATTGGTGCTAGGCTAACTAAAAGTGATCTAACTTATTATAACTTGAGTTTAGCTCAACATAACTACTTACCTACCACAACCAACTGATGGAGGTTGTCGATGGCACTCAGAGATGTAGGGATTGGTCCCAAAGGCATATAAAATCATGCATGCACATGCAGTAAGTGGCATATAACCTATAGGTTTGTCCCCCACACTCTAATATAGTAATAATTACCCCCTAAGTTAGGAAAAATGACCAAATATACTATATTGGACAAAGGAGGATTAACTAATCCTAACATTTTCATGTTGGGATCTACCCTCATCTTGTTGCATCAACCAACCATTTTTTATACTTGAATATAATCTCATATAAATGCCTCAACTAACCCTTTTTCATGTTGGGATCTACCCTCATAGAGATGCATCAACCAACCCTTTTCCATGCTGGGATCTACCCTCATCGCAATGCATCAACCAACCCTTTTTCATTCTGGGAGTTACCCATACAGTGACCATTCCTTTTTCATAATGGGTGTAACTCTCATATCGGTGCATCCACTAGGATTGTTTCATGATGGGAGATACCTCTCATATATCGGTGCTTCTGCAATCCCTTTTTCATGTTGGGAGATACCCAATGCTTACACCATCCTTTTTCATGACGGGAGCAACCTGTACAATGACCAATCCTTGTTCACACTAGGTGTACCCCTACATATCTAGTTATTTTTCCTACTATATGTAGTTATTTGCAGTTTCAGTACTTTTTCATACTGGATGCACATCTCTATAGTGCCAATCATTTTTCATACTGTATGTGCATCTTTGTAGTGCCAATCCTTTTTCATACTAGATGCAAGTCTCATACATATTCCACGATACCAACCATTTTTCATGTTGGATGTGAATACCACATGTCTTCCACAAAGACAACCTTTTTTCATTTAGGATGTGAAGAACATTGTCTTCCACAAATCCATCCATTTTTCATGATAGATGTGAAGATCACTTGCCTTCCATAGAGCCATCCCCTTTTCATGTTGGATGTGAAGGCCACTCATATTCCATAGAGCCAACCATTTTTAATGTTGAATGTGAATACCATAGGGACTCGTCACTCCCTATTGCAATGGACACCGATCTGGATAACTCCAAGCTTGTCCCTGAAGTACTCAAACTTCACTCTCGCTAGAGGATTGGTTAATACATCATCTATTTTCTCATCTATCGCAATGTAGTAGAGATTCACTTCTCCTCTCTACACCATATCCCTGATATAGTGATATTAGATCTCAATTTACTTCGACTTGTCATGGAACACATGGTTCTTGGACAACTTCACACAACTCTAGTTTTCATAGAATACACATGTCATCTCTAACGTGACACCGAATAATATCAAAAGTAGCTTTCTAAACCACTCTACATTATAGTTAGCTGAAAATGTTGCAATATACTCTGCTTCGACTGTGCTTAGTGCTACACTCATATGCTTCTTGATAAACCAGGAAATCCTGCCAAACCCCAAGCTGAAGCAATGCCCTTAAGTACTCTTCCTATATGTTGCAATACTATCCCATTCTGAGTCTACACAATCGTGAAGGAAACTCCTCTAATTTGTCACATATTTGAGGCCATACTCAATTGTACCCTTTAGGTACCTCAACACTTTCTTTTCTACAATAATGTGAACACGTATAGAATCTATCATGTACCGAATCAAAGTATTCATTGCAAAGCATATACCCAATCTCGTGTTCATCAAGTACATCAATGAACCAAACATTTTCCTGTATACTGTGGCATCAAATGTATTTGGAGTAGTATCACAAAGAAAATTCAAGTTTGATTCCATTCTAGTGTGTCCATATACTTGCAATCCATCATCCTGAATCTCTTCAGGATATCTACTGCATATTTTCCTTGGCCAAGGAAAACCTCATATGGATTTTTCCACACCACTAATCTCAAGAATCATGCCAATGTTCTTGAACTCTACAATCTGCTTCCTCTTGGTGATAGGAGAAATTCTGTATCACTCTGAGCATATCCCTGAGATAGTGATGAAAACAACCTTTGTCATGGATAGAGGCTAAGTGAAAGTGTCTCTCAATATGCCTTTGCGATCTATGTTGTAGTCACTCCCTCCAAATATAATCTTTCCTACTCCCTCTATAATTGAGCACTATCCTCCCTCTACATCTTAACATCTTGTAATCTCTTCCTTTGGACATTTTGTATTCAATTTATTGGTATCCTTCTCTATTGTTGATCTTCTATGTATCCAATATGTCATATCACATCAACTGGGTCTACTAATATTTGCCTCTTTCTCTCTAGGTTACTGGATACCAAGATCCTCCATCTCAAACCCTATTGTAGGTTCCCTCTTGCACCAATCTATGAGCTCTTAATATTAAAACTTGTAGAAAAGGTTGAGGTCTCATCACTATAGGTGATCCTCAAGATCATCATGTAATTTTATTTCCTAGCATGTTATCGCATGGGTTCCTTTTGATCCTATACAAAGGATTATTCAATCTTCCCACATGTCATTCTCTGTAGAGAGTCCTGAGTCTCGGAGGTTGCTTGGTATACACTTCTACTTTGATTACATCATCTATCTAATGTAATATACATCACTAGAGAAACATATCATCATAGTCGACTCCCTCTTTTTGAGAGAAAACCTGCTTTGTACATGTGTAGTATGCTTGATTTTGTAAATATTCTTGAATGTTATAGTTGAATCATCGTCACTATTTCTTAAGGACAAGTCTCATCATTATTTTCTTGTAGGTCACTGTATGGGACTTTCCTACTAGTCAAATTTAGTTGCATGATTATTAAAATTTCAAAACATATTAATAATGACAAATTCTTATACAAATATACATCAGTCGCACAATCATGCAACTATCTTATCCAATTCCTTAACACAACATTACTCCATATTCCATATGCACATGGTAACTTTCTAGATTCCTTCCATTTCTACCAAGACATAATGAATAGTTGCACTGCTCCCAACATGCTGGTAAAGAGGTTTCATTCTAGATAAGCAAAAATGGAATGTTGTGCAACACCATAGTCCACTTACCCATCACATGCATATTAGTAGTATAATGTTCATCAATTCAAACATTGAAACATGCATAATACACTTCTTAACTCTAGGAAAATAAATATGTACACAACTAAACAATATCATTTAAACAATTACATATACATGAAATGATAATTCAAATACTTATCTTTGTTTGTTTGGATGGATCCTTCTTGATCTCTGCCTCCTTGAAGGAATTACTAAAGTCTCTGACAATGTTTTCCGCTTCAATGTCTAATTCTAAGGACCTGTGCCTATCATGCTCACGATCAACAAAGTTGAGCAAGTATTCTACACCATATATCACTTGGAAATGTGTACTGGTGTTTAATTTGAGTGTCCTTTATTCTTCATTCATGACTGCATCCGTTCTTATCCAATGCTGAAATGGATAGAAGGTTTTCCTTCAAATCATGTTCATAGAGCATGATCTTCATATTCATGGGATATTTAGAATCCAACTTTGTAGGAGGCTGCTCCTACATCTTTGATAATCAATCATATTCAACTTTCACCTTATGTGATGAATCCTTTTGGATCATCACTTGAGGAATATTCCCTTACTCTCTTCTTAACTGACTCATCATATTCTATAGCATGAACATGATACCACTTCTTCTTTTATTTATTTGCTTGGCCTTTTCTTTTGGGGAAATATCTTGCAAAATATCCTTTCTCATCACAAGTGAAACATATGAACTATGAGTAGTCCTTCTTCTTAGATATTATATTATTCTTGTGATAATTTTATTCCTTCTTGATCTTTCCCTTCAATCGAGATTCTTCTTGCGTACATTCCTCCCACAATTTACCGAACTTGGTGAGTTTCCTTCTAGAATAGATTCTTTGAATGAATGATTCCCATGATCTTGGGATACCATTCAATGTAGCCATCACCACTTCTATTTCTTCAACATTGTCTCCAATAGCTTATAGTTGTTCCTTGATATGGACACTCTTGTGAAGTAAGATTGAATTCTTTTTGACATATGCATCTTCACACCCTTGAGCAAAGACCTAAAGGTCATCTTCATATTAGTATTATTTCCTTCATACAAATTGGTCAAAGAATCAAACATTTCCTTGGGAGTCCTCAAGCAGGATAAATGTGGGATCAAATGATCCTTGATGGAATCATAAATAATCCTCTTATCTTTGACCAGGTTCTTCTTGTGCTTAGATCTGTCTTCATCTCCCTTTGCTCTGCAACTTCTACTTTTACATAGTTTTCCAAGTCATGTTCTTATAGTATTAGAACCACTATGTACTTCCATGTTCAAATGTTATTAGCTTCTTCAAGATTTTCCTCAAGCTTGGAATTATTTGTCATATTGAAAAATGAGAACCTCAAATGGAAATAGAGAGAATAGTCCTTAACAATGAGAGTGCTTCAATTGGATGCTTGCTTCAATGCCTTTCTAGAAACTTGCTTTTGGATTACTTAGGGTTTGATAGAGAAACCCTAATTTTTCAAATTTGGTATATAGAGAAATTGATTGGAGAAAGGGGTGTGCCTCCTCAAGGAGAGTTGATCAATGTACTCCTTTTCCAAAAACTGTGGACAAAACTGTAGAAACCTTGATGCCCTAATCCCTCCCTAGCAGTAGTGTTAGGTCAAAAATTGAAAATACATAGAATTAGAATCTGCCTCCACACGAATATGTGTCCTCCAAGGGATATTTTAATTGTCATCCTTTTCAAGTTGATCTATGGAGGGAAGTTGCCAGAATAGGAAGCCCTAGTTTTTTGGTTCTAGTAGAAATTAGGGAAAACTAAAAAATATCAGAATGGAGATTTGTTTCCATAGGAATATGCACCCTATTGAGGTAGTTACCAAAGCATATATTTCAAGATAAATCTATGGATGGAAAGGACCAAAATTTGATTCCATAGTTTCCAGCTTTCATTAGTGACAACCACACAAAGGCTTCTTTCAAGATGGATTTGATACCATGTTAGAATTATAATAGTTATATAAGATCTTAAAAATGTGCACTATAACATCATATCATATGCAATAGGATCACTGAAATAAATATAAGTACAACAACACAATAGACACAAATATTTTCACGTAGGAAACCATAAGGGAGGAAATCCAACAACTTATTCATTATAGATTCCATCAATAAGAACAATGCCAAACCAATATAAGATAACCCCAAATACAATAGCATATACTTCTCTCTCTAGAGAACCTATTCTCTCTCTCTCTCTCTCTCTCTCTCTCTCTCTCTCTCTCTCTTGCGCACTTGATTGAGTTGAGTGTGTGTCCAAATGAGAGGCATTCCTCTCTATTTATACTCATCAAGTGAGTGACCTTTTTACATAACTGGACCAACTTGTTACTCTTAGAGGGACGACTTGTCTAGTTAGACTCAAAATAACATTTATATAATATTTATTCTGGGTACTATTGAACCAAGTTACAATTGAAGGGTTACATTGATTCTTACAATACTTTTACATGACCAAGTACATCAATAACATCTCCTGAATTAGTTACAGCAATAATACAATAAAATTACAACAATAATATATTTTGAAGTCACATTCTACAATAAGGGGTTCCAAGGATGGATGAAGCCGATGGAGATAGCCTTTAGATCTATGGGGGATCTTATTGGTTAATAGTATTTGTATTTATCTCTTTGTAGGATTAATAAACCCAACAGTATGATGGCTTAGATTGAGTGACTTTATATATGGCTATGAGAGAGCCTAAGTGATTCCTTATTGGATAAACCAACCCATCTTGGGGGTGATCTCTAAGCTGAAATAATATAGGTTGGATAGAGACCTACAGTTGGGTGGAACATTGACCTAACATAGCCAGTTGCTTGGAAACATTCTGTTGAAAAATAAGTGCCACGTTGATTATATGCCCAATGATTCAATGTGTTGGTTTCTTAATGTTTCTACTACATGGAATGTTGTGATAGCTTGGATTATGCTATGGAATGAGTGTGCATTGTTGAAATGAGATATACGTTGTGAATGAGTTACTGATTTTCATGTCTATGATTAATAGACTAGTTTAGGCATGGATTGTGCTTTTTTTTGGTATTCCTGTAGTTGTGATTGACTACACTGCATGTGGATGTAATTTCTAAGTTCCGTGTAGATATAAAAAGGTCATCTAAGGCTTAGATAAGTTCCTCAATCCTAAAATGCATTGATGGTTATATTCCATTTATGCTCTGAATGTTAAATTGCATATGCCCAAACCTTGCAATAGGAAGATGATAAGTGTACCATAGCCATGTGCTTGAGTTTTCCGAGTCACGTTAGCTTCTAAAACAAAAGAATTACATAGAGTTCCATGGTAAAATTCATAGTTTGGTTCCTAAGGAAAAAATCAGAAAATGACTAATTGGGGAATGGTTGGTTGTGTGTTGTCATGCCGACACCGCGATGCTGATTACAGAGGTTGAGAATCAAAAATACATAGGAGCACATCGGTCATTTTCTGACTCTTAACTCCCAATTGGGTGGTTGGAAGAAAAATCGACATCAAAGGATTAGTGGAAGGGTTGAAGTGGAATGATCCAAGAGGATATTGGTGGCCACCCACCTATTTGACTTGGACCCCCACCATTGTTTCTTTCAGCTTTCCAATTTCCTTAATTGTAGCACAATTTACTATTTTTGGCAGTTTTTGGGCCCTAAACTTCCGAAGTCGTTTTGAGGCCCTAAACGACATTTTTTTGGCATCGAATGGTCGGGAAAATATGAGTCCGTTTTGGACATGATATTTTCTATTTATGGATGTTGTCCTTAAATAGATATTTCTAACAATGTATCATGTGCGTCAAATGGAGGTAGTATGCTAAAGTTATGATCCCAGGAAATTGATGTACCAAGTTACCCAACGGGGCCCACATTCTAGTGTTTCACCTCCTAGAGTTAGGTTTTGGGATGTTTAGGGTTTCCATTGTTTCTTAATAATATATAGGCCTTCGAGCCTCATTGTAACATAGAGTTCAGAGGCATGTAGCCGCCACATCTATTCTCAGAGATAAGCTACCAACACTCTAGCTAGTTTATTTCCATTCTGTATATAAACCAGTTTCAGTTATTGATTAATGAAATGAAGTGTTATTTCCACTACATATTTGTTTCTATGGTTATTTGTGTATTCTGTTGCATTCTTGCATAAATCCAGATCACTCTTGACTCCCAATTGGGTGGTTGGAAGCAAAATCGACATCAAAGGATTAGTGCAAGGGTTGAAGTGGGTGGTCCATGCTTTCGACTCCCAATGTTAGAAACGTCAGAGTTGGAAAGTCATGAGGTGTTTGGTTGGAACTTGTTTAAGGTTCTGTATTTCGACTCCCGATGTTGAAAACTTCATATTTGGGAAGTCGAGAATGGTTGTTATGAACCACAGTGCATTCTGAATTTTGATATCTGATATTAGAATAGTTAGAAAGGTTTGTAAATGTTAGAAAAATGGAATTGGGAAGCCGAGATCATGGATTTAGTAGTTGGGATTAATTATAACCATATGATTTGTTTATGAGGCCAAGATAATGACCTATTAACCAAAATTAATGGATGATTATGCAATTTATTCTATGGATGTTACATTTTCATGCTATTGAATCAATCAATCATAGGAAAATGTGATAGAATGGTACCATGACAGAAAAAAATGAAAACAGGTGATTGGTAATGGCTTCTTATCGTCTTAAAAGGCCACCGAGGTGACCATGTACAATGCAAAGTGGTGTCAAAGAAAACAGTTTCTAGATTGGGTCTTTTTGGGTCGTAACAATTATTGCATCAAGAAAATGAGAGACGCAGAGAAATGTGCATGATTTCAATTTGATAAAATTTACCATAGTGGTAGTTTTGAGATGCATAAACAAGACAAAATAACAAAAGAATTTGTAATCCTGAGATTGATTTTATTAAATAAAGGTAAATGTGTATTATTATCGTGTTACTAATGTGTCTAATAATTATTTATGTAAATGCATAGTGATTTCATTTGACGATTTTGAAAATCTATATCAAAATACAACCAACATAATAAAATAATCCCAAGAGTTATGGTGACCATGAATGACACCCAAGACCCGTATGAGCATGATGAGGAAATCCTTGGGGAGAATGTGGAAGAAAAAAAAGACGAGACAAAATACAATGGGAGAATAAAGAATATCACTCCTAAGAAATTGGTTGAAATTGGATTTCCTCATCATGCTCATAATATCACTCACTAAGACTTAGCAGGAAGAGGATGTTAAATCTGAGGAATGGAAGCAGGGCACATAAGACAACTTTGTCATGATCTTCTTCTAGCAATTTATACGATTCTTGAAGTACTCTAATGCCAACTACCTACAACTTTAGCATTATAAGGAGTTCTAGAAGGATTATGGAAGGAGAAATTAGAAAGGAAAGACCTCCCACATTTGATGAAGAAAATAAGATAGGCTAGGAATATGAAGCACAATTGCTAGGAATGAAGAAATATTTATGTATTTATGACTACTCATACAATGAAAATGCTAGAAACAATGTCTATAACCACAATGCTTGAACTTCAATCTAGTGGGAGAACCTAATACAAGAAAAAATAATTTAGGAGAGGAGGATCAATTGTGAATGATTCCAAAGGTACTTCAAGGAAGAATACTTATCTTCTAGGTATTATGCCAATAAGAGGAAAGAGTTCCATGAGCTAAAGTTGGGACAAAAATTTGTGGAAGATCATGTTTCAAAAAATTCTGGAACTGTTGAGGCATGTGGGTTACATAAAGAATGAAAGAGTTGAGATTCGAAGCTTCCTTGGAATTTTTCCCCAAAATTTCAGAGAGATAATTGAGTTTGTTAATCCACCTAGTCATTATGAAGCCATTAGAATGGACATGCATTGCTATGATAAGAGGAGAGGTAAGTCAGAAGTTAACCCAACATGGAAAGGGAAGGAAAATGGAAGGTTTTAACAAAGGAAGGGTGGATTCAAACCCCCATTTCTAAATTATCCAAGAAACTTTCATCTAGTGCAACAAGTAAGAGGTGAAAGCAAGCCATCGATAGCAGCAGAAAGAGGGTCGCTTCAATGTTGCAGTTGTCTTGGAAATCAAATGTAGAGTCATTGTCCCCAACATTGAGAGAAGCCTAAGAGGTTGCAAAATATAGAAGAAGTTGTTACAGTAGGAGATATGGATAGAGAAAATACTAGAATCTATGCAGCGCTGGAAAATCACCAAGCATACCATCAATCAGTTGTGGTGGAAGTTGGAGGTAATATTTCTATGCAATCTATTTATGTTTTGACAGATACAGGATCTAGTCATAGTTATATTGACCCTAAAGTGGTTGACTATTGTTTACTTGGAAAAGTGTATCATTCTAAGCCTTGGATATTCCACTTGGCCACTGGTACAAAGAGGAAGGTAAGTGAAGTAGTGATCGAATTCCCCATAGAGTTGAATGGCCTGCTCACAAAAGTAAATTTGAATATCTTGACATTGGGATCTATGATTCCCTCATTGGAATGGATTGGTTGGAGAGGCATAGAGTCAAGGTGGACTATTATGCAAAGGCTATTGAATGCATTGATGAAGTGAGAAGACCAAGAATGGTGAAAGGAATTCACAAGAAAGTATCAGTCATGAAGATATTAACCTTATAGTTAAGGAAATTTCGCAAGAAAGGTTGTTAGTTGTATCCATCCCATGTATTAGTTTATGTAAAAGACAAGGGCCCCCGTATAGAAGACTATGAGATGTTGCAAGAGTTTCAAGATGTATTTCGATATGAAGTTATGTTATTGCCACTGAAAAGGGACATTGAATTCACCAATAACCTCGTCCGAGGGGAAACACCAATCTCCAAAGATCCTTATAGAACAAGTTATACAACTTTACGAGAACTTGACATTGTTCTTGTTTCTTTGGGGGTCAATTTTAGTAGTGTTTTTTTACCTCCGTTTCAAAAAGTGTATATACTGGTAGCACCATTTTTCATTTTGAGCCCTTTTTTTTCAATTTTGGAACTTCTTGGTCACAAAAAAAATATAATTTTTATTTACAAATATTTTTTTTCAAATTTTACAAAAAGAAATACATTTAATATCTATTTATAATGGAAAAAAATATACATTTTCAATATTTTTAAATTTCTAGAACCTAGTTAGTATGAAAAAATATATATTTTGGAAGTTTTTTTAAACATTTCTCTTAAGTAATCATTTTATGGCCAAATTTGTAAAATAATGAGAAATTAAAAACATGTCAACCTATTTTTTAAGGCATTTTCATCTATTCTATGTATAGAAATAAATAAATAAAAATTTGAAAAAAAAACAATAAACATTAAAAACTAAATTAAAAAAAAAAAAAAAAGCATAACTTAAAAACAAAATTTAACCAAAAAAAATTTAAAAAACTAATTTAGGTGTAAAAAAATAATTAAAAAAAGGGAGCACACCCCTCCCCATATCCTCCATTACCATCCCTCCTCCTCCCTCTATCCCTCCCTCTCCCCCTCGACCTCCCTCTCCCTCTCCCCCTCGACCTCCCTCTCCACCTTCCCACCCCCCTCGCCTCCACCCTTCTCTCGGCCTGTGTCGATTCTAGGAATCGATGGACCATAAAGAGGGGCGACACATGGGCAGAAAAGGGAGTGGATCAGGCATGATGCTCTCTCGGCCTAGGTTGATTCACAACTGTTGGAATATAATTTGTCAGGATTATAAGTTAGTGTAAATAATAGGAATCTGAAGAGACTCTCGGATGTGTAATCCCAAGAGTCATTGTAAATGTATAAATAAATGCTTTGGCTATGAAATAAATTGAATCAGGAGTTATTTTACCCAACAGTGGTATCAGAGCACCACTACCATAACTCCTGCCTGTGTTTCAATCCTGGAATTCTGCCTGCCAGACCTTCATTCTGCCAAATTCGTTTCAGGCTGCCTGCTCCGTCAGTCTGCCATTTGCATGCATTTATCCTACCAGCTTGCATACATTCATTGTATGCGTTACAATTCCTTCACATTGAGTTTCTTGTGCTGAGATTTTGTAGAGACCACTCCATTTTTTGATTGAGATTCTTCCACTGTGCGTGAAACCCTAATCCCGCGAGCATTTTGTATGAGTATTATTGTGCAACGAGTCTACCATATTCCTTCCAGCCTGCTTGACAGTTCATGCGTAGGCCAAGAGATTGTAACTTGTCTCTCTCCCATAGACCAAGACTCTCCATTCATTTTTTGTTGTGTATTGCTGTTGCAACGTTTACCCTAATCCATTGCTTGAACACTGCATTGTGCTCTCTTCTCATAGGCGTAAACCCTAATCCATTGCTTGAAGACTGCATTGTTCTTCGCTGCGTATTGGATAAGTCTGGTGAACCCCCTCTGCGCCACTCTGCATGATCTCTGCTGCATGCTAAGAAGACTGTCGCGTTGAAGAATAGGAGCTGAGGATTAAGGCTCGACCTCCTCCTCTGTGTATTGTTGGTGTCGCCTGAGAGATTCAAACTCTCATGAAGTGTGTTTTTGGTATCTCTCTCCACTGGTGCGTTGAAGTGGTATCAAAGCGCTCCTTTGATGCTACGTTGAAGCCATGATATTATGCTGCAATTTGTTTGAAGACCAGTGACAGAAGGTTCCCTAATTCCTGTGCATGGAGTTTGTATAGAAAATGTCTGCAAATGTTTTCATATATATGAATGATGAGGCTGCTGTATGAGCTTTATATTATTGTATAAGTATGAAAGCTACGTTGAAAGAGGTTGCTCTTCTTTGATTTTTTTAAAATTTTGAAGACTGTAAATATTTACGCCAACACTTAACTGCATGATTTTTTTAATTGAAGTGTGGCTGCTGGGATGAGCTCGTAACCACTAGTTAATGTGTTGGATAAGTAGTGCATGTTGCGCTTCACCTTTCTGAAGAAATTTGTCAACGTATTTCCTAACGTCATGAATGTGAAGAGTCTGTGACTGCAAATTCTGGAAAATAGGCATTCAGGTTGTGTGATATAACCTCTGTGTTGAAGATGGAAGTTGTGAGATGATATTGTGTGATATAACCTCACCTTGAAGCCCAAAGACATTGTGAATACTCAGTGCGTGAAGGTAATTTTCTTTTACTAGTTGGAATACAAAAACCCTAAGTTTACCCTAGACTGTTGCTGCGTGCTTTGGAGACTGCTATTGCATGCATCGATTAACTTTGTTGATGTATGACTTATGAAGACTGCTCTCATACATTTACGTGGAGCTGTGATTTGAGCATGAAGTTGTGACCACTGCATGAGAAGATTTTTGATTGAGACACAACCTTTATCAAATCACACGACTGTAAGAGGTATGTTGAAGATTTCCGCATTGTTGTGAATGTGTTGATTGAGCTGAAGAAAGAAGACTGCTACATTGAAGAATAGGACTAAGAATTGAGGTGTTGAGGCTTTCCCTCCTCATTCTTGTTCTGTTACAAGTTATCCTGTCTAGTTAGGGTTGAGGTCTCTCTACTGCGACCTCAAGAGTTCCAGACAATTGCTACTGTAATTAAATTGTACAGTATACTGCTGCAACCTGCACTATTCTGCTACAAGAATTTTTATAATAGAGTGATATTATAGTTGTTGAACAAAGTGTAAATATCATAAGAAACAAGGATATTGAATGTAATAACACTCTAGAGCTACTTAGATAGTGTTGCATACTTATTCTAAGCAGCTGCAGAATTATTTGTAGTAGGCTGCAGAATCATTTTGTAACTTGTAAAGAAGCAGGATCTTAATCCTGCATCCCATATTTTTCTTTCAAGCATTCTGTAAGTTGTAGGTTCCAAATTGAAGATGCACTCTTTTTCATCTATTGTTGGCGATGTCCTTTCTAGTAAAGACACTTATTCCAATGATCATCCCAAAGGAGAAAGCAACAAGAGAGGCAGAGGAAGAAGAAACTTCAGAGGTAGAGGAGGCAGAAACAACTCTAGCAAAAGATCAGATTTACAGTGTAAGCATTGTGGAAAGACTGGACACACATCAGATCAGTGTTGGGATTCATGGGACTCCATCAAAGATAGACACACCCAAAAGAAAGATGAAAATAAGAACCAAGATGCTAGTAAATCTTCTGATTCTGTTCATTGTATTGTTGCACATTGTAATCTTGGTATTAATGAAATGACTTCACTTTCATCTTACAAAGATTGTTGGCTGCTTGATACTGGTGCAACATCACACATGACTTTTAGAAAAGACTGTTTTGAAGAACTTAATGAAATAATAAATGGCATAGTTTACTTTGTAGATAAGTCTAGTCTTAAATCAAAGGGAATGGGCACCATTCGGCTGAAGATGCCTGGATTCCCTGATTTCTTGTTGAAGAATGTTCTTTATCTTCCAGAGTTGCAGAGAAGCCTGCTATCCTTGGTGGAGATTCAACAGCAAGGCCATTCCATCCACATTTTTGATGGAATCATAGAAATAAGAAATTCCTCTGACAACCAAGTCATCATGACTGGATACGAAGATGGGAAGCTGCTGAAGCTAAAGGGTTCATCTACAAGAGTTCAAAACTATGCCTACCTCTCTCAGCATGAAGAAGGTAATTTGTCATCAAGTTTATTGTGGCATTCAAGATTTGGTCATTTGAATTATAACAGTCTTCGTTTGTTGAGAAAGAATGGTGTATTTGGTTTGCCCACCATTCCCAAAGAGAAGAAAAAATGTGATGCATGTATATTAGGGAAACACAGTAAGCTGCCATTCCATGAATCTAATTTCAGAGTAAGTAGGAAATTAGAATTAGTGCATTCTGATTTATGTGGCCCAATGCCAACTCCTTTTGCCAATGGGAATAAGTATTTTACGACCTTTGTTGATGACTACTCAAGAATGTGCTGGATTTATTGTTTAAAGACAAAATCAGAAGCATTTCAAATATTCAAAGACTTTCATGCATTGATAGAAAAACAAGCACAATCTAAAACTGGTACACTTCATACTGACAATGGGAAAGAATACACTTCAAATGCTTTTGAAGATTATCTTCGCCAACATGCAATTGCACATCAGACTACAGTTCCCTGCAATCCTCAACAAAACGGTGTAGCAGAAAGAATGAACAGAACCATAATGAATATGGTTCGCTCAATGATGTTTTTTGAGAATGTAAAACTAATGTTTTGGGGTGATGCAGTGAAATGTGCAGCCTATTTGAGAAATATAAGTCCCTCAAATGCTCTTGATAACAAGACTCCACATGAAATTTGGTTTGGCCATCTCCCTTCAGTCAGGCATCTCAGAGTTTTTGGTTCCACCTGTTATGCCTTGATTCCAAAGGAGAAAAGAAACAAGCTTGGTGCTCGAAGCAGAAAATGCATTTTCCTAGGGTACGAAGAATACTCCAAGGCATATCGTCTGTATGATGAGGTAAAAAAGAAGTTTGTTATTTCCAGAGATGTCATTTTTCTTGAAACTAATAAAAATGACCAGTCCATTGAGAGACAGCTTGATCATTTGGAAAAATATCCTCATCCAAAGAAATATTCTGAAAATGAATATGAAATTCCAAACCTTGAAGGGGGGATTCCTATTCTGGATCAACCTTTGGAATTTCCATATGAAGCACCAACTCCCCTGCATGAAGAAGTTCCTACTACTTCAACTGAACAAGAGGTTCAACTGGATGATGTGATTGAGAGAATTGGAAGACTCTCAATCAATGATGAAGCACCACCAGCTGATCAACCAGGACCATCACGGAAGATTCCTAAATGGCCCACAAAGACACTTGAAAGTGTCCATCCAGATGAAGTTGGAAAGACGGGAACAAGAAGTTCGAAAAGAAATGAAGATGGAGGAGAAGCAGATAATTCAGGTGATGACATGGATGTATCATTTGATTGTGAATTTAATTTATCTGCTAACTTTGAACCAACTTCCTTTGAATAAGCTTCTACTCGAGTTGAGTGGAAAGAAGTTATGCAGAATGAGTATGATGCACTCATGAAGAATGGAACTTGGAAGCTGGTTGACCCTCCAGTTGGAACCAAACCAATTGGCTGCAAGTGGGTGTACAAGAACAAATACAGATCAGATGGCTCACTTGAAAAGCACAAAGCGAGGCTTGTAGCAAAAGGCTATGCACAGAAGGAAGGAATTGACTATGAAGAAACATTTTCTCCTACAGCAAAATGGGCTATCATCTGTACCTTACTCTCTTTAGCTTCTCAGAAAGGGTGGAAAGTTCATCAAATGGATGTGAAGACTGCTTTCTTGAATGGAGACTTGAAAGAGAATGTCTTCATGTCTCAGCCAGAAGGATTTGTTGTGAAAGGAAAAGAACAAAAAGTATGCAAGCTTGTCAAATCCTTGTATGGCCTAAAACAAGCGCCTCATGCATGGTATGAAAAATTAACTGAGCATCTTTTGAAGTTAAATTTCGAACATTTTGATCTTGATGATGCAACACTGTTTATAAAGAAAGTTGGAAGATCT
>LPNX010230215.1:84376-108109 GCA_001517045.1 Pseudotsuga menziesii
GTAGATAACTTCAAACTTATTGGGTACTCAGACTCAGATTTTGATGGCGATAAGGAGACAAGAGTATCAACTTCTGGATACACTATGAGTCTTGGATCAGCAGCTGTCTCATGGAGATCACACAAACAGCCAGTTCCGACAGATTCAACAACAGAAGCAGAATATGTGGCTGCAGCTAAAGCAACGAAAGAAATAGTATGGCTCAGGAAGATACTTGAAGATCTGCAAGGAAAAAAAGAGAACTCCACTCCATTATTGATCGACAATACTTCTGCAATCAAGCTGGCTAAGAATCCTAGATTCCATGATCAAACCAAACACATCAACACAAAATATCATTTGATTCGACATCATGTAGAGGCCAAGACAGTCCATCTTCGACATTGTTCCACAAATGATCAAGTTGCAGACATCTTCACTAAAGCGCTTGGACGAGAAAAGTTTGAAAGATTCAGAAACATGCTCGGACTTACTAACACCCCTTTGGATTAAGGGGGGGATTGTTGGAATATAACCCGTCAGGATTATACTTAGTGTAAATAATAGGAATATAAAGAGACTCTCGGATGTGTAATCCCAAGAGTCATTGTAAATGTATAAATAAATGCTTTGGCTATGAAATAAATTGAATCGGGAGTTATTTTACCCAACAACAACAGAATTTGAGCCCAAAATCCAATGGCTGCCTTGTCTGAAATTCGACAATAACCTATCGGGTATTCAACAACCTCATTTTTTTTTGTCATCAGTGGCATAACGTTGGATATTTGATGACAAGTCAATACTCATCAATTTGTCAACGTACTAAGCCAAAATATTTCACCACAGAGGTCGTTGAATTTCCTACGGCAAGGCCATCAAATTTCCTACGGTAAGGCCATCGAATATCCTATGGCAAGGCCGTCGAATATTCTATGGCAAGGCCATCAAATATCCTATGGCAAGGTCGTCGAATTTCCTATGACAAGGTCATCGAATATCCCATGACAAGGTCATCAAATTTCCTATGGAAAGGTTGTCTAATATCCTACGACAAGGGAGTTGAATTAACTACGACAAGGTCGCCTAATATCCTACGGCAAGGTCATCGAATATCCTACGGCAAGGTCGTTGAATATCCTACGACAAGGTCATCAAATTTCCTACGGCAAGGTCGTCAAATTTCCTACGACAATTTTGTGAGACGAGGGCCCGAGGATGTTGAAAATGTGACGACAATCTACCATCAGAGCCACAGCAACGTCATCGGATTGAGATGAAATTTGAAAACAACTGCTAGGAATTGAACGTTAGATAACCGATGTGGTACTATATATTAATAAAAAAAAATCTTAACCATTAGGAAACACGTGTTCTTAACCGTTAGGCCCTTGAGTGTGAAAACCATATATGCCCCCCCAGGAGTTGAATTCAAGACCACCATTGGCTACTATTACTGATTCCCATGGACATCACATGCAAAATCTTGAGTTGCCAGAGGCATATTTCTAAATGACTTCTTGTCTGAAATTATTTGCATAATTTTCTCGCCTTCAAAATTTCCAATGCAATTGACATCATAAATATACTGGGGTAAAGGAGAATCAATCTTGACAATTGCATTAAGCTTGAGCTCTCCAAGCCACAATTGCCAATGACAATAGGAACTTTGTTGTCTGTATTAAGTTTAAACAATATGACAACATGAAAATCAAGACTTGGAATCACCATTAGTAATCAGTGTAATCATCACCCACAAACCACAAGCATCATATATATTTTATCATTAGAATTGCTTTAGTTACAATGACGATCTTGCAACTGATTTCATTAAAATCCATTAGCAGTTTATTTATAATGCTATGTTTTTTAAAGTCATTTTTAGCAATCAATCCTTTTAACTCAACTCACATAGTCTTTCATCATCACAGTGTCAAACCTTTTCTATGTAAGGTAGCATCAAAATAAAAATGACCAAAATTGATAAGATTTAAAATAGAAATAAAAGAGCATAAACTGTGCTCATCCATCATTTTGGAACACAACATTCACTGCATGGTTAAAATACCGCTCTTAACTTAGGTTGGAGAAAAACATATTTATATATTATGGCTTAGCTAGAAAACATGTAAATAAGAGGTAATTGGACTTGGAACTTACTCCATTACTATATATACATTTGAATTATCTTCATATGCTTCATGAAATTTCACCAAGTATGGTGTTCTTTCAATGCTCTGAGAAGTTTTACCTCACACCAAAAATCCTCAATGGATGGGAGCTCCCTTTTGCACAAAGACCACGAGAGGATTGTCCTCAAGGATAAGACTGCATTCAGTCCCATCTGCATCCTAGTTAGCCACACTTGTTGTCACCCTCAGGAACATTTTGAAGCCTACATGTTAAAATGAAATAATTGTATCATGATTCATAAATTATAATTACTTAGAGGAGAAGACACAAAAAGTTGCATGCAACAAAAATAAAAACATGATATACATTTCAAAATATTCAAGGTAAATCAAGAAAGTTGAGAACAAATTTTATGTGTCAATAGAATTGCTTTTCAAAAAGTAAGAGATAAGTTATCGGACATTGTTAACTGCAGATAGAGGAAGAGGAAATGAGCAGGTAATTCACTTTGTATGAGGATAACTGCAAGTCAACCACTTGTTCAGGGGTGCAATCTCAAGAAATCTATGAAGCAGGGCTCCACTGATCCAAAGCAAGAATCCATGTCGTAGTATCATTACAAGAAGTATAGAGGGTTCATACAACATCAAAATATCATGGTTTTAGATCCTCCAAGGAAACAATATCTTATATTCAATCAGAGAAAAAATATTGGGAATGCATTACACATAGAAGAATCAGTGAATGATAATAACAAATATTCTTGATTGTATACCTAAATCCTTGACTGTAACATACTCTCGTGCTCATGTAATGGGAGAAGGGATTGGAAAAAGATGTAGGAGGAGGACTCAGTAGACGTCTCACTGAAAGCAAGGAGGAGCTAGTAAATTCTATCTTTAGCTTAAGCAAGGAATTGCTAGAACAATCGCCAGAGGAAAAAGATCTAAAACTAAGGCCAAGAGTGTAGACAATACTGGATCAAAAGTCTTCACAACCAAAAATACCTATCCTTTCATACCTTAACGTGACCAACGTTTTTTAATGAAGTGTTGGAACCTTCCTTTATATTAGATAGGAAATATTTTACCTACATAGGATCTGAAAGTGAATGTCACATTAGGCTTAAAGTCAATTGAAGGTGAAGACGTATGGGGGTCTAATCCAAAGCTTGATGGAAGAGGTTTAAAGGCACCTTATCTAAAATTCTAATAGACTACCTGCAACTGTGCTATAAACATAGTATATAGTATAAAGCTTAACAAATTGTGCAGCATAAAAATCTCCAAATTTTAGCATTGCAACCCAAGCCAAACAATGACTAATCAGTGATAAAAGTTGGATAAATAAATCCAATGAACTTGGAGAAATATGAATCTACGATATGGGAAAGGAAATTGAGATTTGATGGACACAAGCAACCAGAATAATTCATATACATTAATGATTAAAATAATAAATATGAATTACGGAAGCATGCCTCTATTAAGCACTGCAAAGCCAAGTTTCTGTAGGCTTCCCCAGGAAAAAGATTTAGTAAAGTATCAAGATGAAACAATAAGAGTAACAAAAATGTAACATATGGTTAACAACCTTACAAACTAGTAGCAAAATTGAGATACATGGTAAAAACTAAGAACAAGTGTATTCTCAACACATTCAAAGTGCCTATATTCAACCTATAAAGCTAGCTTCCATTATATATAATACATAAGATCAAATAGTTTGGCATACACACAAATACTAATATAATGGATAAGATGCAAACCAGAGGAGACTCCAAAATATAACCAGGAGGAATCCATGATAAAAAAGCATGGAGTGTGGACAAAGTTTCCCTTATAAGTTCAGGTCGTTGGGATATCGACAATACATACAGACATAACTCATTTATGAGCTGAAATTCACTCCAAAACACCAAATACATATAAGTCAGTTTACATAAAATCAAATGACTAGCTCCTTCATTTGATTTCTGAACTATATCAAGTGACAAGAGAAAGATGCAGGCTTCTATTAGCACTCATTTTTCCATTTTCACAAACTACATAATGAACTATCCACTTGAAATATCTAGTTGTATAAGTATGAGAATCAAACCTTCATATCCAAAAAACTCTATGCATCATTTGAAATAATGGGACTCAAGAAAGCACATAATAAACACAACATAATACAATATCATGTTCAAAGGGACACATAACACAAATAACCATACATGTTCAATGACTGCTTGAGTTCTTTTATTTTCTGTTATGTCATCTCACCACGAGAAAAATGAAAAACTTCTTCACTAAGAAGCCGAGAATAAGCAATGTATTCCCATTATAAGTAAATATTGGTAACATTTATAATTTAAGTATCGAAGAGAATGATACAAGTAATCATATTATTAATATATACTATTAAAACCCCACCTTCAAAATAGCCATGTAATTTTCACATATTATTTCACTACTCTTAGCAGCTGAAACAAGATCAGGAATAAATCCAGGCCATCTTCCTCGCCTTTCATTCTTAACAAATCGTACTGATGTTACAAGTTCATTAACAAACTCAGGTTCATTGGTGAAATAAGCTGTTAATCATTGGTGCCACTACTTTCTTCCACTAACACTTTAAAATTCAGAAGACGAATCTAGATGTATTGATGCCTGGTGTTTGCCAGATGTATTTCAATATGGCTAACACTTGTCACATCTATGTTTAACGAATGCTCCACGTCACTTAATATTCATCACTGGTTAACTATGCACATGTCATTGGATATTCCACATCAAATGAGTTGATGGTTTAAAGGAAGTTAATGGGTTTACTAAAATCTATTTTTGCTTCATAATTTTGAACCTTGGAAAAACGTTTTGTGGTACTAGAATAAACCATGGTTTCGAGTTTTTTTTTTTAGTTCAATCTTTCAGTTTCAGCATAATCTGGAAACTGGCTTTAGCTTTGGAAAAACAGTATGCACATATTTATTATGTCTCGAGTGTACTTGTAATTTATATAAAATCTTCCCAATTTTTGTGTCTATGCATTAACTATGGATTAATGTTAAATGTTATATGTAAGTTGCATAAATATAGGTTAAAGTTAAATTTTATATGTAATTTGCATAAATATAGGTTAAAGTTAAATGTTATATGTAAGTTGCATAAATATAGGTTAAAGTTAAATGTTATATCTTTTGGATTTTTTTTTACAATTTTTTTGTTTGTCAAAATTGGGCTAGAATTGTTAAAATTGCATAATCCAAGTGTCCAAAGGTTTATGAATAAATTTGTAGATATATGTAATCAAAATTGCATAATTCAAATGCCCAGGAGTTTCTGAAGGTGCTGAGTCCATTTTTGCAATAAAAATATTATGTAAACAATGAACACTCCCAATTTCAACACAAATATTTATTGTTGGATTCTAGCAAAAATGACTTTAAAAGTCCAAAATAAAAAGATTAGTAAACTCCTTAATTTGTCAGTGTTCCAATTGTTTAAATATATTGTAATTTCTAATCCCACAAATATTTCAGAATTTTAGGATTGGTTTCATTATTTTATTGTAAGGAGATCAAATAAAATCTTGATTAAAAATATAAGTGCACTAAATGTTTTTCATGAGTGCAAAAACCTCCCAACATTGGTTCTATATATCAATTTTCAGGGTGGGTAAACCCAGTGTTTCGATAATTTCCAGTCTAAGTTCCTACAAAACATTGTGTTTACAATCAGTTTTTAACTCCCTGGGAGCACAAGGCAAATGCTCTACAAATTATATAGAAATAGTAACATAAAACTCACCTACAAAATTTCCATTGATAAACACATAAAGTGTATGTCCTCGTGTTCCCACACACAAAATCAACTGGCTTCCATTCTTTAAAAATGGTTCATTTTCATCAATATTGACACTGCATACAAAATCAAGATCCAAGCAAATTTGAGAAGATAAAGATAATTTTTTCTAACAGATATTCAGAATGCAAAAGTTAACCATAAGTTGCTATGGATATCACTAGATTGAATTTATATTCTAACACTCTATTATAGTACTTGTAGCAGTAGATATCATACCTGATTGTATACCATAGATAATCACTTTTATCCAGAACCGTGTTTAGCTGGTCTAACAAGCCATGGAAAGAGAAATGGACTTGTCCCCAAATTCCAACATCTTCTTTGTTCCATGACGAGCTTGCCAATAAGTTTCCTGTATCTCCACTTGATGTTGCAATAGAATGAAGAGACTCCATGATGACTTGCTCCATTCCCATTAGGGAAGTCTGTATACTAACCTGAACATTACATACATAAATCTAATTAGAAGCCTTATATATTCATGTAAATTTGGCCATTTCCTCGACTCTTCTGCTAGAATTCATCAATAAAAAAATTATCACTAACCTTTGTAGTGTTATAAACCACATTTTTGCAGTCTTGTAAGACACTGACAGACCAAGCAGGTAGATGATAAGAGTTTCCATTGAATTGCATGGTTGTAGCATGCTTACTGCCTTTGTTGCTGAGAAAGGAAACACATATGCTTGAACTATTTTTAGAATATATTTTTTCCTGCATATCCACAATATTTGATGCCTAAAGTTAGTCACTCGGTTCCATCTCAACTACTTTTAGATCATTATACAAAATACCCTAGTTCTGGCTAGAAAACTTTGTTCCATCCATTCATTTTTTTAGATTTTAAGGTTTTGGGTCAAGTCAGAGAGGGCCAAAACCCCCAAAACAAAGTTCCTACCTAAAAATAACTAGGATTATGGAGGAACTATGAATTCTACCATAATTTTAATCAATTCAAATAAAAAAATCACTAAAAATGAGTGCCACTTATCCCAAAGCCTCTCGGAGATTGTAATCAATAGTATTATGTATTATAATCATAATATTAATACCCATATAAATAGTTGATCTTACAGAAAAATTTCTCAATAGATGAAAAAACCTCAAGGTGTTTCCCAAGTGAAATGACATTCACGTCCCCATGAATTAGAGCAGGTACACACAGTTTTAAAGCTTTAATACACAACTCTTTCAGATTCCCCCACTTTGGCTACCTTATATTCCCTGTAACAATTACATTGTTACTCATTGTTTCATAATTAAAAGGAAAAACTAGAAATTTGGACTACTAATGGTTCCTAAATTCACACTGTTGAATTAGGACTAGCATAGATCTAAATTCTAGGCTCTATCAAGCGCTGAAAGGGATCAAATCTCTGTAGGTGTAAATCTTTTATTAAGTATTGCACTCAAGGAGCTATTAGTTTGATTCAAACCATAAGGCACATCTTTTTATTTAAGGTCAACATATAATATTTTTATTTTTAATATTTAATATTATTTATGGCCAATATATAATATTTTTTATTATTTTTTATTTTGTTACGAACCAACATTACATTTTAATTTTTTATTGTTTTTTTAGATAGTAACATTACAACATCTCCCCATATTATGTTGTTTTTGTGGGGGACATTTATTTTGGTGGATAATTAAAATTTTTTTTTTTATTATTTTGTTATTAACAAAAGTTACAACATAATATAGCGCAATCAAACAGTTGTTATCTTTATTGTCATGAGTATAATATACCATATTAAAAAGTATAATTTTAAAATGTAAATATTTTAATACCTGGAACAAAGTGAAATTGATCAAGAACAACATAAATTGATGGCGACCAGACCAAGACAACTTATCGGTTACCTGCACTACCGAAATTCCTTTAACTACAACATGTCTCCCTTGAATTTTTAAGGCCATGTCTAATATTATGAGTTGCAGCTTCATTCCAACTATCAAAACTATTTGCACAATTAAGTGATGGAATGACAATAAGCACGCAGAAGTCAATACTGGACAACTTTCCAATAGCATCAACTTATATAATAAATAATCTCAATCCTATTGTAATTCAACAAGCATTTTGGAGCACTTACAACTAAGGGAACGAAAGAGAACCAAAACTATGAATGCCACTCTACTCACACAGAAATACAACCAATAAAAGAGAGAACGTCAGATTAAATACCAGCTGAAACAAAAGTAAACTCTAGAGTAAGATATAGACACTACAACAAATCCTAGAATTAACGTCCCATTTAGCATCCCTTTTTAGTGTAATTTTTTTTTACATTGAGTGGTCAAACTAGATGCTAAATGGGACGTGTCATGGGAAAAACTTAAAGTGTCTCAAAAAATGTCTTTTTTTGCTTCCTAAATAGCATCCTTTATGGAGTCCAAAATAGCGTCTCTTTTTTTGCTTCCAGAATAGCGTCCAAATTTCTTTCCTAAAGAACGTCGAGGTTTTCTTCTAGAATAGCATCCAACTTTGCTTCCTAAACAATGTCAAGGTTTGCTTCCTAAATAACGTCCTATTTTGATTCCTAGCGAGTGTCTGCTTTTGATTCTTAAATGACACCCCCATTAGCGCCATATTTGCATCCTTAATAGCACCATGTTAGCACCCAATATTGCATCCATTTTTGCTACCAATTTAGCATCCCATTTTGCACCATGTTTTACTTCCAAATATGTGCCAATTTTTGCTTCCAAATTTGCACTAGTTTTTGCTTCCTTTTTTGCATCGTGTTTTGCTACCAAAATCACACCAAATATTTCTTCTATTGTTGCACCATATTTTTATTCCTATGTAGCACCATGTTTTGCATCAAAAATAACGTCTTATTTTGATACAATATCAATGCCATGTTTGGCTTCATCATTAGAGCCACATGTTGCATCCTTTTTAATGCCTAATTTTGCATCTCTCATGTTTTGGTCACTAATTTAGTCATTTTTAGTAAATTTTATATACGAGTTTTAGTCATTTTGTTTGGTCACCTATCTCTTATTTTTTTCTTACTAATTTGGTTGTTTTTAACCAATATTATAATATCAATAGGGCATGGAGGAATCGAACCACCAACCTCCTACTTTTAAGGCAAGCGCTCTTCCATTGAGCTAGAACCCTTTAAGAATTTGGGAACCTAACTTACAGAGTCCTCTATAATGGTAAAACGGATCAATACAAAAATTTGAGTATCTAACGGTCGACATTGGGATTGATTACGTTCCTTGGTTCTCTGTATATCATTTTCCTATTATTGTAAAGTTTCTATCATTATAGTACCAACCCTAACAAACGTGGATTCATCCAGGACTATCTTGCTCCGCAAGGGACTAGAATGAACGCCATATTTTTACAGATTATGGAAGATAAATGCAAGCTGTAAACCTAGATGGGATTTAAAAAATTTTAATGGGATAAAAACTATTATAAATCTCCATGATCCCATGGAGTAGATTCAATTCATCCAAGGCCTCAACACCCTGGATAGATCAATGAATATAACCTAGCACTTAAGCTTAGGTAGAATCTACCCTAAATAAACCTTCGATCGAATAGCCCTTTAGCCATACATATATACATATATCTTGAAGCACTTCCCCAAAAATTGACTAATCATCCTAACCTTCCAGTTGATATAGGCGTCACGATATAGACCAACAGCTTATCTACACTTTCCTTCTAAAAAGGGTTGTGAGATCAATTTTGGGTATTGAACTTAAGGATGATCAACAATAAGTGTCCCAAAGTTATAAAGGTTGGTTAGAATAATATCACTTCTGATCTCATGGACAAGTAAATGTATTTATCTTTAGAGGAGTACCATCACTTACGACTTTACACTGATTTTTAGTGAAAACAGTGCAGTTGAACAATATGACACAATAATAACCAATTTTCAGTTGGGAACAGCCAAATGGAGAAAATATAGATGCCCAAGAGGAGTCTTGGAGCACTTAGCTTGGATAGCTTCTGCGATGCAAGCTTGATGAAATATCAAGAATGGACTTGTTGGTGTTGGTGCTAACTTGTTTTAAATATTTTGGTGTGGCTAGATAGCTTTTGGTGTGGATAGAAAGAGAAATTAAAGAATATGTAGAGGAACTTAGATAACAACAGTTTATAGGAGCGTGGTCTAGAAACAAGCAATGAGGTAATAAGGATTTCATCGATGTGGAGAACCTCTTTTCAACCACCCCTGCCCCGAGTTGGTGGAGATGAGGGTAGGTGCAAGCCGTGGCTGAATTTGATGGCATAGATATGCCGCTTATAGAGAAACAACTTAGCCAAAGGAATTCTATAAGAAGTATTTACACCCTAAATATGTTTCACATTATAGAAAAAGGGAACCCTTTACAAGGGTTCTGGATAAAGGTGTTCATTGGAAGAACTTGCATCGTCACTTCCTTCCCAAATAACACAAGTAGCAAAGGGGAAACATGAAAAATAAGATTATACAAATTAATCTTTGAATAAAACTAGAGATTGAATAAAGGTAAACGATAACGTCCAAGGAGGAGTAAACTTTACTAGTCTCTATGTATTACAGTAAGATAGAAATAATAAAAAATATAGCATTAACTAAATATTCCAATTCAAGATACTTTTGACAGTGAATTTCCAGATGCAACTTCAAATGAAAAAATGTTATTAATCACACAACAAGAGAATATCACCTTCTTTAGAGCTCATGCAAACTGACTAGCTTGAGTATCATTGTCTTCTAGCTTATTCTAGCTCT
The DNA here is from genome assembly GCA_001517045.1 of Pseudotsuga menziesii. NCBI lineage: Eukaryota > Viridiplantae > Streptophyta > Pinopsida > Pinales > Pinaceae > Pseudotsuga > Pseudotsuga menziesii. The sequence goes on from LPNX010230215.1 coordinate 95,091, forward strand.
CAGCAATTTGTGACAATACACATAGATGGACCACTAATATCTCCTTTGAATGAATTTCATCCCTATGCACTCTATAATCCTGAAATATTTCTTCAACAATAGATGAGTTAAAATATATTAAACAAACATGAGACAAATCCTATCTTTCTACAATTTAAATGTTTTACATAATACTCTGTACTTTTCTAGCATCCAATTACTACTAGAATAAAAATCTATTTGTCTTGACCTACCATTGAGTGATTTTACATTGAAAACCAAGAAGATGAACTAAATAAATTTCTAACCAATCATATCCAAGACATTTATGTTTTGTTCTGAGATCTCTCTAAATATTATAAAAAATAATACTTAATTAAATTGCCATAATAACAGGTGGAAGGCTTGTAACCATCCTAATCATGCCCATTGACAACATATGTTAGGTTGAAATATAATACTGGGTAAATTAGAGAATTATATTTATGTTTTTTATCCTTCCCTCAAAATATTTTAATATTGGTATAGATTCAGAATTTGGCTAGGCCTTATATGTATGTACTAAGAGAATGTTCCAAATTTCAATAGCCAATCTGTCTATTTTCTTGTTTTGTTGATATCATCTTATCATATATTGCAAAGTTAAATACTATACCAAAAATAAAACAACAATATTCTACATCTAGCAACGAAAATAATATGGTGCATATAAAAATGTTATTAGAAAATGCCAATTCTGACCTATTTTCACTCAAACCTGTTTGGATCAGTTGTTTCAATTGGTTTTGAATTTGTTTGCGCTAAAAGTGGCCAAGACAGGCATGGAAAACTGTGACATGGATATCGTGGTCCAAAGTGGCTGATTTCATCACTCTTTAGGCCATTCCCCAGTCAACTTAAAAAAATAAAAGAAAAAAGAACCTTCTAGGACACTAAACATTACAATCAACCTACATATGCATGCCCCCTCTATTTGCCTCATATACTTTGAAATGTCCCTAACTAAATCAGAGTATAAATTTTTCACTTCTTTGAGTTTGGTTGAAGACTTGGTCAATGTGTGTGGGATACTAACAACACTGTGGATGATTAGAAATATGTTGTCAATTCTTTTCTAAGGATAGGATGGGATCAAACCAGCAAAATATGTGTTACATAATTTATTACTAAATTTGGTTATTAGGTAGTTTAGCTAGAACACACTGTAAATGAAATTCTGCAGAGTCCCAAACTAGTATCACTGAATTGGAAAGTGTTGACCTTATGATGAAATAGGCTCTGCATTAGTCCCTTAAACCATTATTCCACCACATACTGAAATTTTTATAAGAATACTTGAATGCTGGTTGGGAATACTTTCACATTAAGATGACTTCCAATACTCTCATCATAAGTATGAATAAGGAACAATGAATAAACAAAACTTTATATGTCCTAAAATCACAATTTCATCCACTTGTTTAAAGAAGCTTCCAATACTCTCATCATATGTATGAATAAGGCACATTGAAACAACAAAAATTTATATGTTCTCACATCACAGTTTCATCCACTTGTTTAAAGATAGCACTATATACCGCAGTTATGTATGTCTACAAGTATCAAATTTATACTAAGTATTTCACACCTGGAAAATGCTGATAAGTATGGCCAGCGTTAAGATAGATCAGTTGACCTCTTTTATCCACCTTCTTTTTACTGTGTAGACTGTTGGTATGTGTATGATAGATACTAGCAATAGATCAACTTGGTTTCTTTGATTTTAATCAGTCATAATGGGTTGTTCAATAGACAATACTAATATATTTATGTTAACACAAGAAAACCAAGCTTATAAGCACAAGTTCAGATATGATATAATTAACACTTAAATCAAATACATTCCTGGAAGTGATGTCAATTGTTGTAGGTGAAATAAAATGACCACCTTGTGGGAATCCTCTCTCAACATAAATGCTCAGCATGTAATCATGCAGAACAACAATATCAATTGAAAAACCAACTTAGAGAGTACTGGAAACGTCTTCCTTACAATTTGAGAAGACCATGCAATCAAATATAAATATCATATGAAGAGGCCTATTGATAGTCAAACTATCATTAAAATAACAGTCATCTCTGAGTCCCGTTGATTCTAATTCAAGAGAAAAGCTTGCAAGATGTTCTGCAAGGTTCTGGGAGGTATGTTGATTCTTTAAATAAAGTAGGTAAACTAAATGACAGAACATCAATACTAGATAATGAAAGTGACATTTCCACTGCCAAAGGCACTGGCTTGGGAGATGACAAATTTAAGGTATGAATACATATCTAGAACAAAATAAATCATCAATGAGGCCTATATGGCATGTAGAGTCCAACAATCAACATGCTATGAATCATGATTCCACTAAAAAATGTCATGATCATACATCATACATTATACATAAATGGTCATACTACAAATTCAACTGCCATACATCACCAAACTCATCACCACTGCTAGAACAAAAAGCAGAAATTGGGCCCAAGTGGAGCATCCATGCTTGAAAGGACCAATGTGGAGGAGGTCATGGTAATAGTCATTATATATAGATTATTTATATACATATATGAATTTAGTTACCCTTGATCAATGTTATTTATCTAGATATAAATGCCTATAGGAGTAAATATCATAAAATTTGTTTTCTGAAACTTGAGAATACTTGCATATATTTAGCATAGTGTTGGCTGCTTTGGGCAGACCCAGGTTTACTCTAATCAACCAACAACACCCCTAGCTCACTGGCCCTTTCGGAAACAGACCGCAAAGCGGCCTGAAGTCTCACCCGAAGTGACTCTAATGGGTTGGACAAGGACTCAAGTGTCTTGGACCAGGTTCCGTGGTGATCCTACTAGTGGCTCGCAGTTCCCCCAGCTGTGAGGTCTCTTTCTCTGTGTGTCGCACGATCTCCTGCTCGCGTCATGCGATTTCCTCATCTCGCAGCTCTTCTAGCCACGAGATATTCCTTTAAACCGTCGCGCAGTCCTATCATGTGGCGTGCGCTTTCCCTCTCTCGCGATATCTCCAGCCTTATCTCATCGCCGCGCACTGTGCGACACGCAGCTCCTACCCAACGCTAAGTCCTTAACCTGCGGTATCACGCATCGCAGCTCCTCTGCCGATGCGGTATCACCTCTCTGTGATATCCTATCTCCGCGGCTTAGCGCACTTAGCATTGCTCGTGTCGACGTCCAAGACTTAACATACAAGGCTATTCGATACTACAATAGTGACTGTTTTACGCAAAGAATAAATGAACATATCCAACATGCCAAAGACTTTAACTTATGTTTATCCTTCTATATTGCTGTGAACTGATTAACACATTCATTCATTAAACTGTAAACAAAGTCCATGAAATGACTGATAATTGCATAAGTAAACATAACAGATAAACCAATCACATAACACTTGATTTTAATGTAGTTCACCTCCAGAATGGAAGTTACATCCACAGAACTGTGTTTTTCTTATAGCTCAGGGGAAGGTAAAACACAGTTCTTCTACACCGCATATGCAGCTCAAGATCTTCTCTCTTAGATCTATTTTCTCTCTATATTGCTCTCCTACAATATACTCTTCCCTCTCTGTCGATCCCTGCGGATCGTTACATGCATATTCTATAATCCAGCTACTGGTTATAGTAAGATTTCTACCGCTGATAACAGAACCAGAGCTAGGCTTTTACAATAGTCTAATGTTCTGCAAAACACTACTAACAACTGAATGAACCAACTAACTAACCAACCCACCGACCAACCAACCAACCCTTTTACAATACAAAATATATCCCTTTATAGGTAGCCCGAAGGTCTTACCATTACAACACTGTAGGCCTGTCCCAACAGTAACCCAAAACCCTAACTAGTGACAGTCGGCCATATCTGTACTTGAGGTAGCCGCTTTTCGTCACACCACAGCTCTTTGCAGTATTCCATGGTTCCCGGCACTGATCATGGGTACTATGCATCGCTTCGCTTTTATATCCTTTGCCTTCAATGCTTCAGCCTCGTTGCTCCTTCTCCTTTATGAGGGTCGCTGAGCCCTCCTATCTTCCGCCACTGCCTTCAATGCAGTGGTTGAGCTCTCTCTTCTCGGCCACTCAGGTACCGTTTCCTTTCTTGACTTTTCTATCTTAAAAGTCATGGTTTCCGGCTCTGCTCTCCAACTGGAAACGTGCTACAGCGTCGTAGCTCTGTCTTATCTTATTTCCGCCAAAACTTGTCTCTCCGCTAAACTAGCAGCTTCTTCTGTACCTATGGGGCCCTGCTCCAACAGTCCCCTAACACTTACTTGTGGCTCTCCCTCGAGCCACCTCCAGTGGGCTTCTCCTGCTGTAGCTTTGCCTTGGCTTCCTGTGAAACCCTCTGCAACCTATCACGAAGTCCTGTGACTTCCTTCTGCATCACTTCAACATGCTCTTTATAGTTTATGTACTTGGTTTGCTAGGCTCTCTTATCCTTCCTTCCCGATTTCATGGTCTCACTCTCTTTGCTCCTGAAACCTTTTAAGAGCCTTCTAGTGTTTGAGAGGTTTTCCACAGATATCCTTTCTTCTTTATCTGGGTTAGAAATTTTATCACAAGGAAAGTCTGTATCTTCCAGCCTTCTCAAACATTTCCTTCAGTCTGGAGCCTTGTATATGAAAGAGATACAAACCATGAATTCCGTTACAAGAACAAGCCTTTGCCTGCCTCCAGGAATTCTACCGACTGCTGGGTTTGCTGTCTTCTTCCACTTCTCTTCTCTTTGAGGTGCTCTAGGTACACATGCTACCTCTGATCGTCAGATTTTTGTTGTGTTGCCTCCGCAATCTTTGGTGCTTTTCTTAGCTGATTAGATAGGTCAGCGACCTTCTCCCGTTGATTTCTTTTTCTCATTTTTACTTTCTGCATGGTGGGAGATTTATTCTCATCATTCTTCCGCTATGCTTTCTTATCTTCAGTGGTCAGCTCAATGTTATTCTTCTCCTTAGCAGAGACTTTGGTGACAAATTCTACTTCTGGCGCTTGACTCTTCATCCTTGGCGCCTGTCTGACCTATGATGTACCTAATTTCACAACCTTGGGTGGCGGTGTCATGGCGGGCCTACGACCACTAGGGTTGAAAAGTCTCGGCATGCCTTCTAGAGGTTCGTCCTCGAACAGAACCTTCTTAGTACAAAATGACGGACGTGCAATGGCTACAACGTCTGAAAATCACAGCATTCTGTAACAAACTTAGCTCTTCACAGGGAATTCTGAACAATGCACTCTACAGCTCTCGGGTTTTCTGCAAACGTAACCATCCCAATTGAATACTTTCTGCTTTTATGCCCAATACGATAATCTCGGACGCAATGGTCATCTAGACTGAACCCGTCGGTCGTCATTAATGCATGGACAAGACCACACCCGTTGTCCGATCCTTAATAAATGAGGAAATCCGATTGAATTTCCCTCAGAACGTGTGTGCACAGGTGCCGGTCTCGTCGGAGATTTGCCAAATCTGGAAAAATTTATTATACTGCTACCAAATCTACGGTAAGATATACCGGTCATTACCTCATTAACTACCTGTCAGATGTTGACTTGACTAGCCTTTTGTTGGTTGCAAAACTGAGTACGTGGCACGGGGAAACATCGCACTGCCGCGATGCGACTCCGCATCACCTGCGTAAAACAATACTTTTTTTTTTTTTGAATTGTTTTGATGCGATTTCTCATACTTAGAATAATACCTGCCGGTGTAGACTAATTCCCGGTGCGATGCCTCCTTTCAACTACACTGGACATCTGCACCACTATAACTGGCTAAGCTAGGGCTGAGAGGCGAGGTGGCTATCACTATAGGGCTTAAGCCTACTGCCATTAATCCATGTGGGCAGAAGCTCCCCATTCAGCTGGCTGAGCTGAACGGCACCTCCCTCTATGACTTGTTGTATCTGATATGGCCCCAGCCAATGTGTCTTGAACTTCCCTGGAAACTTAATGAATTTGTTGTCATAGAGGAGCACTAGGTCCCCGATCTGGAAAGTATTATTCTTAATGTGTCTGTCATGCCAAGCTTTTTCTTGTGCCTTCTGCACTTTCTGATGAAATCCGATGATGAATCTGTCTTCTTCTAAGGCAAGCAGCTGTGCTAGCCTTTCCTCCACTGTGTCTGTATCAGTCATCCTGGTAATCTGAGCGATTCTTAAACTGGGAAGAATATACTCCATATGCATAGCATCCTCCTGTCCATACACCAAGCTGAAAGGTGTGTGTCCCGTAAGTTTCTTGCATGTAGTCCTGTACGCCCATAATACAGTGTTAACTCTGAGGTCCCAATCATTCCTCTGGCTATTGCAGATCTTAGTAGGAGCATTTTCTAAAATATTATTAAAGGCCTCCACTGTACCATTATCCTGGGGGTGGTAGGGAGTTCTCTGATGGTGCTGGATCTGGAATTATTCTGTCAATGCCTCAATAGTGCTGTTCAAAAAATGCGTGCCTTGATCACTCATCAAAATTACTGGGCATCGAAATCTACTGATGATGCTTTCAAAAAGGAACTGTGCGGCTGGAGCAGCATCACAATTTCTTACTGCTTTGGCCTCTGCCCATCTGGTGAGGTACTCTATTCCCATGATAATATATCTCGCACCAGTGCACTTTCCTGGTGGGTTGATAGGACCCACAAAATCTATAGCCCATTTGTCAAATGCGCGCAACGTGACCTGCGGTCGCAGCGGCATTTCATCGCGTCGCGAGGGTTTTCCTACCCTTTGGCAGATATCGCAGCATCTGCAAAATTCCTTGGTGTCCTTATGCAACGTAGGCCACCATAATCCTACCTCCAGGATTTTCTGCGCAGTCGGCTTTCCTGTGAAGTGACCTCCTGCGGTTCCTGAATGTGCCTCTTTGATAATAGTTCCCTTTTCATGCGGCATCACACATCTGCACAGAACTTCATCCGGACCTAACTTGTATAGGTGTCCTGCAATAAGGGTGAATTCTACTGCTTTAACAACCAACTGCTTCTTTTGCTTCCTAGTAAAATCATCAGGTGCTACTCCTGTAGTGAGAAATTGAATAATATCGGCATAGTACTCATCCGCGATTTGGATAGAGAACAACGGTGCATCTGGCAGATTGTCATCTAAGTTACTTGGCTCTTCTCCTGAGTCTATCCATGACAGATGATCAGGTCCGGCATTCAGTCTTCCTGGTTTCACGATGATTTCAAAATCATACTCTTGAAAGAGGAGTAACCATCTACAGATTCTCCCCCCTAACACTGTCTTGTTGACCAAATACTTCAAGGCGGAATGGTCAGTGAACATCTTAAATGAGGCACCCAACAGGTAGTGCCTGAACTTCTGGAGCGCGTACACCATAGCTAGGCCTTTTCTTTCTATTGTGGTGTAGTTCTTTTCCGCTGTCGAGAGCTTTCTACTGGAATATGCGATGGGGTGGTCAATATGTCCTTCTCCTGGTTGTGTTAAAACAACCCCTAATGCGATGCTAGACGCATCCACATGTACATGAAATGTCTTAGTCCATTCTGGAAATACTAGGATGGGTGCTGTAACCATATTTTCTTTAAGTGTGTCTAGACCTTGCTGACATTCTTCATTCCATGGGAATTTTACATCTTTCTTTAGCAATTTCTCCATTAGTGCTATAATATTTGTGTAGCCCTTGATGAACTTTCTGTAGTACCCCGTATGACCAAGTACTGTCCTCAGCTGCTTGACTGAGTTGGGTGCTGGAAGGTTTACAATGATGGCAATCTTTGCGGGATCTACCATCAAGCCTTGTCTGCAAACAATGTGACCCAACAAAATACCAAATGGTGCACAAAATATACATTTCTTCAAGTTTAGGGAAATATGGTACTGCCTACATTTCTCTAACATCAGTCTTAAGTCTCCTATATGCTTATCGATTAGTCCAAATACAGTCCAATCATCAAAATATACTTCTAAGAATTTATGAATGTATTCTTTAAATACAGCAATTACTAGTCTAGAAAATATAGCTGATGCATTCTTAAGACCAAAGGGCATTACCGTATACTGGAACGAGCCCCATTCTGTTGCAAAGGTGGTCTTGGATCGATCTTCTGGATGTATTATGATTTGATGGTAGCCTGAAAAGCCATCAGTGAAGGATTAGACCTCCTATCCTCCCACGTTTTCTAATACCTCATCAGTGAACGGTGTCGGAAATGGATCGTGAAGCGATGCATCGTTGAGCTTGCATAGATCGACATAGATCCTGATGTCTCCTTTTGTTTTCTTTTCTTGTACGACCATGGGGCTAACCCATTCGCTTTCTTCTACCAGCTCAATGATGCCCGCTGCTAGCATCTTGTCGATTTCATCCTTTACTTTTTCTTTGTAGCGTGGATTCAATCTATATGGGCGCTGCTTAATTGGTCTAGCATCCTCCTTCAATGGTATCCTCATAACTCCCAGGTCTCCAACTATTCCCTTCATCTCTGTGAACTTGGTGGGAAATAGGTCCTGATAGTCATGTAACAAATCTGCAATCTGTCTGACTATTTCATCGTTCCAATAGTCTCCAATAGAGGCAAACTTAGGTTCTGCGTCTGTGCCAATATTGATCCTTTTAATCTTGATGGGTTCGGTGACTGCTGGAATCTCTAACTATGGTCCCCCAACATCGCGAGTCCCTTCTGACTCTGGAATGTTGGTATTGCGAGGATCCTCATCCTCATCCTTATCTTCATTGTCTGGCTTTGCTGCGAAATTATAGCACTCAAGCGCGTCTTGCAACTGGTTGGCCCACTCAGGTTGAGCCTGCACTGAGATGGTACAGTCCTCAAATATCTTGATCTTGATTATGTCTAGGGCCTGAGCAACACTCGGATGTTATGATTCAAACGCGAAGGTGAGTAGGAAACTGTCTGTCATAAGTGACCATGTGGTCGTCCCCTTGCGCAACTCAGTCTCTGTGTACCAGTTCCTTGGAACTGTGTCCAATGTGTGGATGAATCTGTGAACCCATTCATCCTCGGGAATGTTCGACTAGTTCTATTCACATGTCTGAATGTGTGCCCTGGGATCAATTTCGCCTATGTACTTCTGCTGGACATACTCTTTGTCGATAGAAAATATGATCACCATCATTCTTTTAATATCATCCCATGATGCGATATTCTCTTTATGCGCATACCACCATCTTGCAGGTGTGGCTCATACTGCAAGGTCCATAGCTGCGTTCCTCTGCTCGTAAGGAATATGTTGCTCAAACTGCTCAAGGAAGTCCTAAATATCTGTTAGACCATGATATGATGGAATCTCAGTGATCTCTGCGCCAATCCATCGTAGTGACTTACTCATAAACGCACATCTGCGGGTTGAGACTTCGTAAAGTCTGTTCTGCCAGTTCTCTAGACCAATGTCGGAATCTGATGCGCATGAACTGTCGCATCACCAACTAATGTTCCCTTCTTCGGTTGGATTAATGTAGTCGTTCTGGTTTGCAGTCATCTGGTAGAGATTATCCATGTTATGTGCCTCCTCCTCTGCTCAGATAGGTTCGATGTATCTAGGACCCTGGTGAGGATCCAACGGCGTGATGACCCGGATTTGCGCATCCTCAAAGGTCATTTGTCTTCTCTTTAGGTCAATGACAGTCTTGCTACCGATCGCCCAGTCGATACTTAATAATCATTGGATACGGTCGACTGTCGCCAATGATTTCTATAACCTCGAAGTCCGCAAAACTGCGAACTCCGTCAATGTCAACTGGCACCTGCAGTAGTCGACCCAAGGGTGATACTCGTTGCTAATTAGCTAATCTCAGGTGGATAGGCAATATGACTAACTGAGGGATAGCCATCTGTTCCCATGTCTGCTTAGTTAGAACATTCACCTCTGATCCTAGATCTAAGACGACTTCATCCATTTCAAACTCTCCAATCTGTGCTGTGAGCTTCATCTCTCTTCCGGTCCTTGTATGTCCTGTAATATTATGAACAGCGCGATGTGCACTGCCCAAGAGAGAGGGTTACTGACACTGATCTATGATGCCCTGTAGCTCGCCGATAGATTTTTCATTTCTCACGAGTTTCAAGCAACTGCGCAGGAAGGATTGTATGCTTCCTATTGATTCATCCTCGTCGCGTCTCCCCGATGTGGTAGCCTGCGGTATTTGTTTAGGGCTATTGCCACAAGGTGCTTGCTATGGTACGCCCCTAGATGGCGGTACCTACGATCCTGATTGCGTAGGTTCATCAAAGGAAGCCTTGGCTTTGTGAAATGTCTCTTTATTCTTCTGTAGGTCGAGTGCTATTGCTTTACTAGGAGCTCTATGCACCCACTCCTGACTTGTGTTCTTTTTGGTATCCTGCGATGTCCTACTAGTAGAAACACCGCTATGAGTCACAATATTGACTCTTGGTTCTGGTTCTGCCTGCTCAGCAGCAATAAGCTGGATGTTCTGGTGTACTACTAGCTTAGGGTCTTTGATCTTAGCTATCAAGGTAGGACACTCCTCTATGGTATGATCATAATATTTGCAGTAGTTACAAGTAGTAGTGGGGCTCTGACAGTCCCTAGCATAGTGTCCTACAATTCCACAGTTATAACAAGTGATTGGTCCGCGACCACGGCCAAAAACCTCTCCTCTGTCAAAGCCTTCTCCTCATGCAAAGCCTCCTCCATGGCCTCGTCCTATGAATCCTCCTCCATGGCCACCATAAGTCGGATCAGGCTGTGGTCCTGCTGCTGGACCCTGTGTTTCTACTTGGACTCTGTACATGTCATGTTTTCTATCCAACATGAGATCATAGGCTCGGAAATCCTGTTCATCATGTCCAACAGAGCTGCAGAAGACACAGTATAGGTTCTTAGGTGTCTGTACATACTTCTAAAGCAAAGGGCATTGCTGAGGCGGATGTCCCTGTGTTTTGCATATTTCACACCATGGCCCTTGCGTTCGTGGTAAGGGGTTAGGAGCCCCTGACGCTAAATATTCTGCAAATACTGGACAGTTGTCTTTGGTATGCCCCTGTGCTCTACATCGTAAACACCATATGTCTTGCATAACCTCTTTTCCTTTCTTAAGTTCGTGTATCTGTAATGTGAGGTTGGCCAGCTGGTTCTGTAGAGTCGTCATGCCTGCACTGGTTTCTGCTAAAGGTGAAGCTTCTAGCTTCATCACCATCTCCAATGCGTCATCCTGCATCTGGAGTTTCTGCTGCATTAGTGGCAATCTGATGTGAGGGAGCAGCGCTGCAATAAACCATTCCTTATGCTGCTCCGGTGCAAACTCAAATCTTACTTGGTCTATAAGAGCTTTGAACTTCTGGTCAAAGTCCCATACTGATTCTGATGGTAGATGCTTAATATCCTTGAGCTCTATAATGCACTAAGATTCAGACTTAGGTTTCTTGAATTCTTTAATCATGGCGTTCTTGACCTGGGCAAGTGTCTTAGGTACTGTGGTATACTTTATGTACCATGTTTAAGGTTATCATCGTTGATTGTTTTAATGGTCCACATGGATTCACATAGAAACCAATGCTGTTCCGGGTCCTCTGCTCCTGTACCCTTAAAGGTAGGTAGATTCATATCATCTCCCATTCTACTTCTCTGTGGTAGGTTCTGATTGATAGGATTACTACCACTCGGAGGTGTAGGTGAAGGTGATGTAGCGCTAGTAGGTACTGTCTGTGAGCTACTGGATGGAGTACCTACGGGATTACTCTAAGTCCCGGTCTGTTTCTGTGGGGTATAGGGATGGTAAGGGATACCCCCCTCTGGTTCTTCTGTGGTACTAGGACTTGGTTGTCTAATATTGTCTGAACTATCTCCAAATACAGGAGAGCCGAAAGCTACTTTATATTTCTTGCCACTACGTGTTCGTCCAATGTCATCAAAATCACTTTCAAACTCTTGTGACATTACTATCTTTACTTATTCATCTGAAATCATGTCCATTACTCCTTTTTCATGTAGCAGCATCTTAATGGAAAAGTTTAGAGATTTTAGGTACTTACCACGATATCCTTTGAAGAAGTACCGCTCAGCCTCGCTGAAGCTTTTTCTCTGGTCAACTGCAAATTCTGTGACGAAGCCTCCTAGCACACTCGCAAGCCAGAAGTCCACTGCTCTCGTGATGGAATTGTCGAGTCTTTGCACGGTCTGAATTAGCTCCGGTGTCCAGACAATGTTTATTTTCTTCTTGAATATGTTCCTATCTGTCAACTTTGATAACCAGTCGTAAAGCTCGTTTCCATAGGTTGCAAAAAATATCGCGTGTATATCTGAAGCTATATGCTTTTGTAACCAGTCCTCTGTGCTCAGTTTAGGGCTCCGATTTTCTTTCTTGGCAAACTCCCTTAAGTTTGAATCCAGCCACTGGTGAAACTCTTCTCTAGTGGGATGCCAACAGAACATTAGCGCTCAGTTGTTCAAAACCGGCAACGGAACCATTTGTTGGCTGCTTTGGGCAGACTCGGGTTTACTCTAATCAACCAACAACACCCCTAGCTCACTGGCCCTTTTGGCAACAGACTGCAAAGCGGCCTGAAGTCTCACCCGAAGTGACTCTAATGGGTTGGCGAAGGACTCAAGTGTCTTGGACCAGGTTCCGTGGCGATCCTACTAGTGGCTCACAGTTCCCCCAGCTGTGAGGTCTCTTTCTCTGCGTGTCACGCGATCTCCTACTCGTATCGCGCGATTTCCTCGTCTCGCAACTCTTCTAGCCGTGAGATATTCCTTTAAACCGTCGCACAGTCCTATCCTGTGGCGTGCGCTTTCCCTCTCTCGTGATATCTCAAGCCTTATCGCATCGCCGTGCAATGTGCGACACGCAGCTCCTACCCAACGCTAAGTCCTTAACCTGCGGTATCGCGCATCGCAGCTCCTCTGCCGATACGGTATCACCTCTCTATGATATCCTATCTTCGCAGCTTAGCGCACTTAGCGTTGCTCGTGTCGACGTGCAAGACTTAACATACAAGGCTATTCGATACTGCAATAGTGACTGTTTTACGCAAAGCATAAATGAACATATCCAACA
>LPNX010230247.1:9469-40264 GCA_001517045.1 Pseudotsuga menziesii
TCGTTTGAACTTCATTTCGTAAAAGGGGTCCTCTGATATCATGAAAACTAGGGCCTTTGAAGCCTGGACCACATGAAGCTATAGCATCTATCATAGGTTGATAATAAGAAGAATTAGTTGCATTGAAGGGTATGTCTGCATCATACCACCATCTAGCTATGCATTCCCAAGCAGCCTCCTTCTCCATCTTCTTCCATTTAGCATCAATGGTGAGTTGAGCACCAGGGGTAGTGCGAGGCACAAAGAAAGACTCAAGACCTCTATTGCTGATGGGGGTAGTACCCGGAGTACTACGTGGCCTCTTCAGGTTCGAATTGGATGCTCTATGTCGACCTCTCCCCCTAACAGGAAAACTGGAGGATTCTTCAAAACTAGTCAAATGACCTTGAGGGGTTTCACAATCACCACCCTCAGGATCATAGTCAATCTCATCCTCAAATGGCATTGAACTTCTCCCTATGTCTTCTTGAATCTTCTTTGTCTTGGCTTTTTCTTCTTGGTAGGCTTCAATACTACTTAGCATCTCTGCTCTAAGATCATCAGAGACTTTCCTACAAGGTTCAACATTGCCTCTAGCACCAGCTAAGTGTTGTTTTAACCTATGGATACCTCCCCCAGCTATTTTCTTCCCACAATAATTGCATATTTTTTCCCACCATCATCCAATTGGCAATGAAGCCATGCCACATCCTTCCTCTCTTTTGGAGCCATGGCAAAGTTCAAACTTCAAACAAAAGCTGAAAATAAAACCCTATAATTTATTAATAACTTCTTAACTAAGGAAAAAAAAATTAAAGAGAAAAGTCTTGAGACATACCTTTAAGAGAAAAGAAGAAATGAAGAAAAGCTGCCAAGAGAAAAAGAGGATGCTGATCCGTGATAACAGTTCACAAATTCTGCATAAAAGCCTTCAATAACCTCCAAAACATTCCACGTAATAGCTCCAAATGTGCTGCAAAAAATGATGCTTCTAATCTCCTCCAAATCCTTGCTGCAATACACACTTGACTATGCCCAACAAGTTCTTGGAAACCACCGGTAAAACTCAACTGCAAAAGACTACACAACTGCCCAACGAACCGTGCTCTCAAGATTGCCAAACTAATAGCAATGAATAGTGTGAGGAATGTAGGGGGTGGGGGGGTCTTTAAATAGTGTTAGGATAGGCTTAGGGTTAGGTTAGGAGTAGTAGTTAGGTTGTTTTTTTGTTTTGTTTTTTTTAAATTTGAAAAAGCGTGGGTCCCTGCACGCGGCCGTACGGCAGAGTACGGACCGGCCGGTTTGGTGCATTTTCCGGTTTTTTAAATTTTTTTAGGAAACCGGACCGGTCAACCCTATGAACCGGTCAGACCGACCGGTTTTGCCGGTTCCGATAACACTGATGTAATATCCCAAATACTGATATTCCACTGTTTTACTATTCTAGGGCTTACTTGTACTCTCAAAATGTGCAAGAATACTGAATAAATATTTGCATGCAAGGTGTCAAGCTAATGGCCCTAAATTATAGTTGAACTAGCGCAAAGATTTATAGGAAGAAGGTGAACACTTACCACTGATAATCAAGCTGACGATACTCCAGAGAGATAAGCTGCATGCATATAGAGCTAGGCTGGTGAAATAATGATGCTTCCTTTCCGGTGATACCGCCCGATAGCACGAAACCCTCTCCTCAGCTAAAGGTGACGCTTTTGGTGAAGGAGGTGCCTGATGGCGCTGAGAATTTGTCGGGATGTAGATCTTCCCGTGTCGGAGAGAATGACTAGAGCATGCAGAGATTCTAAACTCTCCAAGTGCCCTAGCGAATTGGTTTACCAATCTAGTGCTCACGCCCTTGGCCTCTCGGATCTGCTGATAACTGCTCTAGATGAGAAAACTGATGGCTAGTAGTCACTCAAGGCAGTAGAGTGACCCTGCTGATGAAGATCAAGCTAACATGCGGAAGATAGACTAGGATTCAGAGACCCAGTGAATACCTTGGGGTTTTCCAGCTAAATCCCTACCTGCACACATGAACCTGCAAATAATCTTCTGGTGGATACTAAATCACTGGATATTGATGAATACGATGAATGTTGTTGATAAACCTGGATGGTTTATCCTGAAAGAGACTAGGGCAAATAGTTACACTGTTGAAGCCTCGTTAGCTGAAGACGTTATCTTCAACCCCAATTGCCGCAGTTGCACGATGTGCTACTGCTCAAAAGCTCCAAATCAACAATAATAATAATAGATAGCTCCTTTAGTCCAATAACCCTTCTCAAATAGAGCCTCATGCACTTTTAGGGTTTACATGTCACTTTTAGGGTTTATGCTTCACTTTTGCATGTATGCAATTCTAATTTGATGTTGACTTTTAAGCCTAAAGAAATAATGCTTCTTTTATTCGATCGATGACTTTAATACTGAGTGAATGTCCCGATCTGTTCTAAGTACCAAATGTCCTCAGTCAATTCCCTCTTATGCAGTATCCGCTCGAACCTATAGGAATTAAGTAGGTTAGCGGGTGTTTTGGTGCTTAATTAGAGGGGGACATTACAGTCCTCCCCGCTTGAAATTGCTTTTCCTCAAGCAACTGCAAACTAGGATGTTGCAATACCTGCTCTCCCTCCCATGTGGCATCCTCCATAGGTAATTCTTTCCATTCTACCAAGTACTCTTGAATCACCCTATTTCGGAATTTCCTTTCTCGCACCTGTAGGATTCTCTCTGGAATCAGTACCAACAACCCTTCATCATCTAAGAGAGGCAACTCGGTGGATGGAGCAATGTGTTTTCCTACTGTTTTCTTGAGGTTGGACACATGAAACACATTGTGAATTTTGCTCTCCTCTAGGAGTTTTAGTTCATAAGCCACCTCTCTAACCTTCCTAACTACCTTGTAAGGACCATAGAAGCGAGGTTTTAGTTTTTCCGCTCCTTTTTTCGAGGGAAGATTGTCTGTAGGGTTGTAGACGTAAATATACCAGATCTCCTACCTCAAAACTCCTTTCAATCCTGTGTCTGTCTAGGTATAGCTTCTGTTGATTCTGTGCTGACAGTGGATTCTCCTTCAGGACCTTGAGAATATCTTGACTGTCCTTTACCCAATCTTTGGCCTTGGGGTGCCCTATTGTCTCCAAAAGCCAAGTCTGCAAAGTTCAATGCCTCATAGCCATATAGAGCCCTGAAAGGTGTCATTTTAATAAACATGTGGTGGGTAGTATTGTAGCAGTACTCTCCTTAGTGTAGCCATTTTATCCATGTCCTCTGTTGCCCTGCTACATAGTTTCTTAAATACCCCTCAATCCACTTGTTGACAATCTTTGTTTGCCTGTCGCTATGGGGATGATAACTTATGCTTGTAACAAATTTTGTCCCTACCAATCTGAATAGCTCCTGGTAGAAAGCACTGGTGAATTTAATGTCACGATCACTGACAATTGTTTTGGGTAGCCCATGGAGTTTGAAAACCTCTCTGAAAAATAACTCGACTACTTGCGATGCTAAATAGTCGGAAGAGATAGCAAAGAAGTGAGCAAATTTGGTCAATCGATCTACCACTACATATAAGCAGTCTCGTCCCTGTACCTTGGGTAACCCTGTAATGAAGTCCATCGAGATGCTTTCCCATTTCTACTCCGGTATCGGTAATGGCTGAAGTAATCCTACGGGATGAGTATGTTCAATCTTGTTTTGCTGGCAAGAACTGCATTCCTGGACGTGTTGTATTACCTCCCCCTTGAGGCCCTTCCATGAGTACCTCTCTCGGATCTTCCTGTAGGTTTTCAAGAACCCTTGATGCCCTGATAATGGCGAGTCATGCGATGCCTGTATGATCTCCCTCTTTAAAGTTGATTCTAGGACGAGGTATATCCTAGCTTTGTAATAGATGATGTCATCAATGATTCTACATTTGTCATCCTGGATCTGTTCATCTAATAACTCACAAGCAAATTTGTTTTTGGAATATTTTACTAAAAGAAGAGACCTCCAGTCCGTGGATATACTCATGAGGGATAATGAAGTTGGTCGTCTGGATAAGGCATCGGCTACTTCATTGTTATTACCCTTCACATACTCTATTTCAAAATCATAAGCCTCTACCTTGCTGACCCATTTCTGTTGGCGCTCATTTAATTCTTTCTGCTCCAAGAAGTATTTGAGGTTCTTATGATCTGTCTTGATTTTGAATTTGCTTCCCACCAAATACTGTCTGAATTTAGTTAGGGCATGTAAGATGGCTAGCATCTCTTTGTCATATATGGAGTAGTGGCACTCATAGTCTTTCAGTTTCTGGCTTTCAAATGCAATCGAGTGATGGTTTTGCATCAATACTGCCATTCTCCTAAAGCATCACATTCCACTATGAATGGCTGTGAGAAATCCGGTAGTGCCAAAACTGGGCAAGAACTCATAATGGTTTTCATCTCCTCAAAGGTTTGTTGTGCCAATTATGTCCATGTGAATCCCCCTTTCTTTGTGAGATCGGTGAGTGGTGCGGTGAATTGAGAGAGTCCCTTAACGTACCTCCTGTAATATGTGTAAAGGCCTAAAAATCCCTTCAGCTTAGTAACTGTCTTTGGTGTAGGCCAATCCCGGATAGCTCTAATCTTCTCCATATGAACATGTACCCCTTCTGCACTGTCCTAGATACAACATCTCCTTCATGCCAAACTCATACTTAGACATCTTTATGTAAACCGAGTGCTCTTCTAGAATTCTCAATACCTCATCTAAGTGTTTCAAATGTTCCTCCCAAGTTTTGTTGTAAATTAAAATATCATCAAAAAATACTAGCAAATACTTTCGTAACTGAGCCCTGAAAGTATGGTTCATGCAAGACTGGAAGGTGGCAGGAGCATTGGTGAGTCCAAAAGGCATGACTAAGAACTCATAGTGACCATAGTGGCAACGAAAAGTTGTCTTGGAAATGTCTTGATCCCTTACTCGGATCTGATGGTACCCTGATCGAAGATCGATCTTTGAAAAGTATTTGGCACCTCATAGCTCGTCCATTAGTTCATCAATCCTGGGGATGGGATACTAGTTTTTGATGGTCTTCTTGTTGAGTGCTCTGTAATCAATACACATTCGTAATGTGCCATCTTTCTTTTTAACTAAGACCACTGATGATACAAAGGGACTAGAACTCGACCGAATATATCCTAGTTCTAGTTATTCCTTGATCGTCTTCTCGATCTCATCCTTGTATCTCTTGGGATGTCTGTATGGAGTGGTTATGAATACTTGTATCCCCTCCTCCAACTCAATAATATGCTCAAATCCCCTATCTGGTGGTCTACCTGCTGGAAGATCCCGAAATACCTTCTCATGTTTCTGCAATAGTGCCCGAATATCTACTGGATGTTGGATGTTGTTCTCTTGACATTTTCTAAAAGTAACTAAGCACTCTGTTGACCATTCTATGTCACCATGTCTGAGTACGGCCTCCATTCTATGTGAAGATACTAGTTTGGGGGGAGAAGTATTCATGCCCCTCAAAACTACCTGTTTTCCATCTGGTCCCTGGAATTCCATTTCCATTGCCCTGTAATCTATAGTATATTTTCCTATTGAATAAAGCCATTGGACACCTAATACCACATTTGTATCAGCCACATTCACCACATAAAATGAGTCTGTCATATGACAGTTTCCTAATGTGACATTCAGTTTAGGAATCCAATAGTTGCACTCCATGCTAGTATTTCCTGCTACTGCTACAGTGAATCCCTCAAACTTCTCTGTCGAAATACCCCTCTTAGCCACCCATGCTGCATCAATGAAATTGTCGGTTGCTCCCCCATCAATCAACACTCCTACACTGTGACCTTGTACTACTCCTCTGACCCTGAGAGTATGAAACCTAGGTACTCTGGATAATGTAGCAATAACTCCCTCTGGTGTATCTCCCTGGAGTGACTCTTCCTCTACTGCCTGCAATTCCTCTATTGTTTCCTGCTTGAATTCTTCCCCTTCACTATCTGAATAGACCTCAATATAATGGGCCTTGGCCTTCCCTGAGCACCTGTGGCCCGGAACCCATGGTTCCTCACAAGTGAAACATAAATTTTTCCTTCTCAAATATTTCCTCGTGTCATCATCCAACCAATTTTTCCTTTGCTCTTCTTGATTGCATTCTATAGAGTAGATGGTTTGTAGGCTTTCACCCACCCCCCTAAAGGTTCTGTCAAGGCCTCTAAAAACAGCATAATCAACCTGCTCTCCAACACATCTGTCACCATAACAACGACTGTCTAAAACTCTGAGATGAAGGCCTCGGCACTACCTGTCTGTTTGAGTTGAGCCAACTCTCTAAAGTATATCTCCGGGTCCTTCCTATCAAATCGCCCCATGAGCTTCTATGTGAACTCACTGTAGGAACTGATGGTGTTGTGACCCAATGTCACTAACCCGTGGTACCACCACTCATGAGCCTCTCCGTTCAGGTGTAGTGTAGCCAATTTAATGGCATCTGTCTCTGTCATAGGGTTGAGTTGAAAGTAAGTATCCAACTTCTGAACCCATATTCTCGCTGAACCTCCGCAAGCCTCGTCAAAGTTTGGGATGGTCAATCTACCCAAGCTTTTCCGCAACTCATAATTCTGGTTAAACCCTCTATTGAAATTCTTGGGCCGGTTCCTACTTTTCATATTGCAGAAATCTGAGAAAGACATGGTTGCATGGAACTCATCTCCCAAATCTCGGTATTCCTGTAAATAGGCTCCAAATGGTTCACTAGGTTCTACTGGCATGATTGGTCCTGCTACTGCATCTACAATGAAGTGAGGCATAGTAGGTCAGAGGTATACTGCTATGACCTGGTTCTGGTTTCGAAGCCAATCTGTTTATTGCATGCAATACTTCCTTTTTCCCTTTGGCTAGGTCATGCAATGCGTTTACTAAGCTATGAAACTCCATCCTGTCTTCCTCTTCTCCTGTGCCTTTCCCTTTGTCAAAGTGTATACATGTTGGGACCATATCTGAGTTTGTATCTTCTAACTGGATATCCTCAAATTCTTGCTCCTCAGTGTACCTACTCTTCTTTCTCCAATAGGTTACAAAAGTGTCTTCTTCTATATTCATTTACTTCTCATGTTCAAAACCACAACTGGCAAGGAACATGCTCCGATACCACTGTAATATCCCAAATACCGATATTCTACTGTTTCACTATTCTAGGGCTTACTTATACTCTCAAAATGTGCAAGAATACTGAATAAAAATTTGCATGCAAGGTGTCGGGCTAATGGCCCTAAATTATAGTTAAACTAGGGAAAAAATTTACAGGAAGAAGGTAAACACTTACCACTGATAATCAAGCTAACGATACTCTAGAGGTAAGATGCATGCATATAGAGCTGGACTAGTGAAGTAATGATGCTTCCTTTCCGGTGTTACCGCACAGTAGCACGAAACCCTCTCCTCGGCTAAAGGTGACGTTTTTGGTGAAGGATGGTGGAAACCGTGAGAATTTGCTGGGATGTAGATCTTCCCGTGCTGGAGAGAATGACCGGAGCATGTAGAGATTTTGACCTCTCCAAGTGCCCTAGCGAATTGGTTTACCATTCTGGTGCTCACACCCTCAGCCTCCCAGATCTGCTGATAACTGCTCTGGATGAGCAAACTGATGGCTGATAGTCACTCAAGGCAGTGGAGTGACCCTGTTGATGAAGATGAAGCTAACATGCGGAAGATAGACTGGGATTCAGAGACCCAGTGAATATCTTGGGGTTTTCCAGCTAAATCCCCAGCTACACACATGAACCTGCAAATAATCTTTTGGTGGATACTGAATTGTTGGATATGGATGAATACGATGAATGTTGTTGATAAACCTGGATGGTCTATCCTGAAAGAGAGTAGGGCAGATAGTTGCACTGTCGAACCCTCATTAGCTGAAGACGTTGTCTTCAACCCCAACTGTCACGATTGCACGCTGTGCTGCTGCTCAAAAGCTCCAAATCAACAATAATAATAATAGATCAATAACCCTTTTTAAATAGAGCCTCATGCGCTTTTAGGGTTTGCATGTCACTTTTAGGGTTTATGCTTCATTTTTACATGCATGCAATTCTAATTTGATGTTGACTTTTAAGCCTAAAGAAATAAGGCTTCTTTTATCTGACTGATAACTTTAATACTGAATGAATGTCCCGATGTGTTCTAAGTACCAAATGTCCTCAGTCAATTCCCTCTTATGCAATACCCCCTCAAACCTATGGGAATTAAGTAGGTTAGCGGGTGTTTTGGTGCTTAATTAGAGGAAGACATTACAGGTTAGGTGATAGTGACATCATCAAGGGGTGGTCAGTCCCTTGAGAGGCAACCTAGCAGTAACGATTAGGAGCGAGGACATCACACATTATCATCTTCCATTCTCAAAGAATGGCTCTCATCCCTAGGCTGAGTTTCAGTCCTAGACTGAAACAAATTCCCGGTAACTGACCAGGTACCTCCGTTCTCTCGGAGAATGGCTCTCAACATTAAGCTGAGCTTCAGTCCTAGACTGAATCAAATTCCTAGTAACTGACCAGGTGCCTCCATTCTCCTGGAGAATGGCTCTCAACACTAAGTTGAGCTTCATTCCCATAATGAATCAAATTCCTGGTAACTGACCAGGTGCCTCTATTCTCTCGGAGAATGGCTCTCAGCACTAAGCTGAGCTTCAGTCCCAGACTGAATCAAATTCCTAGCTATGTTGCACAAGTTTCTGGAACGTGGGTACGTAGGGTACGCGGACACGAGTATCCGATACAGCTAGAAGCTTCGCCCAAATTTGCAGGAAACGTAGGGTTGGGAGCAGCAATAATATATATTAATTTTTTTTAAATATATTAAAAAAAATAAAGTTAAAAAATACATAATTGATTAATTTCATAGCTTAAACTATTTTATCCTCTTAATCCTCTAGTAGTGTCATGAAATTCATTTTTTTTAAATTTGCTCACTCCTTTAGATCCACATTATACAAATCTCACTGTAATCTCACATTGCTCCTAAGAGTTCTTAGTATTTGGGTGCCTTTGCATTTTTTTTATGGTAACTACTACTTACTTCTAATTTGAATGAACTTGATTGTTTTAAGTTCAACTAACAAACTTTCAAATCTTTTGGTATCTTGAATTTGATATGGTTTATGATCCTAAATTGCTATATCAGTCAGTATGAATATAATAAGCTAGCTATAACCATTTGAGATATCAATTAAAGTAGTTCAATATCTTAGTATTGTAAAAAATTCATGTATATTCACTTAAGAGCACTTGCAACGTATATTGAGTGTGAATGGATTTAAAAATTTAAGAAGTGTGGGCCCTCTTTATTTATATAACCTTGAAAATAAAAAAATGGCATTATTGATAGATTCAATTGAAATTTTTGTTATTGGTGATTTCTTGACACAATAAACTTGAATCATTCAATTGATTTTCAACACTTTTCTTATGATTTTGGCCTCCGCATGGTCAGGAGCTTCTACAAGCTCCCAATAAAAAGGGAGCTGCAAAAGCAATTTCCCAAAAAGCTCTCGAAAAGCTCCCAAGTTCCCAAGGAAGCTCCCATCAAAAAGGGGACGTTTCGTACCAGCTCCCAAGCTCCCAGGAGCGGGGAAACGTTGGGTATGGGTTACCAAAATCCCGGGAGTGGTACCCATGCAACTATGCTGGTAACGGACCAAGTGCCTCCATTATCTCGGAGACTGGCTCTCAGCACTAAGCCGAGCTTCAGTCCCAGACTGAATCAAATTCCTAGTAACTGAACAGGAGCCTCCACTCTCCCAGAGAATGGCTCTCACCACTAAGTTGAGCTTCAATGCCAGACCGAATTAAATTCCTGGTAACTGACCAAGTGCCTCCATTCTCCTGGAGAATGGCTCTCAACACTAAGCTGAGCTTCATTCCTAGACTAAAAGTTGATTCAACTACCTGCAATTGCTACTTGGACATCGTGTCCCTGGTCCCAGACCAGAATACCCTAGAGCGATATAGGGGCTTTGCCATGGCATCAACCTGCTTGGTCCCAGACCAAAAACCCTAGGAGACTGTTGGGGGGCCTGGGGTACCTTCTAGGGTCTTACTTTGCCCTAGTTAACTGACTAGGGTACCATCCTCCCTGAGAATGGGTCTCGCAGCTACACTAACTTTAATAGTATTGGTTGCCTTTCAAAGGTTGTCCAAGGTCCTAAGAGAGTTGGTTTTCAACTCCATTCTTCTTAGTTCATTGCTTTCTAGATCTAGTTTTTAACTTGGTAATTTTTAGTATTTTTTTTAAAGCTTTAACCACTAATTAGCTTGCTGGTTTTTGGATTGGAACGGCTGGTTTAGAGGTGTTCGGGCTTGGTTTTGACATTCACAAGTGATCCAAGACCTCTTTGAACCTTTTATTTTTCCTTCTCAAGCATTTCTCAAAGCTTTGTAACCTCTTCTCTCCAAATCTATGAGGAAGAGGACTTCTTTTTTTAACATATCATTCTAAAAGGATAATAAAAGTTTTAAGTGGGCACATAATAACCCACTCCCCATTCCCCATGGGGGGATTTGCGTCGGTGTCTTTTTTTTCATCCCTTTTTGCTTTCTTTAGTTTTCTTTCATTAAAATTAACTTAAGTAGCTTAAAATTTACCGTTTGTTGGTTCCATTCCAAATAACAGACCACAAACTCACTCGAGACTTAAGAATTTTTTTAATTTTTGCAGATCGTATACTTTGATCTCTCATTAACAATATATGTTTTTTGCAAAGTAAACGGATACTAAACCACTACTTTTGTAGTGCAATAATTAGAGAACATTTAATTTCTAGTGTTTTATTTTTGGTTAAAACAAACCCCCTTGCTTTCCCGAATTACAGTTCATGGACAAAGGCTTGCCTGAGTACTAAACCGGGAAAGAGACTCTTGGGGTGTATAAGCAAGAAAAACTAGCTTTAAAATATTTAAAAATAACAAAGATTGTGTTCCCTCTATACTCTAGATCTCTGCGGCTTTAACCGACTAGTTGATCAAACCAAAAAGGGACTAACTAACAAGTTAATCAGTTTTCACATTCCCAAATTTACCTCCCAAGAAAAAAATATAGTGTCTCGATTTTTTCTTCGTGTGGGCAAATTTCATGAAGAAGGCAGCAACAACTAGAAAGCGATTGCGAGGCCTCGTATACTCTAGATCTCTGAGGCTTTAACCGACTAGTTAATCAAACCAAAAAGGGACTAAGTGACTAGTTAATTAGTTTTCACATTCCCAAATTAACCTCCCAAGACAAAAATATAGTGTCTCGATTTTTTCTTCGTGTGGGCAAATTTCAAGAAGAAGAAGGGAACAACTAGAAAGTGACAGTGAGGCCCCGTCAGGCTACAACCTCGTTTGGTGTAGTGTTGGAGACACCTCGTGACTCCATCTAGCCCACATTTTCTTGTGGAGCCACACCTAGTGAGTCTAGACATATTCCCCGTACCTTTGTGGTGTATTGGGTATCCCCCTCCTGTTTAATCAACTCATCTTTTCAATAAACTAAAAGTGACCAAGAGCAGTTGCAATACATTCGGCACTACAACAACACTCTCTACTCCATTTCGGCACTAGTCTATTTACTTGTATCGTACAATTTTATGCTTAAAGCTCATCCATGTGTAGATTGGTCATATAATTTCATGATGTTGATTTAATTGTTTATTGCAGTATCTTGTTTCAGTCTTTTTTTTCCAAAACTCCTTAAACAACAACTTACTCATTCACTTTTAGTCTGGACATATTCCCCGTACCTTTGTGGTGTATTGGGTATCCCCCTCCTGTTTAATCCACTCATCTTTTCAATAAACTAAAAGTGACCAAGAGCACTTGCAATACATTTGGCACTACAACAACACTCTCTACTCCATTTCGGCACTAGTCTATTTACTTGTATGGTACAATTTTATGCTTAAAGCTCATCCATGTGTAGAATGGTCATATAATTTCATCATGTTGATTTAATTGTTTATTGCAGTATCTTGTTTCAATCTTTTTTTTTCCAAAACTCCTTAAACAACAACTTACTCATTCACAAACTCTAAAGCCTAACAGCCTTAGTAACTTTTAGGGTCTACCCCCCTTGGCTTCATTAGGAGTTTGTCTAAACGGCGGGAGTCAAGTTTCAAGTTACAGCACTTGACTCAAGACTTGCCCCCAAAGACACATTGAGCAACTTGAAGGTTTCTGTTGTGTTAACCCACAGGTGTGTGAAAGGCGACGTTACCCCCTTTTCATGTCAGGGGTTTCCACATTTTTTTAATGGTTGGGAACTCCCTTCTAGAGTTGTTACAAACCATCAACACAACTCTTTTATCCAAAGATGGAGCATCTTTGTTGCGGTGGTCGATATCCTAGTTTTGAAAAGCATAAAAGGAGTTTGTTTTAAAAGTGGTGTAATACTGCAGCAGTAAGGCCTTGAGTGAACACATAGTGCAGTGTTCTGGTTGCTGGTATAAATGATTGCCACGGATTTGGACTTGCCTTGGTGTTCTATACTATGCAAAGATCAGCCATTATGGAAAGTGCTATCATTGAGGTTCATGAGAGTGCAAAGGGTTGCAAAACAATTAAATAACCTCAAAGGGTTGCATATATTGCAGTCCATAAGTAAAGCTAAGGAGAAGTGCCCATCATAGCAAGTAGCCAACAGCTGTAAGATAGAGCATGGAAAATTACCAATATGCCTGAGATGAAAGCCACTTCGGTACAATTTTTTGAAGCATTCTATTAATTCAAGAGTCCCTTTCGCTCATACTAGGCACTCCAAGGTCGGCCTGTTTTTTAGTATATGGTTTGGATTTTGTCAACATATCACTCGACTTCCTTGTAGCCGAGTTCTTGCAGTGTTAGAGTTGTATTTCCATTTCAATGGGTTGAAGCCACAACTCAGGCATCAAATGTACTTCTTCATCCAAGTCGTAAATTGGGACCCATGTTTCCTACGCATCCAGTTACAAAGTGTGGTTCTGTGAGTTAACTGTGACATATCTCCTCCATATGTATGATTTTTTTTCTCCTCTCGACAGTCTCTCGAGGTATCTTTGTGGCTACATTGAGTTTGAATCATTTTTAATGAATGTTGGGAAGCCATTTCAGGATGGAGTGCAAAAGTAGATCCCGCGGACGTTTTTACCTTCAGTTAAACCGTTGTGTGGACCGCAACAAACATCAATTGATTGACATACTGATTACCAGAATTATCTTCACCGATATGGCCCGCAATTTCCTTTGGCCACCAATTTGTGGGGTGTGGACCGATCCTATCTGATTCAAAGGAACTCTTTCATGCTTTTGACCAGTCGCAAAGCAATTCATGTTTGGGTAGCTGAAGATATCAACATTGGTTGGCAATTTCATCATCTGACAGTGGCTTGGAGGTGGCGTTGTTATGGAGTAGCCAATTTGAAGATTTTCTGTTTGAGGAGTCGATCACAAAACAGACGCGTGGAGTCGATTACGTGGAAAGCATCATCATCAGCCGAGTCATGGAATCGTGTAGTTGTTGTTTCCTTGCTTCATTTGACAGTCAAGTCTTTGTTGGCAGCCAAGTCATGGAAACTTGGGGATTAGAAGACAAAGTCGCATTTCTCGAATTGATAGTTGAATCCTCACGATAAACACGGATTTCCTTGACAGTCATTTTTCCTTGACTGCCAAAGAGTGGAGCTTGGCTCAAGCCCTTGTTTTCCTCTATCAACCAAGTCATGGGCAGAATTTATGTGTTTTAAACTACCAGTCGCCATCCACCTGGGAGCTTTGGCTTAAAGTCTTTACAGGGTGACTATCACATGTTGAGGCGTCTTCATCGTGACATGGAGTAGCTCATGGGCCGAGTTATGAGCAGTCCACGTATTTTTTGGTAGTCGAAAGCTTGGAGCTATGGATCAGATCTAGATTGGTTGTTGTTTTGAAATCAATTTGTTGACTGGCATCCCTGTTTCAAAAGCTCAAAGCTTCGTGTTTAGCGAACAGACCAGTTACAGAGCAATTCTCGTTTTCTTTTGATCAATGCTTGACCTCACGACTGACAACCGACTCTCTCTGTCGAGTAGCTGAGTGGGGGAAGTTTCTACGGTTCTGTAAAATTTGGAACAGCCACACCTTTGCATGCTGAATTTTAGAAAAAGCAACCTCAAATCTTGCCAGTCGTTTTCATTAATGATCAGTTCTGTATCTAGCATTTTGGGGTAGCTTCAATTGTGAAATCATAAACATGTCACTCGTTTCGATAAACAAGTGGAGAAATTGATTCTCGATAGGGGGCATGTGTAGTTTTGTAGATATCCAACGAGAAACCCAAGAAGGATTTTTGGGTTTCATTTTGAAATAAAAGTTGGTCATATATTGTAAAAGAAAAAAAGTGGATCTAAGATTTTTCTTTCATTATTTTATTATTTTTTCTTTTTTATGTTATGAGAGCCTTTTTTGGGCCTATAAAGAGGATAGCCTCTTTCATCGTAAGGATGGAAAAAACTAGGAGGATTTTTCCCCAGAGCTTAAATGAAAATTCATTGGAGGTGTTTTGGATGTTTAGCTGAGCGTTCTTTTTAATGTGTGGCATTATCTTGATGAGTTTTAATGAGTGTTAAAGTTACTAGATTTAGCCTCCCTGTTCTATGTTTATGTACGAGGCCATAGAGGCGTGTATTTACTATTCACCACATTGGAAGGCAAAGAAGTTTAGCAGTTGTTATTCTATTCTCCTTTGTAAGCATGCATGTAAGGGTATCGATTTTAACATTTTATCTAGGTTGATTGTGTGATATCGATCTCTTCTATGTAAAGCGCACCTCTCGCAACTAGAAAGGAAGGAGTACTTTTGGTCGTTTTGCACTGGACTGAGCAGAGTTTGATCAATCATGCGATCTCTCCCCCTCAATTACATATGACACAAGGCCCTCTTGAATTCTCTTTTGACTCCATTTTCCCCTCCTGATACAAAGGCATTGGTCTCTCCTTGAGGAATGATTCTTCCTTTCTTCCATCATCCATTCAAAATACCTATTATACTACAACCATTTCTCTAAGGCAGCCTCTTTTATTCTCCTTGTCTGCCATTGTTTCCTGCCTTAGTGATATTAACCTTAGGGAAGCCCCCATTGAGTTGGAGAAGAGCCAACCTGAAGCGAGGAAGAGAGGAGTGTGGTGATAGTGGCTACTCTTTTTGCAGTTGCCATCGAGTTGGTATGCCTACTTTTGGGCTTTGACACACACACGTCGGTCAGGAGCGGCAACATTTATGGCGCCGTTGTCGAGGACAAAGTCCAGTTCCCGAATTTTGAAGATTATGTTTCATTGACATTTCTGGGAGATCATATTGCAAATCCTGATTCTCACATGGCGACTCCACTAAGGGACGAAGCTCTTTTTCCTTTAACAGATCTGAAGACTTTTTGGGTGTAGAGGTGAGCACACTCTTAAATTAGAAGGCTTTCAAGCTCACCTTGGCGACTCCACAATTCAGTTTGAGATATGACTATATGTATATTGCAGCTTCAATACTTCATTATTTGAGAATATGGATGATAAAATGGAAGGACTTCGTGCTCACTTGCACGGAGCCTTCACCCCACTAGATTTCTCAGGTATCCATGGATTTCTCCATGCTCACTTGCACAAAGCCTTCACCCCACTAGATTTCTCAGGTATCCATGGATTTACTTAGAATTGTTCCAAAATTCTTTGGAAATGGCGACGACTCGGCAATCCATCATATTGTTTCTTTTTGTAAGTTGATGGCAGATATCAAAGTCTACCATGAGGATGATCTCATGATTGTATTTGCCTTAACTTTTGAGGGAGATGCAAAAGATTGGTTCAATGACCTTTGGGATGAAAGCATGGACTCAATGGCAAAGTTTTTTGAGAAGTTTCTCCTTCGTTGGCATGAAGGAACAGTTGAAGAGATTGAGTAGTTGGCCAAAGACTATGATGCCCTCCTCCCTGGAACACAACCTGATTTTGAAAAGGAGATCCATGAAGAAAATATTATTGAAGATCTGACTCAGGAAGCGTCACATGGGCCCTTGTTTGAAGATATTTCTGAACAGCCTCCTAACACGGCTGTAATAGAAGATGTTGAGTTGCCCAAAGCTTATGAGCAACTTCATGTTGAAATGAGAAGCTACCTCAGGTATATTTTGAAATTAATAACACGTGTATTGCGGATCTGCCTCATGAGAGGCTCTTGAATGGCAAAAGTTAGATTGAAGAAGGGTTTCCCATTGCTTATCTCATCCCTCTTCATTGTTATATTGATGAAGCATGCACTCCAACGTGCTATATGATTGAAAATTTGAGAGATGGCTTACATTTGCAGCATGAGCTTTTTTATGACAGCCATACTTTGATGGCATTTCCAGGTCACATTTACAGCATATTTGATGAGACCTTGTTTTTGTTGATGACCAAACACAAGGGAAAAGGTTCTGTTGTTAATGAGGAGTTGAGATGGCTCCATTGGTTGTATCATTATACTTAGCATGGTCTTTTCACATGGTTAAGTTAGAATAGGTAGGTTGAATAAGCTCTTGCATGAGCATTTACATTTTCAGTATTGTTTAACTTATGCATTTTCTTTTCTAGAATGTAATAAGCATGTGGTTGCAGGATGTGAATTAAGCCATCCTACCACACTGTTTTGTTTTTAAATTGGTCTGCAAATAAGAGAATTTGAGGTTCTCATGTACACTCTCAAAGAGCACACATCCTCTATGGAGCCAGATGTTACCCCCTTTTCATGTCAGGGGTTTCCACATTCTGTTAATGGCTGGGAACTCCCTTCTAGAGTTGTTACAAACCATCAACACAACTCTTTATCCAAAGATGAAGCATCTTTGTTGCAGCGATCGGTATGCTAGTTTTGACAAGCATAAAAGGAGTCTGTTTTAAAAGTGGTCTAATACTGCAGCAGTAAGGCCTTGAGTGGACACAGAGTGCAGTGTT
Source organism: Pseudotsuga menziesii (assembly GCA_001517045.1). Classification (NCBI taxonomy): domain Eukaryota; kingdom Viridiplantae; phylum Streptophyta; class Pinopsida; order Pinales; family Pinaceae; genus Pseudotsuga; species Pseudotsuga menziesii. Next base: position 26,404 of record LPNX010230247.1, read on the forward strand.
CTGGTTGCTGGTAGAACGGATTGCCAGGGATTTGGACTTGCCTTGGTGTTCTATACTATGCAAATATCAGCCATTATGGAACGTGTTATCACTGAGGTTCATGAGAGTACAAAGGGTTGCAAAACAATTAAATAACCTCAATGACTCAGCTGTATGCTTCTAAATCACACTTCTATATGCATATCTAAAGCATATATTGCAGTCCATAAGTAAAGCTAAGGAGAAGTGCCCATCATAGCAAGTAGCCAGCGGCTGTAAGATAGAGCATGGAAAATTACCAATATGCCTGAGATGAAAGCCACTTCGGTACAATTTTTTGAAGCATTCTACTAATTCAAGAGTCCCTTTCGCTCATACTGGGCACTCCAAGGTCGGCCCGTTTTTTAGTATATGGTTTGGATTTTGTCAGCATATCACTCGACTTCCTTGTAGCCGAGTTCTTGCAGTGTTAGAGTTGTATTTCCATTTCAATGGGTTGAAGCCACAACTCGGGCATCAAATGTACTTCTTCATCCAAGTCGTAAATTGGGACCCATGTTTCCTACGCATCCAGTTACAAAGTGTGGTTCTGTGAGTTAGCTGTGGCATATCTCCTCCATATGTATGATTTTTTTTCTCCTCTCGACAGTCTCTCGAGGTATCTTCGTGGCTGCATTGAGTTTGAATCAGTTAACGTGAATGTTGGGAATCCATTTCAGGATGGAGTGCAGAAGTACATCCTGCAGTCGCTTTTACCTTCAGTTAAACCACTGTGTGGACCGCAACAAACATCAATTGATTGACGTACTGATTACCGGAATTATCTTCACCAATATGACCCGCAGTTTCCTTTGGCCACCAATTTGTGGGGTGTGGACTGATCCTATCTGATTCAAAGGAACTCTTTCACGCTTTTGACCAGTCGCAAAGCAATTCATGTTTGGGTAGCTGAAGATATCAACATTGGTTGGCGATTTCATCATCTGACAGTGGCTTGGAGGTGGTATTGTTATGGAGCAGCCAATGTGAAGATTTTATGGTTGAGGAAACCATCACAAAACAGACGCGTGGAGCCGATTACGTGGAAAGCATCATCATCAGTCGAACCATGGAATCATGTAGTTGTTGTTTCCTTGCTTTGTTTGACAGTCAAGTCTTTGTTGGCAGCCAGGTCGTGGAAACTTGGGGATTAGAAGACAAAGTCGCATTTCTCGAATTGATAGTTGAATCCTCACGTTAAATACGGTCTTCTTTGACAGTCGGTTTTCCTTGACTGCCAAAGAGTGGAGCTTGGCTCGGGCCCGCGTTTTCCTCTGACAGCCAAGTCGTGGGCAGAATTTATGTGTTTTAAACTACCAGCCGCCATCCACCTGGGAGCTTTGGCTTAAAGACTTTACGAGGTGACTATCACATGTTGAGGCGTCTTCATCGTGACATGGAGCATCTCGTGGGCCGGGTTATGAGCAGTCCACGTTTTTCTTGGCAGTCGAAAGCTTGGAGTTATGGATCAGATATAGATTGGTTGTTGTTTTGAAATCAATTTGTTGACTGGCATCCCTGTTTTAAAATCTCAAAACTTGGTGTTCAGCGAACAGACCAGTTATAGAGCAATTCTCTTTTTCTTTTGATCAATGCTTGACCTCACGACTGACAGTCAACTCTCTCTGTTGAGTAGCTGAGTGGGGGCAGTTTTTACGGTTCTGTAAAATTTGGAACAGCCGCACCTTTGCATGCTGAATTTTAGAGAAAGCAACCTCAAATCTTGCCAGTCATTTTTATTAATGATCAGTTCCGTATCTAGCATTTTGGGACAGCTTCAATTGTGAAATCATAAACGTGTCACTCGTTTCAATAAACAACTGGAGAAATTGATTCTCGATAGGGGGCATGTGTAGTTTCGTAGATATCCAACGAGAAACCCAAGAAGGATTTTTGGGTTTCATTTTGAAATAAAAGTTGGTCATATATTGTTAAAAAAAAGAAAAAAGAAAAAGTGGATCTAAGATTTTTCTTCCATTATTTTATTATTTTTTCCATTTTTATGTTATGAGAGCCTTTTTTGCGCCTATAAAGAGGATAGCCTCTTTCATTGTAAGGATGGAAAACACTGGGAGAATTTTTCCCCAAAGCTTAATTGAAAATTCATTGGAGGTGTTTTTGGATGTTTAGCTGAGCGTTCTTTTTAATGTGTGGCATTATCTTGATGAGTTTTAATGAGTGTTAAAGTTACTAGATTTAGCCTTCATGTTCTATGTTTATGTATGAAGCCATAGAGGGGTGTATTCACCACATTGGAAGGCGAAGAAGTTTTGCAGTTGTTATTTTATTCTCCTTTGTAAGCATGCATGTACGGGTATCGATTTTCACATTTTATCTATGTTGATTGTGTGATATCGATCCCTTGTGTGTAAAACGCAGGAAGGAGTACTTTCGGTCGTTTTGCACTGGACTGAGCAGTGTTTGATCAATCATGCGATCACTCCCCCTCGGTTACATATGACACAAAGCCCTCTTGAATTCTCTTTTGACTCCATTTTCCCCTCCTGATACAAAGGCACTGGTCTCTCCTTGAGGAATGATTCTTCCTTTCTTCCATCAACCATTCAAAATATCTATTATACTACAACCATTTCTCTAAGGCAGCCTTCTATTCACCGTGTCCGCCATTGTTTCCTTCCTTAGTGATCTTAACCTTAGGGAAGCCCCCCTTGAATTGGAGAAGAGCCAACCTGAAGCAGGGAAGACAGGAGTGTGGTGGCAGTGGCTGCTCTTTTCGCAGTTGCCATCGGGTCGGTGTGCCTACTTTTGGGATTTGACACACACACATCGGTCATGAGCAGCAACAGGCAGCAACATGTACAACATGTATAATTATGGTAATCACTTTGTGTGCATTTACATACCATTGTTGCAATTGTGTTCATGTAAATTGATTTTATCTTAGTGAGTGTGGCCGTTAGATTTATTAGCCTCAAGGGTTTCCATTCTTCAGCCTTTACTAGATCTAACACCATTACGCTTCTTACAATCTAGTCTCCTTCAGGGTTTCTAACTCTTACCCTCCACTAGATTTATTTTCTTCAATGGGGTTTTGAATTGTGCGCTACACATTTGGAACAATTGAGAGTGGACACGTCCTAGATGTAGTCTCCTTGAGTGTTGTCTCATCCACTAGGGGTATCCAGCGGCAAATAGAGACCCATGCCTCTTTAGCTTCCAAATCTAGAGACGTTTGGTTTCATCTCGACCCCTCCCCCTGAGGAATTGATAGGCCTCCTCAAGACCCCTTCGGAGTTGTCACTCCAAACCTTGGGACGACCACCACTAGTCCAACAAAAGGATTAGCTCAAGGAGATCACAAAGTCGAGTTCCCCCCACACAAAGTATTACTTGCCAAATCGAGTCAAGTGGCCATTCTTCCATCAAGAGTCTTCCTCGTGGCCTTGAATGTTAGGAGAGATGAGTTTCCTTGGTCTTGTGACTCCTAGGATTAGGGAACCAAGCCCTCTCGACCCTACATACTCTCTAGATGACCTCATCCAACAGCGCATTGACCTATGTTACCAAGATGCGGATGCGGATCCGTTAGATTTTTGAAAAGCTAGGATCCGAATATAGAAAGGAAACAGAAGTACAAATAATATAAATATATATGTATATTCTTTAAAATAAATATTAAAACTTATATCAAAGTTTAAAAATATATAAAAAAATTAGTATAAAATTTATATATAAATAGTAAATTTATATTAAATTAAAAAATATAAATATATAACTTATATATACATATAATATTAATACATAAAGCTTAGATAAAATAATTATTATGCAATACTAACTAATAACAACTTGAGCTACATATATACATAAAGTAAGCTACTTCCCTTATGTTATGAGCAATAAAACAATTAGCAAAAGAAAAAATAACAAATTAACCGACAACCGACAATTTAGGCATTGAGAATTATCACGGGAAGCCCTCCAATGGCACAATTTCACCAGTGACCAGAACCAAGCCCGTATGTCACTAGAACCCCGAACCCATGTCAATGCAACGAACCCTAAACACATGAAATGCAACGATATGTAAAACCACGCTCTTAGGTCACCATAATCCCCAAACAAATGAAATGCAGTGATATGCAAAGTCAGGGCCTTGCGTCACCAGAACCCTTGAACAAATGAAATGCGACGAATCCCTGCAAATAACGGATTTCGTCACGATATTGCAAAGCCAAACCCATATTGTTGGAATGGGGAATCCCTACAAATACGTATTGACCGTGTTGGATACCTTTCTAAGCGAATCCTGGGTGGATCTAAATCCGTTTCTGATTCGGAGATTCGTGGATCCCCAAGGCCCACAGATCCGATAACACAGGCATTGACCCCTCACAGTGATTGATGCCTCGAATGAGGAGCATGTTTCTCATCAACCTCACTCACTTTCAACTTCCACCACAAATAACCCTTTCCATCTTTAGTGCTATCGAAACCCGTCTGGTTCTGGCAAAATCGCTCGATCTAACCAGTTTAGGCACCCAGCTGGTCTGAACCGCCACCCTAAACCAGAAATGGTCGGTTCGGTATGGAACTGGCCTTTTTTCAATTGACCAGTCGACTCCGTATTGACTGATCAGTTCCATTCAGCATCGCCCAGTCATGGCTCTGGGCCCTAAAAAGTCTTTTTTTTTACACAAAAAAATGCCTGCACTAATAAAGAAAAACCTAACCTTAGTAATCATCAATAACATTAAATGGTAATATTAAATTCTTATAGTAAAAGTGGCATTATCCTTATCTTTCATTTTTTATCTTTTTACTTAAATTTTTAACATTACCATTAATCGTTTTAGGAGTTTTGAGAGTGGTTCTTGTTATCCACTAAGTTGCACTTAGGTGGATTTCTAGTGAGCCGCCGAAGTTGTGAACAAGTTCCTTGTTCGTTATCAGTGCTCAGAAATTCAGAAGCCTTTTTAGGGCCAATTTTGGCCCTTTTTTTAATTTTTGCATGTTCATACCCTGTGGAAAAGCTGGAATAAGTTGACGTAGCATGATTACTTTTTGTAAAAGGCTTGACCTACTTAGACTTAGCTATCAATACGATACTCTAGAGTGTTTTTCCCTTGTTAATTATCGTTGTTGCACAAATGACTTATAATTTTCGAGTTTTTTCACTAAACCTCCAAAGCTAGAGTATTCGCCTTGATGGTTAGGCCTTATGAGGTTATTAAAGCGTAGGTGTCTATGTATATTACCATGCTAGTCACTTTTTTGAGTCATATGAACATTGCAGTAGGCCCCCCTTAGTTTTTTTTAAATTTCCGAGAAAAATAATTTTCCCATAAACTTAGGCTATTTTAATAGTTTAATTGGGAAAACTTATAATTGTTATAAAAGTGTGGTCTAGAAGTCGTTTTTGCCGTGGGGGTGCTAGTTTTCAAATTCAGAGCATCCACTATACCCCAAAACCCACTTTTCCTAAATTTTAAGTGATTATTTGTCACTATAATGAAAAAATCTCCAAAAAAAACAAAAAAGTGAATAAAAATTTAGAAAAAGGGAAAATATAGAGAAAAAACACATCCCTAAATGAGTGAGAACTTGTCCCATACATGTTCCAGTTCAACTAAGGATGATGTTGGGGCTAATTGGAGACCAAATCAAGATCAAATCAAGTCAATTCTAATCAACTCCATGAGAGGGCGAATTTCTCCTTAGAGGGGCACATTTATCCATGAAAAAGCTCACCTCTTGTTGTATATGTGTTACAAAAAGAGGCGGGGGTGACCTACCTTGTGAGAGGTGCACCTACCACCTCTAGTACACTCTAGTTTGCCCCTAATCATCTCAAAAAGCTCCAACACTTAGCAAATTCGTCCCCTTGTGGTTTGCTCTCATTTTTCCTATATAAGCAACACCTTGGCTCTCATTCAAACTAGTTAGAGTTGGATAGAAAGTAGGCTTGTTGATTGTAATAGTTATATTTGTTTTGCTTGAAATAAAAAAGGCTTTGGAGGCTAGATGGTGTCGTGTTCTATAGTGTGGATGAGCATTGCCATGTCTCATTGAGGTAACTTGTAATTTTTTCATAGTTTTGCTTATTATGATCTTGTGGATTTGGCCTCGAAGGATTGGTATCAATTGTTAGGAAATGAGTTTAGTTAATAAGTTTATTGGCTAATTCTTTTTTTATACGTATGTTTAAGGATATAGATCTTAAACGTCTAATAAGTTTATTGGCATGTTGTTTTAGGCTCTCTATATATATGTATTAACCAGAGCTCACAAGTATCTTGGCAAGCTTCTGATTAGTTGTAGGTGTCCTAGTTTGGAGAAAGCATTGATCAAGTTTGCTTCCTCATTTTCTCCAACATATTCAAGGCATAGTCCCTCGACATTCCACCGAAAAGCTTCACGGTTGATCATTCAGGCACCAAGCCACCTCTTCTTTTCTTTCTCCTTTTAAAGAACTTATTTCCTTGGTTACATTTTTTCTTATGTCTTAGATCTGTTGGTCTATAAGCTAGCATTATTTTCAGATCTGATATATAAGAATTATATGCATAGATCTAAAGTCATTTGAAAGATTCAAGTCATTTTTAACTAGATCTAGCTTCAAGAAAGTTTTCATTTTTACAAGTTGTTTTAAAGTAGATCCAAAGGCTTGTTTAAAGAGGTTTTCTTTCAGTATTTAAAAGATCGTATCTAGCAATCAAAGTGCATCACATCGGCTGCCCAAAAAGCAAGCCAAGATCCCAAGGAAAGCTTTCTTTCTTTGGTTATTTTGCTCATAGGTTAACTTAGAATTTTTTAGGATTTTTTGGGGATTATCCAAAGACACTCTTAAAGTGTTTTTGGTCATCTTTCGTTCATAATAGATTTTTTTTTGCATGTTTGACGAATAAATAGAGGGAAACTCTAGTCAATTTTCAAGAACTTGGACCATTCAAGGGTTAACGGAGCTCCCCTTCTTTTTTCTTGTCAAAAATTTGTCTTTTTGTAAGTCTTTGGATCCCGGTTAGCAAGAAACAAAGTGCATTTCTATTTCTTATACTGTAACAAGGCGTAATAAAAGGTTTTGTGTAGGCTCCTAAGATCCCACTCTGCATCCCCCCTGGGGGGGATTACGTCGGTGCACCTTTTCATGGTTTTACTTTTGTTAGTGTAGTTTTGCTTTACAAATCTGTATACTTTGCTATTTCCAACTTCAGTTTTATTTATTGCAAAGTAATACACATACTAACCCCTTGCGCTATAGCGAATTACCGAAAGGAAAAAGATTTGTGCAATGTAGTAATTAGAAAACCTTTCGTTTTTGCACTTTTACTTTTCAGTAATCAACCCCCCTTGCATTCCCGAGTAAGGTTCAAAAGATCTGAAAGAGACTCTTGGGGTTTAATAAACAAGAAAACATTGTTAAAAAACACTTAAAACTAACAAGGCATAGTTCCCGTATGTTGTGGATCACGGCAACCTCGACGGAATAGTTGATCAAACCAGAAAGGAACTAAGTGATTAGTTTAATTAGTCTCACTTTCAATTAACCTTCCAAACAACGAAAATCCAACGTTGTGTTTTGCTTCGTGTGGGCAAATTGTACAGAGGAAGCGGGAACAACTGAAAAGTGATCGCGGGGCCCCGTCAAGATACATCTTTGTTGGTGTAGTGTTGGACATCCCCCCGTGACTCCATTCAGCCCACATTTTCTCGTGTGGAAATCCCCCTCCCTCATAATCCACTCATTAATTCATAAACTTAAAATCGACTAAGAACAATTGCAATACATTCAGCACTCCATTTCGAACTCTATTTTCAGCATTGGTCTTTGCTTTTTATCGTATAAGCATTTTCTTTAATTTACAATGTGTTGATTGATTATATTGCTCATGTTGTTGTCTTAATCACTATTACAATCTCTTGTGCCATTTTTACAAAAAACGCCTAAACAACTTACTCAATCACAAACCACAACTAAAACGCTTAATCAGCCTTAGTAACTCTTAGGGCCTAACCCCCTTGGCTTTGTTAGGAGTTTTCCTAAACCAAGTCAAGATCAAGTGACAGTACTTGACTCGAGACTCGCCCCCAAGGATGCACTTAGTGGCTTGAAGATTTCTGCCACACCAACCTAACCCCCCAAGTGCGTGAAAGGCGGCAGCAGTTCCAACCTCATCGGACTTCATACGCAAAAAGTAGGATTTTAGATTCCATTCAGAATTAAATAGACTTAACAGTATTCAAGGTTCAAGATTACAACATTTCCATTGGATTCTATCATGTATGAGGGTGGGTATTGGCATGTAATCAATCGCATCAACACCTCTATATACATTGATGTTGGTGTTGTTGATTGTTTAACTCCTTTGTCATGACCTTAGTAAAAATGTACCCTTCGCTCAAGCAAAATTTCTTATTAGGCATGTGAAGTTTTTTCTACCTGTTTTTAATGCTTGGATTAGGAGGTTTCATCAAAATTGTCTATTGTCTATTATGCATATTTAAAGTCTAGATTGTAGACACTAGACTATAGTTATTGATTAGTACTATGCTTATTTTTGGACTCTAGGGGCCATTTAGAGCATCTTTGTTGATGTATTTTGGTTCAAAGATGAATTGCACTCGGTGCTATTTTGGCTATATGCACCCATACTTGCTATATACATGAGAAACTTTGCATATTTATGTATAATGGTTTGGATTCATATGGATGCACATGAATATATATGGTTTTTTACAAAATTTGAATATTTTATGTAGTTTTGGTCAATCGGTTTTTTGGACTGGTTTTTTCCGGTTCCGGTCCAGTTCAGATATTTGGGTTCTTCCGGTTCGATGACCAATCTGGTCCTGATAACATTGAGTTGTCCAATAACACATTATTGAACCTCATAATGCAACCCATGAGTTTAAACATTTCCAGTACCAGACAAATCAAGGACAAATGTACCAAAGCCCCCTAGGGTCAACTACTGTGAAAAAATAAATCCAACACTTTCCCTACTCCAAGGAAATTCATAAAAGGTTGACTCCATTTTCCTATCTCGATCTCATCGCATAGTAAATAATATATCTCAAACATTACATGATAGTAATAGGATAACCCTCCTTTCAAGAAAACAAACAAAGAGAAGACAACAGACAGATCCCATATATCAAAAAGGTAATAAGAGGCAATCCTTATTGTCCTAAATCCTAATGCATAGTATTCACCCCCATTTTTTTTGTTTATTCCTTAAAATGAAGATGTAGAGAAAATTTTAGGACAACATTTTCCATTGGGCTAATTTATCCATTTTTTCGAAAAATAATGTCAATTAAAAATTAATATTCACTCAAACTTTAGTATGAAATTATTTTGACTCGCCAATCAAATGAATAAAAATGACTCGGGGGTGAGTCATATTCACCTTGACTGAGTTTGACTCACAAGTAATCGCAAGCTAAATTCGTTCAACTTGAGCGTGACTCACAGCCTGCCTATAAATTCCCATAAACCATGCTAAGGTATATTTCTTTAAATTTTTGTATTTGCCAAGTTTTTCTTGAGCCAAGTCAAATTCTTAACCCTTCTGCCTTGCCAAGTTTTTCCCTGAGCCAAGTCTGGTAAAATTGAAATATATAAAAGCCTTGGAACTTCAGAAAATTCTACATTTTTTTTGCCAAATATTTATAGTCAATATTTTGAGAATTATGAGTCGCAAGTTTTTAACACATACAGCAAAAAATTGGTTCCTTAAAATTTTCCCTGGAGATTTACATTTGTTTGGGAGGCAAAACTCTTTAATCCTTGACCTAGCCTACTTCCAGATGCCTGTCAATGTCCTCTTAAGAAAATGTTTAGAGAAACCACACATTCCAGTGTACACAAGATTTTTTTTGAGCTAAAATATGTCACATTTTTCCTACACTCAGTATGTTTATATTTCCATGTAATAGACAATGATAATAGCAAAATAGAATTTCTAAAGCCATTTGTAAATTCTCTTCTCTGTAGATCCCAGCATGTAAACTCCAATACAGTTGTTTCAGAATCCAAATTCAAAATGAGAAAAAAAACATGCATACGGAGTTGCAGCTGCATACCACCATCCTTAAAGTTCTCCTGGATCTCTTGATGTAGGAAATATACAATATCTACAAGTTTCTCCATGACCTACAATGCAAATCTATGTCAGATCTTGGCCATAGCTAGTCTAGTCTGTATGACATTGCAAACTTACCAAAGACTAAATATTCATGATTCTACTTAAAACTGCCATGCATTCAATCAATATAAATTTGCAACATATTTGTTAATTATTGTAAGAAGTTGAAGCAGTGCTCAAATTATATTAAATTCTACAAAAACTAGAACTGGCTATGACCAAATCTTTTCAATTGTGTTTTTTCTCATTAAAAAATATATCGAGCATCTAACTTGAAATTACAGAAATAATCTATGGCAGACCATTGCTGTTGGGAACAAGTTTGTACAAAATCCATAAATAGCAAAATGCACAATAAATGGATACCACTGAAGTTGACATGAAAATATAAGTAAATACATCCCAGAAACACAAGCAAAGTTCTCATTTATAAGAGTCTAAAGAAAGTTAGAATAGGCGCAAGGATGCACTTGCTATCAAATTCAAGCCCAACAAATAGCAAACAAGAAGTTAAAACATACAAAAAGAAAGTCATAAACTTTGAAGGATGGATTCCACCAATTATCAATGTGCAATATCCCATACTGATATCTTGCCTTTATATTGATAGGTTATGTTGATTGTTAGTATATTTGTGGGTGTAAGGTATGGATGAGATATAAAGTTGTTTGCATGTGATAATAGATTACGTGCTCAAAACCCCAAATATGACAAATACTGTGATAAAAATATGAAATAAGCTTCAATGAGACTGTAGTGACATACCAATAATCGTAGCTGTGGTAGTTGTTCAGTATATAAAAGACATGCGTGCCATGCATCAACTATAACTCCAAAAATGTGCTGCTTGCTCCAAGTGAGTCGCCCATGCAAGGAAAACGTCCTCTCTGAATTATTAATTCTTTAGTAGCCGCTTCAATACGTGGAGGATGGTGCCAAGACTTTCCAGGTAGGGTAGTATGGCTCTCCTCATGACTTTGGTGGACACATGCACAACTTTGGAAGCCTTCTTGGACACTAGCAAATTGGTTCTCCTTAATAGGGGGGACGCCCTCACTCCCACACGTGTTGCTTGTAACTTCTTCAAATATGCAAGAGATGATCTAATAATTTGAGATGATCTAATAATTTGTAATATCCCAAATCCCGATATTTTCTATTTCTAAACAATTATGCGGATACAACTGGGCTTACAAGCTGCCAGGCAAAAATCCCTATTTTATAGGAAAAATTAGGGTTAGGGTTTGTGACATAGAATGCACACTTACCACTGATAACTGGCTAGACTGCTGCAGATAAAGTCTGCAAGTACTGAGATCTGGATCGGAGAGGAACTGATCTCTCCTGCCTCCGGTGAATGCCCCAGCAGCAAGACGCCCAATCAGAGAAAAAGGTGACGCCCTCAAGGAAGGAGGTGTCCGATGGATCCACCGATTTGCAGAGCTGATAGCCTTGCTGTGCCGGAGAGATTGGCTGAAAAATGCTGAAGATATGACACCTCTAAGTAGGAAGGCGTCTAGGTTCAGTGAGGCAGCTGCTCACGCCCCTGAGAGTCCGGAGATGCTGATAACGGCTTCGGATGAGCTCAGATGGAGCTGATAATCACTGGGTACCGGAGTATGAAGCTGCTGGTAAGAATGATGCCTGAGTTTCGGAAGGAAACTAAGATCTGAAGGCCCAATAGCTGATTAGGGCTTTCTGGTTGAAAACCCCCTCTTACGGCTGCACCGTGCCACTGCAACAATCTATACCCTGTGCTATATAACTGATGAATGAACTGAAGAACAAGTGGTGAACCAGTATGGCTTACCCGGAATAAGACTAGGACAGATGTTTCACTGCCGAAATCCTGTTAGCTGAAGACTCCGTCTCCAACCCCAACTGCTGGTGCTGCACGCTGTGCTGCTATTCAAGTGCTCCCAAAATAATAATAATCATAAGTGAGGTCTCCTCTTGCTTTACCCTCTATTTATAAAGTTCAACTGCGCAAAACCTAATCTTTGACCTAATTAGGTCACTTTATCTTCTAATTTGCCGTTGACTTGCATGCATGCGGATGGAGACCTAAAAAGAGCATGGTCATGCCTGGAGCATGGTCATGCATGAAGGTGGCCTTTGGCCCAGGTGGCCCTTCTTGACCAAGTGAGGATGCCCTAGATCTTCTATGGATGGCATCAGTCCTGATCTGATTCCCTAGCTATCAGTAACCGCTCGAACCCACAGGAATCACATAGGTTAGCGATATGGGCCTCAAGGCCTAAAAGGAAGAGGACATTACAGTCCTCCCCGCTCGAGATTGCTTGTCCTCGAGCAACTTCAAACTGGGATGCTGCAATACCTGTTCACCTTCCCAAGTGGCATCCTCTGGTGGTAGTTCTTTCCATTGAACCAAATATTCTTTGATCACTCTGTTCCTGAGCTTCCTCTCTCTGGTTTGTATGATCCGTTCAGGAATCAGTATCAGCAGTCCTTCATCATCTAAAGGGGGCAATTCGGTAGATGGAGCAATGTGTTGCCCAAGGGTCTTCTTCAGGCTGGACACATGGAACACATTGTGGATTTTGCTTTCTCTGGGCAGCTCTAGCTCATATGCCACCTCTCCCACCTTCCGAATTATTTTGTATGGTCCATAGAAGCGGGGTTTTAATTTCTCTGCTCCTTTCTTTTTAAGTGACGACTGTCTGTAAGGCTGGAGCCTTAAGTAGACTAAATCCCCTACCTCAAAGCTCCGCTCAATCCTGTGTTTATCAGCATACAGCTTCTGTTGATTCTGGGATGTCTGTAAATTCTCTTTCAATACTTTCAGGATGTCCTGACTGTCTTGTATCCAATCCTTAGCCTTAGGAGCCCTACTGTCTCCAAATGCCAAATCCGCATAGTCCAAGGCCTCATAACCATATAATTCCTTAAAAGGAGTCATCCTAATAGACATGTGATAAGTAGTGTTGTAGCAATACTCTCCTAGGTGCAGCCATTTGATCCAGGTTCGCTGCTGCCCTGCTACGTAGTTCCTGAGATATCCTTCGATCCACTTGTTGACTATTTCTGTCTGTCCGTCACTCTGGGGGTGATAACTCGTACTAGTAACCAGTTCGGTCCCCACCAATCTGAACAATTCCTGCCAAAAGGCACCCGTGAACCTGCTATCCCGATCACTGACAATGGTCTTAGGCAACCCGTGTAACCTAAAAACTTCCCTGAAAAATAACTCCGCTACTTGAGCTGCCGAGTAGTCTGATGGTATCGAGAAGAAATGTGCAAACTTGGTCAGTCTGTCAACTACTACATATAAACAATCTCGCCCTTGGACCTTGGGCAAGCCTGTAATGAAGTCAATGGAGATGCTCTCCCACTTCTGTTCTGGGATCGGTAGTGGCTATAGTAGCCCTGCTGGATGGGTGTTCTCAACCTTGTTCTGCTGACAGATGCTACATTCCCGGACATGCTGCATAATCTCCCCCTTGAGGCCCTTCCATGAAAACCTCTCCCTGATCTGCCGGTAGGTTTTTAAGAACCCTTGATGCCCTGATAAAGGAGAATCGTGGGCTGCTTGGATGATCTTCTTCCTCAATGTGGATTCTGGAACGAGGTATATTCTGTCCTTGTAGTAGATGATGTCATCCACAATCCTGTAGCTGTCATCCTGAATTTGCCCATCCAATAATTCGCAGGCGAATTTATTTTTGGAGTACTCCACTAAGAGAAGTGCCCTCCAATCCGTGGATATACTACTG
>LPNX010230250.1:0-15771 GCA_001517045.1 Pseudotsuga menziesii
GGCAAAATATTGAGTGACCATGAATCATAAACCATTATACCTCATATCAATAGCCTTTAAACCCCACTGGTAGTACCTTTACCATAAACACGCCTTACACCACGAATTTGACTTGTAGTTTTCCAATCAACTCACCCTACTACTATAGCCATAGAACAACAACACTTCGAAATAAAACAAAGAGGTGCAGTTTATGTTGGAAACTTGGAATGACGGAGTTTGGGGAAAGTTTTAATAGAGACACAGGTGTAAGATCTACCCTTGAGCATAACATCATTCATTTGGTATCTGGGTTATTCGAGAGTGTATACCCCGCAGAAAAGAGTGAACTATGTCAAGGTCAGATAAGCCCTGAAACAGTATAATTCCTGTATCAGTATAATCCCTGACCTTGCCCATGTTTGAATCCTATCAATTCTTTGCAATATATGCAGCTCTGCCTAAGATTGGCGGCCACACAAATAGTATACAACCAAGCACAAGACTACATAAAGATCAAAAGGACGACATTTTCGTTCGGCTATACTTCAATAGCACAACCTCTCATATTTCCTAATGGATGAGTAAAATCCAAATGTCTTTATGAATGCCATATCCTTATGCTGGATTAAGCTTTGGAGAAGCATCATTTCTCTGTTGAGATTATCTTCTGGCATGGCAGACAGCGGACCCACAAATTCACCCCAAAATATGATCATATTGGCACATATGGTAGGTGCCCTCCCGACTGAACAAAACTACCCAAAAACTTCTTTATTTACTGCTGGAACACCTTATAGTTCTCATCAAAATTCCAGTCTGCATCTTAGAATGTCTTCTTGGATTATTAACTGAATTTTCCCAGTAGTCCCAGTATCTCCAATCTGCTTGGTTCAATCATGATTTTGGCCATTTTCTGGTGAGATCAATGGCTGGCCATATGTTGGACTGTTTCTGAACATATACTTATAGCCTTCTAACTGTAGACCCTCCAAACATACCATCCTCAATCTACTGGAAGCAAATGCACCCTACAGCTGGGAAGGATGCCTAAAAAATGCTCAAAATGCAAAATGCATTTTGAGGGGTAATGGGGTACATGGTGTAATATCGGCACCTGGATGATCTGTGGATTTTCACATTGGAGATGGCTTAGTGATTGCTTGAGGACAAGTCGGGGTTTAAGTTTGCAGAGGCAAGAAAGACCCGAGGAAACTCACGGGACAGAAAGGCCGCGGGTGTACCATTTTTTTGTTTTTATTTTTTTTTAATCTAAAGGCGCCGTCGCTTAAGCGACACCTAATATTTGTTAGAGGATTTCAACAAAGTTTGTTGTGTGAAGGTGTACCATTTTATTTAATTTTTTTTATTTTAAGTTTTCACTCACTCAAGGAGCCGTCACTTAAGCGATGCTTGCTAGGCTAGCCGTCGCTTAAGAGACACTTATGTGTCTATCCATCGCTTAAGTGATGCTTATGACCACAATTTAAAAAAAAAAAATTAACTTTGTGATTTTTGGTAGGCTTAAAAGAAAAAATACACGCGCCGTCGAAAGTAACCGTCGGATTTTGGATCGAAATGTAGTAGTGAAGTTTGGAAATAATATAATAAATACATTGTTTGTCTTCTTTCTTAATCTTGCATTCTGCACACAAGAGTCTAAGAGTTTTATACTTAGATAAATAGTCTTGAATGCATGAAAAATCATTTGGATTCAAGGAAAACAACTCATTCTCAAGTTGATGACCCCGAATTTCATTGTATTTACCAAACACAGATTCCAACTTTTCCCAAGCTATATCAGGTTCATCAATTCCAGATATGTGGAATCGTAAATCAGTAGAGATTGACATCCCAATCAATCCACAAGATTCATCACATCTATTTGCCTATTTAATTTTCTTATCATCATCAGTGGGTTCTGTTTCTTTCCCTGAGGTTATCCTGAAAAGTCCCCTATTTCGTAGAACATCCTCCATATGAGATTTCCATGAGAAATAGTTAGAACTTGTAAGTATAATATCACAAGGGGTGGCCATACTATAAAATAATGGTTGAAAAAATAGAAACTAACTATCTGGATGCAAAGAGATCGAAAAAATATGTGGTTTTAAAAAAAAGGCACTGAAAACTGATTCTGGATGATGAAGTTATGCTTGATAAAAAAAAATGTTGAAGATGTCCCCAATAGTGACGTGGCAGATATTGACTTGACCAACTAAAAAAAAGAACCCCACTCTTCCCAAGATCAACCTTTGACAATCACTTTACAATAAAGTTGTTTTTAAGTGAATCACTTTTGGTAGAATAAGTGATGTTCACTTTTACAATAATGTTACTTTTAAATAGTGCGACAATAAATTAAAAGACTTAAGTGACTCACTTTTTATTTTATTTTATTTATGTGAGATGCACTTTTACAATAAAGTAACTTGAAAATAGAAATTGCATGCACTAAAAAGTAGCTTAATAAGACTTGAACTCAAGACCTATTAAGGAATAAAGCAACTTTGGACCAAGTGAGCTAAGTTTAAAAGGTACGTAAAAGAATGGAAAGATGAAGGTTTTTTTTTTTTTTAACTCTTCTCTTTCGTTCTCCGTGCTTGCCTTCTTTTCCTGCAAATCACAAAAAAAATGAAAAAAAAACTTTTTCCACACAATGGGGTTAGATCTTGGTTAGCTTACCTAGGAAGTCTACGTTTTCAAGTTTTCTTGCTGTTTTTGATTTTCCATGATCGCACAAGGTGCACAACAAAGAGCATACGTAGTTGAGAATTGGAAGAAAAAAAAAAACTTTCCCTTACTGTTTCTGATTCACTGCGATCGCGCAAGGTGCATGGCAAAGAGCATACACATCCAGGGAAGGAAACAGTATGAGACTAAAAAAGTAAAGATCTAATAATAAAACTGATAAAATATGAGAGATTTTAAAAATAAAAATAAAACAAATCCATCACTGTAACATTATACCTTCAGATTTGCCGAAATGGGCGTTTCTGGAACAAAACAGAAATAGTTTTTGATGAAACGAAAAATATTTCCCAATGGAAACGACGATCCAGACGCAATGGAACAACTCCCATGGGCCACAAATGCACAGAAAATATATAACCAGAAACCATTTCAAATTTTCGGCAACACCGGTTCCAGATCTTGATCAAAACCAAAAGCGGCTCTTCATAAACGATCTGATACCATGTTCAGGTACACATGATACTCCCAAAATACCGAACACCTTGATAAACTGCTTCACATAAATAGATCACAGATCAACACACCGATGTTTGTCACATGGTTAAAACCCTTGAGAGGGAAACAGTCCATGGCCCTAGCCAAATAGCTACTTGGAGCAATTTATTATGCAAAAGAAAGAAAGTTACACGAGCTTCTCATAATTGATTAACTAGCCAAAGACCCTTTATGCTCTTTAAATAGAGATCATAGACCAATTAGGTGTTAAGCCACGGATCAATGGTAGGTATGATCTAAGAGAAGTTGAACCGTCGGATCACTGTATGTCTAGAACATATCGTGACCATCAGATTAGAATATTTACAAATGCATACTAAAGAAACACACTTTTACCTAACGGATATATTACACAAGTTGATCTTAACTAACTCCTAAGTGTCTAAATATCCTAACAGTGATGTTTTCCATCACTTTCAATCAAACTAGTTAACATTCACATCAAGGAATTGAGTTTAAATAATTGAACCAAAATGAAATGCATCCATAATTAAAGGACCACACATTATAAGTATCCACATAAATCACAATAACATGTTAGAAACAAAGAACATGGATGTAGCATTCCTTTTTTATAAAAACAAATATTTCAATCCATAACTAGTTATCAATTTTCACCACAATGTATCTAGTTTCCAATTTAACCTTTCAAATGACAAATAAAGAGGAAAATATTACTACTGTAGCTCATGGAAATCATATAAATTCTCTCCTACAATCATATTTCTGTATATTTTTTCCAATAAACATTCCATTATATAATTCATAAAACTATCTGATTCTACTCAAATGAATTGACTAGTAATTCTAGGAATCACTAGAATAATTAAAATCACGGATCTTAGAACCATTCAAATGACATTAGAAATATAAATAGAATGTTTTATAATTAATAAAATAGGTAAATATCACTTAAAATTTTCAACAGACACTTCCTATGCAAAGTCACAAATCCAGTCAAATCAATTCCATTAAAGGAGCTAGAAGTTGGAAATTGATCTCGAATTTATGAAGACATTCCCCAAAAAATATCAAGAATATTTTCCATCACATTATCACACACATTTGAAGTGTATTTATCATACATAATAATAAAAATAACACTCATGCATTTTTACAAACACTGTATGTGCCAAGTCTCCAAACGATGCAAAACAATCCAATCAAAGAACTAGTTTTCGAATAAAATGAGAAGCATCAAAGCGATGTGTATTAAACCACACCGAGGATACTGTACCATGAAAATAAAAATTATATAATTATTAGGGGAATAAATATAATTTATGTATTATAGTTTCCAAATAATATTTTCCTTAAACAATTTGTGCACAAATTCCCCAAAACCAGTTTCCAATTCCTTCACAAAATTTACTTGCATAAATAGATCGAATTCCATGAGAAATTTATTCCACAAATAGCCCATAAATTCATTAAATTTTTTATGTGAATCTATAAATAAATCATATAAGAGACAAATAAATTAAATAAACATTAGATAAAGCACCAATCTTTTGCAAATATGCAACCGAGATTGACCATGCACGTTCCACCCAGCCGCAGACACAATGCAAACCAAAACTCACTTTGAAATGTTAACCCATAAGTTGGAGCCATGATTCCACAATCAAGGGCACACTAATCCACAAATTATCTCAATAAATCAGTCCAACCAAAACCCAATGGCAAGTATGACCTCTATTTCCACTCCAGGGCAAGTCCAGTGGCTCCAAGACAACGATCCAACAACAACCCAATGGAAAGCAACACTTTAGATCCAGGGAGATTCTAGTGGCTCTAGGAATAATACCAGTGGCTCCAAAGTAAATCATCTTGGGAACATGCTTAGCAAGTATTTAATACCAAGAACATAAAATTAAAACCACAAGTTCCAAACATAAACACAACGTAAAAAACATGAATAAACACACAAGAGTGACTTTCAACACAAGCAAATCAAATTCCTTCATGAGAAATTAGAATTGGGAGAGAGAGGGACACAAGAATGAGAGATAAATTCAAAAAATAGAAAATTGGGGTTACACATCAAGTGGCTACACCAAGAGGCACAATAATCCAACTCATGCAAGTGAACTAGGTGAGAGAGGGACTCAAATCCTCAAATAAAAGTTAATCTCAAGGTAAATAAAACCAAGGAGTAACATAACACGTGAGGGTATATAAACAAGAGGGTCCATAAAGTACATAATAAGGGTGTACAACATCAACATATGATCAACACACATATGTAAACACTTTTCCACAACCCCTTACTCGTAACATCATGGTTACTCATACTCTCTTTTGTGGCATCAATCGTCCGATTGTTTTTATTTTATTAATTATTTTATAATTTAAACATAATAAAAATAATAATAATGTGCCAACCATATTCCAAGAACCTTGTGTTACCATGTCCATCATCACAACAATAACAATATGTCTAGGGGATAAACTAGAGGGTACTACAAATTAATGGAATTTTCCTACAAAAACAGTTACTAGACATCATTAAAGATGAGTTCATTTGGAGGACTTTATGGTAGGAAATGTAGTGTTCTAGTGAATTGGGACAAACCTATGGATAGGTGTTGGAACAGAAATACCTCATGATATGGAACAACAAGTAACCAGGATCAAACAAAATTTGAAGGTTTCTCAAGACCGACATAAGAGTTATGTAGATAAAAATAGAATTCATAGGGAGTTCCAGGCTAGGTACAAAGTGTTCTTAAAGGTCAAGGGAAGAAAAATTTCATTGTTTGGTAACTGCAAGAAGTTGGTTTCAAAATTTTGCAGACCATTTGAGGTCCTAAGAAGAATTGGACCAGTGTCCTATGATTTGGCCCTACCTCTTATGGTTAAAGTACACAATTTTTTCCATGGTTCGTTATTAAAAAAATATGTTTATAATTCTAATCATGTACTTGATTGGTTTATGATACAGGTGGACCCCGAAGGGGAAATACAAGTTCAACTAGTTTTCATATTAGGCATAAAAGTCAAGACACTCAGGAATAGGGTTATAGGATAAGTAAAATTCCAATGGCCCTATTACTGTATTGAATAAGTGACCTGGGAAGTAGAATACAAGATGTGGGAACAATATCCCCATCTATTTTGAAGACTGTACATATGTAAATAAATATGAAATTATTGTTCATGAATTTTGGACATTGAAACATTGAGGATGGTGTATATTTTAGGGGGGGGATATAACACCCCTGTCCTAAATCCCTAGTTTGATGATGTATTATATGGAAAATTGGCTATGAATTCTTGAAAGGATGAACACATTGTATTATGCAAGAATTAATATTAAAAATACACAATTGATTATGCTAAGTTGATATGCTAAAAAGATCATGGACCTATGTATTCACTAGAGCTTGAAAGGGAAATGAGAGCTATTATAGTTCAGAAACCCTGGTATGAACTTATTAAATCCTTAAGTTCCTAAATTATCATAATTCATGTCTTGAGCGTGATCTTTTTCATTAACTTAAACTTGTTTTAAATAATAAATATGATTAATGTTGATTAAGTGTCAAGTAATATAGGAGACATCAATTGTTGCACCACATGCCTTGGGGAATTCATCTAGGGGAAAAGGTAATAGATTCATTCCAATGGGAAGTTGTTGGTTCCATGCAGAGAGTTCTATCTGTTGGAGACATTTACCATCATACACACTCTTTTTGGTCAAATTGGTGTAGTTAAACCACTATCCTAAGTATAATTGACAGTAATTGACATCAGTGGAGCATTAATTACCATCATCCAGTCACACCCATGCCTACCTACAGTAAAGGAGGCTAACTTAGCCTTCTCCTACAATCAAGGAGGCTAACTGAAGCACTTCGGGGGTGATCTGAGTAATATTAATGCACCTAATTGCTAACTGGTGGTTACAATCAGTTCAACCAATCAGTTAAGGCGCCTCCTCTCATTAAATATATTATTTAATGATTATTTATTATTATTTAATGATCTGGAGTCAACAGGGTGCCTCCACCAACTTCTGATGGTCAGTTCAGCTTCAGTTAACCTCATCGGGGTTCATTGAAGTCATGGAGCACTAGCACTTGATGGTTGGCTTGCTATGACATGTGTTTGATCTCCTTCAGTTGAGATTCAGTCATTTATTGCACTCCGACTTCAGTTAGGGTTTGCTGAGTCAATTAGGGTTTTGGTCAAGTGGTTAACTGAGTGTGAACCTATGGTTGAGAGTCAGTTAAGCTAGAATCACTCATTGAATTCAAATTGTCTCCTTAGGTATTCGAATTCCTCATGGATTCAAGCTATTGCTTGACATTGGTATTGTAACCATTCATTGTTTATTAAATATACAGAGAGGAAACCAATTTTGGTTTCGAATAACACCATTTCATGAGTATTTGTTGATTATTCTTTGATGAGATTGATTCTTTGTTCCTAGATCAATGTGCAAGATTAATATGGTATCAGAGCTTACGGTGGGATAGAGATCTATCTCTCAAAAACAAGCTTTTTGACAGATTTCTCCATGAAAAGTGAGCAATAGCTCAAAATTTTAGCACTGCACCAAAAGCCAAGGCTTACCACTCAATATCCCAAGTAAAGAACTTGTTGATCAAGCTTGCTTGATTGACTATGCTGGGTGTGATGAAAGCCTAGAATGTGTAGGCTGTCTGACCTTATTTTTCCCTTTCTGTTTTGATTTTCAGGTTTCTACAGGTGAAGCATTCGCTACAGCATATCCAGATGGCCTCCTTAGTAGATCTCTTGACTCCATACAATTTCCACACATGGAAAAATAAAATGGAGATTCATTTGCGCTCCAAAGGACTCCATAGAGTCACCATGGACACTGAAGTTGAGCCTGGATCCACCATTGAAAAATCAAGATTCTTGAACAAGAAGGATGAAGCCTTCGGTTTCTTGTGCCTCTCTATTTTCGAAAACTTTCTCTTCCATCTTACGAATCTGAAGACACTAAAAGAAATATGGGACAAATTGGAATCTCTATACGGAAAGCATGATGACTTGAGAGTTTACCAACTTGAAAATGAACTCATGTCTCTCCAACCTTCCAATTTTGAGACTTTGAATGGTTTCTTTACAAAGTTCAAGCATACT
The DNA here is from genome assembly GCA_001517045.1 of Pseudotsuga menziesii. Classification (NCBI taxonomy): domain Eukaryota; kingdom Viridiplantae; phylum Streptophyta; class Pinopsida; order Pinales; family Pinaceae; genus Pseudotsuga; species Pseudotsuga menziesii. The sequence continues at coordinate 8,344 of LPNX010230250.1, forward strand.
GTTTTACTATTGAAGCAATGCAAAGTGGAGAAGGAGGATGATCAGCTCATCCTTGCCATCCTCTCCAAACTTGGGGCTGATTATTCAGTTTTTGTTTCTGCATTCCGTGCAGGGAAGCTCACAACCCCCGAGTGGAAGATGCCTACACTCAATGCCTTCATTGAGTCCCTAACTAATGAACATGACAAGCTTGTCCAGATGGGGATCATCCAATATTCATATGATCAAGCCCTCCATGTCTCGGGGCCCAAAGATCTGAAGGGTAAAGGAAAGTAGCAGAAAAATTAGAAAACTAAATTTGATGCTCCCAAGCGTAGAGTTGAAAACCAGCAGCATGATGAATCTGAAGGGGCCCAAAGATCTGAAGGGTAAAGGAAAGTAGCAAAAAAATTAGAAAACTAAATTTGATGCTCCCAATCCTAGAGTTGAAAACCAGTAGCATGAGGAATATTTCGGCTCAAGGAAGAACAAAGGAAAAGGGCACAATGGGAAAGAAAAATTCAAGTGCTCTTACTGCAGGAAGGGTTTTCACCCTGAACATGCCTACATGAAGAAAAAGCTTGATGAAGCAACCTCTCTCCTTGAGAGGAATAACATCAATCTTCCGGAGAGCTTTCAGAGGAGAGATCACCAAGATCGGGAACCACAGCATGAGAAAGGTCATGCCCTCATGGCAAGCACTTTAAAGTCCAAATAATTGCTGATTGATAGTGGAGCTTCAAATCACACGATGGATGAAAAAGACTCCTTTTCATCCTTGGATACCATAAAATCCATCCCCATCCACATGGGAGATGACTCCACCATCATTTCCGAAGGACAAGGTACTGTAGATCTAGAAAATGTTTTTTTCTCTAATTTTTTGTATGTACCGTCTCTAGCAGCAAATATCCTTAGTGTCTATCAGATGACGCATACAAGAATGCCTGAGAGAGTCTCTTTCAGCCCAAATGATGTTGAGATAACATAAATTGCATCTGGGAAACTCATTGCTAAAGGCCTTGCAAACCATCATGCAAAAGCCTATGAGTTCTCTCACTTTGTTGTAGATGCAAAGCCCACTGCTCTGCTAACTCATAGAAATGACATTAGTAGGCTGTGGCATGAGAGGTTTGGCCATCTTAATTTCAAATATTTGCAGAAATTACAGAAAAAATCCATGGTTGAAGGCCTCTTGGTCATCAAGGCAACCACGGGAGTCTGCAAGGGCTGTGTGATTGGAAAACACCCTGAGCACAAATTCGATCGGGGGAAGGAAAAGAAAGATACAAGAATATTGGGGCTGATACATTATAATATCATTGGTATGATTCTTGTCACATCCATGAATGGATCAAGGTACTTCCTTACTTTTATTGATGATTTTTCAAGGTATACATGGGTTTTCTTTCTCAAAAAGAAATCAGAAGTATGTGAAAATTTTTCTGAATTGAAGGCCTTGATCGAAAATGCCTCTGGGATTAAGATCAAGATATTGAGATCTGATAATGGAGGGGAGTATGTCAGTAATGAGTTGCTATACATATTCTCCCAAGGTGGTAGTCAGGTCCAGCATTCAATTCCCTACACTCCCCAGCAGAACGGAGTAGCGGAAAGGAAGAACCGGTCTCTCAAGGAGATGACCACCTGTATGTTGGAGTCAAAGAAGCTTGCTGAAAATTTGTGGGATGAAGCCATGCATGTTGCAACATACATTCAGAATAGGGTGACACATTCATCTGTGAAAGGAAAGATTCCTTTCGAAGCATACTTCGGACACAAGCCATATGTGTCGAACCTACGGGTGTTTGGGTCCACTGCATGGGCCCAGATTCCGCTTGATAAAAGAAGGGCTTTGCAACCGCAGAGCATAGAATGTATGTTTATTGGGTATAATAATGAATCTAAAGGATTTAAGCTACTAGATATCAAGACCAAACAGATAATCATTGAGATAAGTGTCAAGTTCGATGAGCCTCTTCAGGAGGTGGAACTAGTGAAGGAGAAAACTGCTGAATTTCCTTCCTATTCCATTGAATATTTGGATGATAAAATTGGGGGTGATGACCCTGATTTGGATCCTCTAATTTCTGATATCAATGTGTAGCAATAATCAAATGATGAATCAGAACCTAAATTTCAAAATCATCTTCCTACATGGGCCCAACAGACACTCTCCTCCGCAGGAGACAACGTTGGAAATCCGGATGATCCAAGGAGAACCCGGTCTGATTTCCAAAGAGCGGGTATTGCACTCTCTTGTTATGATAATTTGTTATCCAAAACTTGCTGTTTGATGATTAGTTCAGATCCAAAATCTTACTACCATTCTCGGAATGATCCGAGATGGCAAGTTTCCATGGATGAAGAGATGAATTCTCTTCAGAAAAACACTACTTGGGAGCTAGTTTCTCTTCCTCCAGGAAGGAAATTGGTTCAATGCAAGTGGGTGTTTCAGAAAAAGGTTGCTGCTAATGGAAGCACATGAAAATATAAGGTAAGTCTGGTAGAAAAATGTTTCTCTCAGGTCCAAGGAGTGGACTACCATGAGATCTTTGCACCTGTTGCAAAAATGGACTCCATCCGCCTTGTTTTGGCTATTTCAGCATCCAAGCACTGGGAGGTGCATCACATGGATGTTAATTCAACTTTTTTGCATGGATATATTCATGAGGAGATATACATGAATCATCCTGAGGGCTACATCATTGATCCATCTTTGGTTTGCAAGCTAAAGAAGTCACTATACGGGTTAAAACAGGCCCCAAGAGAGTGGTATTCCAAGATGGATGCCTTCCTTCTCTTGAAAAACTTTCAGAGATGTAGATAAGATCCAAATGTGTATTTACAGCAGAATTAAGGTAATTTAATTATCATTGTTTTATATGTTGATGACTTACTGATCATAGGTAGCACAGTTCCCTCCATTTCAGCCATCAAAACTGCTCTCCACAATGCCTTTGAAATGAGTGATTTGGGGCTTCTAAAACAATTTTTGGGGCTCGAAATCGAGCAAAATTATGATGGGATTATGGTCACTCAGTCCAAATACATTTCAGACATGTTAGTCAAGTTTAACATGGCTGAATGTAGGCATGCACCATTCCCTTTCCTTTCAGGGATTAGCCTTGAAGAAGGAAAACACACACCTCCCATGGACTGCACTATCTATCGACAACTGATTGGTAGCTTGTTGTATTTGACACATTCTAGTCATGATATTTGTTATGCCGTGAATACTATATCAAGATACATGCAGCAGCCTCATGGTCTTCATTGGAAGGAAGCCAAGAGGATCCTCCAGTATATTCAGGGAACCAGGACCTATGGCATTAACTATGCTGCAGACTCCGAGCTAGAGCTGGTTGGATACACAGATTCCAATTGGGTGGGTGATTCTATTGATTGAAATTCAACTTCCAGATATGTATTCATGTTTGGTGGTGGCCCTATTTTCTGGTCAAGAAAAAAGCAGGCTTCCATAGCACTATCTTCAGCAGAGGCCGAGTATCGAGGAGCGGTGAATGCTTGCATCCAAGCAGTTTGGTTGCAAGGCATTCTTTCAGAGTTTGATCTTGGTAGTACTTTGTCCACTGTCCTATTTTGTGACAACCAAAGTGATATTAAGATATCCATGGATCCAGTTACCAGGTAGAGGACTAAGCATGTAGAGATTCAAATGCACTACATTAGGGAGCTAGTGCATGACAGGACCATCATTCTGCAATACTGCCCGACTGATGAGCAGATTGCAAACATCTTCACCAAGATATTTTCAAAAAATAAGTTCACTTACCTCTGTTCACTGTTGGGGGTGAGTTCATCAGGGTGATCCAGACTACTTTCAGTGTTCATCTTGAGGGGGGGTTTTTCCCACTGGGTTTTCCCTCTTTTCCTCACTTAGTTTGTTTTGAGCATTGTTTCAGTTTCAGCAATGTACAGGGTGACCTATGGCCTTAGTTGCCAGGGTCTGTTGTAAAGGAAAGTGTCCTATGGCTAGGGTTTAAGAGGCCATCAACGTACTGGGGTTGAATGAGAGATGCACAATGTTCAGCAAGTATATAACAACAAGTTTCAGAGATGAGAAAGGTCCACACCTGATTAACTGAAGGCTGGTCCAAGCTTTCTCTTCAATCCTCTTCTTGCTCCTCTCACTCCAAGAGACCTGCAAAACAAATTATGCCTTCCTCAAACCATTATGACCATATATAAGACAATGATAATCAAATAAACATAAACAAATGATCTGAATAACATCATCATATGATCAGAAACAAAGATTCAATCACACATTGAACAATGATTTGGGAAGAAGAAGGACATCACATCTTTATTAATCTTGAAAACAAGTACAAATATACCTTCTCTTCAAGTTTGGCACCTCACGAAACCTTGATTTGGATCTGCTACTTCTCTTCTCCAAAGAACTCAACCTCCAAGCTCTGCAACACAAGGGAAGACCTCCAGGGAAAAGGTGTAGGCAAAGAGAGTCCCGATTCCTCCAGCATAACAATGCATAAATTCAAAAGTCCCCCTCATGGCCTTCCCTACCTCTATTTATATGGATGAAATAAGGTAGTTCGAAGGTTAGAGAACTTACAGCAGTTAAGGAAATCCAGTTATATGATATAACTAATCTCTATTTAATGCGTGTTTTAAAGTTTAAAATGTTAAGATACACATGCGCGGTTCTGCAGTAGAGCAACCCGCGAGTGATGCACGACTATATAGAAGAGCAACCCGTGCACACAAGGATGCGCGACTTGCTACAAGGAAGACTTGCGATTGATGCACGAGTTGTCAATATATAGAGTCACTCATACATCCTAACATGGCTAAATGGCAAAGTAACTGGCAAGGTAAAGGCAAAAATGTATTCCATAATAAGCACAGCTATAGTATTCTAGGCAAACCTCAATCCATAAGTGTCCTTTTGCGTGCCGACATAAGGAAAGTCGACACTCAGATGGAGAGGTGCCATTCTGGTGTATAACAGATGCCCCCTAATGTGTGAGGTTAGAGGGGAAGACGATAGCCGGAATACATTATAAAGGAAAGAGCTGAGTATGGAGAGAGAGCAGAGAATCCAAGATCGAAAGGCTCGAGTGAAGGTACCTGTAAGAGAGATAAATGTCAGAAAGCTAATCTCTGGAACATACAAGTCCATATACAAAACATCGCCATAAAGATACAGGCGGATCCAACATATGTATAACTGATGAAACTATCATGGTCGCTCAATATGCAAAAAGGCGCCATATCAAATCTAAAGGAGCCATGGCCACAAATGAACAAGGTGGATCCATGCTCAACAATCGATCATAGCCACAAAGATACAAGGTGGATATATGTCTCAGCAAAATGTCATATAAAGTATAACAAGGTCTTGCGCAACTTGGGAAATAGCAAAAGATGACAATGCTACTGTCGGCCCCAAGGTCTTCAATCCAAACTTCCCAAAAAAGGTACGAATCCTAACCATGCAAATAAAGGAACTGAATTCGAACATGGAGGAAGCCGTTTGATTACCGGTCAATAATGAAAACCGTTAACAAACATGAGGGAAACCACCATTAATGAAAATGGTCCCCAAGGTACCTAGTACATTCTAACAAGTGTGATTACAAGGACTTGAAGTCGAACACTTGAAGAATCCATCGAGTAGGAGACATTAAGGTATCCCCACTACCCAATGGCGAGGGAAATTGCCATTGAGGACAACAATTCCCAAGGTACTGTCATAAAACTCTAAATCTCATCCCCAGAGCAAGATGTGTTGCAGTCGATAGGAAGAGATCCGTTGGAAGGAAGGCATTAAGGCATCCTTCATCATCAAACATGAGGTAGCTCAAAGACTAATTGGATCTGGAATTGGTACTGAATTTCACAAAAAGGACCACTGAAGACATGATGTAATGAACTGATACCAGTGAATGGCCGACACAAAAGTTCAAGGCAACTGCAGAATGGACGACAAAGGTTTAATCCTTGAACAGTGAGCACGACACAAAAAGTGACTCAGGCAGCTCTTGACACAAAATAGGACCAACGACACAAATCTGCAATGTAGGAGACATTGACAGATTCCCCATATAATTGGAAAAGAGACCATCTGGAGGAGTGAAAAACTCTGAATCAGGATAAGGTCAAAAGACTAGGACCCAACTATTGATAGACTCAAAACTGGTGCTTTGTTCAAGGAAACAAGACTTGCTACCATGATATAAAAATACATGGAAATAAACCTTCCCCTTCCCCTCTTTCTTGTAAAGGTTTAACGAGTCCAAGAAAGCAAACTCGGGACCATCTTAATTTTTTGACAAGCTCGAAGAAAAGAAAGAAGAATGCTTGATAAGGCACTAATTCGTGTATTTTACGAGCCCGAACTAGTACATGCTCGACGGTGTTTTCATAGTTTAGAGAGTCTGAAAACTCCAAAGAAGACTCCAGGGGGGTCCTTTTTCATACAATTTAGTCTCCTGAGGCCGAAAAAGTATAAAACAAACAACAGAAGAACTCTCTTAACTTTCGAAGAAGAAAAGGCGCACCTTTTTCGTAATTAGTCAGGAAGGTCTGAAAAAGGTTAAATTACCACCTACCCAACGCTCCTTCAAAAGCAGCATATACAGCCTGAGTTTTACGAGTGTGAAGGAAGGCAAGATCACTCGGAAAGATCCATTTGATTACGAGAAATGAAGCTTACAACAATAAACTCGATGCTTTGTTCTTTAGAGTTTAACGAGCATGACAAAGACATAAAGTACACTCAGAATCTTTTTCATGTTTTGGTCCAGAGCATGAAAAAGAGAAAACTAAGCTCATACCAGGGGTTCCTTTTCCGTAAGTTTAGTCCCTCAGGTCCGGAAAAGAGATAAACCTATGCCTGAGAATACTCTTCTCAATTCAGTAGAAAAGAGAGTGATCCTTTCTCGTATTATTCCACATGGTCCGAGAAAGAGATAACCTACCACCAATGTGGATGCCCATTCACATATTCTTAACGAGCCTGAACGAACAAGTTTACTCGGTAGTCAAGTCTATTTTGAGGAGTTAGAATTGGGCCTAAAGAAACTCATAATCTTTCCCGTGAAGTTTTAACGAGTCCGAAAAAGTCAACTCGCGGCCTCCTTACTGTTTTTAACGAGCTCGAAGGAGAGCAGAAAGAATGCTCTAAAGGCGAGGAGACGAGTGTCATAAGGCAGGCGAAACTAGTTCCAAGCGCAAGGAACAAACCTATGCATAATGCAAGGAAAGCGAGAAAGATAAGGACACTCGGGGAAGGTCTCCTCAGGGTAAAGGGTGTCAACTTGCAAAGGCAAAATGATACAAGGCTAAGTGGTGATGAGAACAAAGATGAGGGCTTATACAACGAGCTAAAAGCGTGGAAGCCGGCATCAGGCTCATAAGCGCGAGCAGGGAACATGCAAATGCAATTACAGCTTGAACAAC
>LPNX010230255.1:6591-32975 GCA_001517045.1 Pseudotsuga menziesii
ATTTGCATTTGTTCCTTTTACAAATAAAGTAAAGTATTTGTATCCAACCATTAAGGCTTAAATATCTTTATCCACAACTAAGTTAAACATATCGTTGTGAAATGCATCTTCATCAATATCTTGGTTCCATGGGTTATAATTTTTACATAGACTATGGATTATACCACTATGAAATGCATTTTTTTCACTATTAAATTATATTATTAATTTTACTATATGTTTAATTAATATATAATAATTATTTTGGAAAGGATTCTCTTTTGTATTATCTTCCAAAAATCTAATATTAGCACTATTTTTTATAAGTTTTATAGTATTTGTTTTATATTTTTAGTTTTATTTTTATAAAATGTATTTAGTAAACTATTTAAAAAAAAGCACTTTGCAAAAAATTAATGCTATCTTATTTATTTTATTTTTATTTTTGTAAAATATGTTTAATATTTAAAAAAAACATGATAATAATTTTTATAATATATTATGAAATAATACAATAAATTTATAAGTTAAAATTATATTGTTGTTTAATTTAAATTTATATGAGATATAATTAACTTAATTATATTAATTTAACATGAAAAATATTTAAATAAATTCATTTTTATACATTTAATGAAAATGTTAATTTTAAATTAATTGCATTATAGTTTTATTTTTAATTTTTACTTCAAGAATAATCCAAACGAACTCACAAACTCTAACTTAACTTTGATTTTGATTTCAATTTATCTTTAGTTTTAATTTAACTTCATTTTTATTTATTGGGTATTTTTATTTGATTTCGAGTGTGAAATTAAATTTAACTTCATTTTTAAATTTCAATTACATGAATAATTAAAAGTCGTTAATTTAGTTTTAATTTTAACTATCATTTCAAGTTGAGCTTCACTCTAATCTAATTTCATCACTAAGTATAACATTTGCTTTCATTTTAATTTGGCTCTAATGTAATTTCAATTACTCATTTCAACTTGGGTAATGTTAATTTTAACATTAATTATAACATGTGTTTTCATTTTAATTAGTTGAAAAAAAATAGACTTTTATTTCAACCTCGTAATTAAAACTCCAATCATGATGATTCAACTATTTGATTATTACATACAACTATTAGCTTAAATCCAATGATGATACAACTATCTGATTATTAGATACAACTATTAGCTTAAATCCAATGATGATACAACTTTAAGTTAACTTCAACTCCAATCATGGATTTTACTTGAAGTGCAATAGTTGATATATTGACTTTTAAATTAAGATGCAACTATTAGCTTAATTCCAAGGATTCTACAACTATTAGTTTAACTTCAACTCTAATGGTAGTTATATTGGGTAACTTTTAAAATAGCTATATATATTGACTCTTAAATTAAGATGCAACTATTATCTTAACTCCAAGGATTTTACAACTATTAGCTTAACTTCAATTCTAATCAATAACTATTAGATTAACTCCAATCCTCTATTAAATTAAATCTAGATAAATGTGGTAATATAAATTTATTAGATGAATGTTTAGTTGCACTTCAATGACTCCATCTCTTAGCATGCCACATTCATTGCAATGAAACCATACACTTTTCAATTAGCCTTCCATTTTGCAGAGTAGCATCATGAGAATCAATTAGGTAATGTGCTCCTTATAGGTTTATGAGGCTTATTAGAAACATATTAATCTTATTAATAATATGGTTGTTTCTAGTTAAGCAATGGTAAATATCAAAATAAAAATAGTTACATAATTAATCAATTTAAAAAGTTTTATGATTAAATAATATTTCTTTTAACAAAAATTTCAAAATATATATGATTAAATAATAATACTTTTAACAAAATTTCAAATATATATATATACACACAACATATTTATAAACGATAATAAAAATATTTTTTTATTTAAACATAATACTTATTTGATATGGACAACTATTCATTTTTCTAATGAAATGTACTAAATATAAACTATTCATTACAGATAAACGTTCTTAATTAAAAAATAATAAACGAAAGTACATTGAATTATTTGTTGTATATGTTTACATAAAAATATTTAATTATATTAACAAGAGCTATGAAGTGGCAACGTCACAGCAATTAGTAACAACTATTACTATATAAACTATAGAAATATGCTACTTTGTCACACATTTGTAACAAAAAAGAAAATTATTTTTCCACACAAATTACGTAGCCATCAAATGGATTTCACTAATTAGCCATTGAATTGATTTCTCAATATTTTGAGGAAACAAAGATAATTGAAAAAGATGCAAAATGTGTGCTAAACATCCTTATTCATGATCAAAGATCCAATTTATTGCATATTAAATATGGACACATCCACGTAAACTTGGAGAAGGGTGTAGCATACATGTAAATACACAAATGGATTCATTGAAATAGGTAGAATAAATAACCTTTGTGGTGACCACTCAACCAAAATCATATAATAACTACAACAAATTAAAACATGCAGATGAAATATAGCTCTTCAAGCCATGATTTTTCTTAAAACCTATATATATATATATACACACACATTAGACGTAAAGGAAAATTCCTGTGAATTTCATTTAAATCCATTGGATTTCACTAATAACTATCATAATATAAACTAAATTTCTCAAAAATTGAATAAGAACATTTTTTATGCTAAGAAAAACTAAATAAGAAATAAATCACCTAAAAATAATAATTAATATTTTATGATTTCCATTTAAATCCATTGGATTTCACTAACATATAGTTGGTGTATAATGAACCAAAATTTTAAAAATAAAATCCAACATCAAGTTTAAAGTTAAAATCATTATAAAACTCTCATACTAAACCAAATTATTAGGAGAGAAGTCGTGTCGACCCCATCTCACTCATTGGAAAATAAAAAAAATATAATTAAAAACTATAAGTGAAGGCATTGCAAACAATGTTCGTGTTGACCCATCTCAATCATTGAAAAAATAAAAAACTATAAGTGAAGGCGTTGCAAACAATGCCAGTGTCGACCCATCTCACTCAACCTAATCAATTTGGAAAAATAAAAAAATATAACCTAATCAATTTGGAAAAATAAAAAAATATAACCTAATCAATTTGGAAAAATAAAAAAATGTAAGTGAAGGTGTTACAAATAGTGCCAATGTTACATGTACATGACATTAAAACAAATGGCATGACAATGCCAATGTTACACCTGCGTGACATTAAAACAAATGGCATGACAATGCCAATGTTACACCTGCGTGACATTAAAACAAATGGCATGACATTGAAACAAATGGCGCGGGGAAGAAATTCACAGTTTTGATGGGGTCTAGAAGTTCAGAGCTTAGAATTCATTATTATAAATCATTCCTAGATAGCCCTTCCTCCACCTTCTACAAGCCTTCAATTTCTAGGTCTCCTTCAAATGGGAATTCTGCTCCTGCTTTGCTTGCAAACTGACTTATATCTGCCACATATATGTCAAATGCAATGCCTATGGAGAATTCATGTTTTCTAACTTGAAATCTTCTGAAGACTATATTTCCTTGAAAGTAGCAAGATGGATTGTTTGGAACTTAATATTTGCACTTGTAAATATAAATCCATGCCAAAAGACCAAACAGTGGTCTTCTCTTGTGCATCTTTGGGACACAGAATTCTATCGAGACATCTTATAATTTCTCACAAGTATGATGAGGAATTCATGAGGGCTCACTCCATGCAACTTGAAAGCTCCCTAAATCTACTGAAAAAAGTTTCATCTGTAGTGAAGAGATTTGTTTGGGATTCTCCTGTATTTGGCGTGGAATTTGGAAACTCAGACAAGGTGAGGAAAACCCAAATAAAATAAAGTCAGGATTTTATGAAAGATGAAGAGGAATATAGAGATGATAATGTTATTGATCGTTCCTACTCTCAACAAGTATCAAGCACCTTATCTGTTGATCAAGGATTTGAATTTCCATTCCTTTTCAAACCAAATCATGAAACAGTTCATACAAGCACTCTACTCCTTTAAGTCTGCAACAAAGTAGCCCTAGCAAGGACAAGGTGCCTTGGAGCACTTCCATCATTAAGGCCACTTCAACCAAAAATAATTGTCCAAACAACATACATAGACAAATTAAAGATGATAGAGAAGAAGCTATGATCTTGATGGAGGTCATGGACACAATGAAATATAAGGGATGTTGTGAAAAGCATTACAAGAACAGAAATGGTGCCAAGTTGCAAATTTTAGGTGTGGTAAGTTTTCTTTCTAGTATCTAGCTTGGACATGTCATGGCTTCCCTATTGTTGTTAAATTTACTGGGTTTTTTTTTCTAGCTTTTATGTTGCTATAAAATTTACTGTTTTTTTTCTCTGTACTATGGAAACTTTTCTTAAATAGTCTTTCAGCACTTGTGAAGGAAATTATAACTAAATTCACGAACCAAATTATAACTTAATACCAGCTATTGCAATTCACTACTTTTATGAAGAAAAACACGCGTATAGTAGTCTAAACCTGAAAAAACTATATGCGACTTTATATTTTAAAGCATGGCTTCCAATTAAGTAAATCTCCCATGCATGTTTAACCTTTCTTAATTAATAACCATAAGCATCTTATTGTAAAATTAGAACATAATATGGGTTATTGGAATTCATTGCCTTTACTAATTAGAGGAAATTTCAATTTAAAATGGGCCTTCCAAAAATAATACAAATTCCATGTCATCATGTATTAGCCAATCAAAATGGTTTAAAATTAAAAAAGGGAGCACCTCTTAAACAATTTTTTAATATAAATTTGGGGATAGGTATCATAAAAAAACTAATTTTTTTGTTCGTATTTTTGACATATCTCTCTGTGCTTTTACTCAAATTTTGATTGGGAGAGCTTGTTGGATGCATAATTAAATTTTGCATCCAACGAGTACCCACTCGGCATACTTTTGATGGGCCCCGCTACCCCAAAAACAATAAATACCTGAAAAAATGTGATGATGACATCATCATCACATTTTTCAAGTGTTTATTGTTTTTGCGGTAGCGGGGCCCATCAAAAATATGTCGAGTGGGTACTCATTGGAAGAGGAATTTAATTCCTCATCCAACGAGCTCTCTCGATCAAAATTTGAGTAAAATCACAGGGAAATGTGTCGAAAATATGAACAAAAAAGTAGTTTTTATTTTCTTCCTCCAAAATTAATAAATATTATTTTATTATTTTAACTATTATTTTATTAATTTTCCTTAGGAGGCCTATTTTGAGTTGAAATTTCCTCTAATTCGGAAAAGAAAAATGTATTGTAGTCTAAACTATATGTGACAATGGTGTCACCATCCTTCACATTAGTGATGCAACAATCAAGGTTCTTCCTTTTGGAACAACCTCGAAGATGAAGATGACGTTAATAATTTTAATTTCTAGGAAACTTCAGGAGAAGCTACAATAACGGTGATTTTAAAAGTTACTCTGGAATTGGTAATTCTGTGGAATTAGCTATTTTCTACATGATGCTACTTTGGGGGAAATTACCTTGGATCATGCCTAGTTTCTGTCTTTCAACAAAATTAAGGGCCCTTTCCCATACGATGTCAATTATTTAGCCTTTGGGTGGTAACTTTCCCAGGAAAACAATTTAGTTCGTAATTGATCAAACAAGTTTATTAAACCCTCTTCATCCCACCCACCCCAACGAAACCTCACCTCAGGTTTTGTTGATATTCTTCAATGCTCATAAAAAGAAAATTATGAGCTCATTACCAAGGATGAGAGAGTCGTTAAGGCTGATAACTAGTTAAAAGTGTACTCCCAACCAAAAAAAGTAAAAATAAGTGCTATATTTTGTTTAACTTGAATAGCGTACATACACATTCTTTACATTCAGAGTTCAAAGGTGGTTTCCAACTGAATTGGCATGAAAATGAGTATTAACTAGGTTAAAATATATTATTTGCCTCATAATTGCAGTAAACAAGAACTTGATTTCCCATTATTCTTTTTTATTTTGTGCATCGACTTACAATTTCTCTAAACGATGCAAGGAAAAGCTGGACGCCTGTCAAAGCCACGTGTGCCTGCGGGAACCGGGTGACTTCTTCCATCGTGCTAGTAAACAAAGTGACTGACTTCTTCACTTACTGGCCTTCCTTCCCTTTTCTTAGTATGTAGGTAAAGAGCAAGCAAGCAACTAGTATTCCTTGTCCTTCTAAGTCTGTAGGTGAAAAGAAAGCAACCAAACACCAAAGCCAATGAAAAAAAAGGAGAAAATGAAGATTGTGTGCGAGAAACAAGAGAGCCGGTAATAAAAAGTACTTCATCGTCGTGCCACTCCCTTGCATACGGACTTAGGTATCGAATGGCCCACCATTGCTTTTCAATGGCTGTGTGGCAGTTGACATGCATGTGACTTGAAGTGTGTCGTGGGTGGTGTTGCTTGGGAAAGAAAGGGAGGATGGTTTGTCGCCCACACAAGGATTGATCTAGGAGGTTCATGCACAAAGACACAAGAGGAACCTTGAAAATCAGAAGCAAAAATCTGACATTATCAAATAAAAAGTAATAACCATACTTAGGGTTGAGTTGAATTTTGGTATAACAACATGAAGACATGAAAGGCCATGAATCTCATGTTCAAACGCCAGACCGACTGGGTGATATGGTACAGGGTGCAGTTCCAACCTCCCTACCTCCATTAGAAACTTCACACTGAATAACTCCAAAACATATATAGATCGATGAAAGTCTCATTGGTTCACTTGAAGGTATGCTATCTAAATGCAGTATTGCATATCAATCTCAACAGATACTTGTCAACTATTTTGATTCTAAATATGATGGAGATAAATGTAGATTATTTATATTGTTGTTAAAATCTTGGTTTTAGGACTATTGTTAGGAAAAACTTAAGGATAAAGATGATAAACAGTTATGAACCAAGTTCTCATGTTGTCAGAAGTTTAGTAGATGCATTTAGTGCTATTGGAAATAAATCACATTCAAAGTATCGCAATGCATCTCGTCGTGTGTTGTCACAATCAATCGTGAACTAAAGAACCAGGGCCCTTGGCCTTCTTAAGCCTACATCCAACCTTATATGATTGGATATCAAAGCACTTCGTAGGTATTGTTCTAGAAGAGAACAACTTCAATCTAGTGAAATAGATGTCCGGTCCTTCATTGGTAGGTTTCCATGCTTCTATATGAAACTCATTGATGCGGTAAAGGGACTGGTGCAGGAATTTTGGCGTGGCAATATTAGACCTCCATCCAACCAAAAAGATGTACTAAAATTGAGAAGGGATTCAAGGGATCATGAGCCCCACATTAAACGTTTTCTTGACATGACACAAACATAATTATATGAGAGATTTAGGCATGAACATAATGAACTTAACTTGGGCCAAAGATCCTTCGAGAAATGCAAGCCATGGTATGTTAAAATAAACACAACTCGTAACACATGTTGTTGTCGATATCACATTGAGTACGATTATTATTATGACACATATACATATATTGTGTGTATTGCATAACAATCTTGTGCAGGAATGCTCAACTACATTGCCACCGACATCATTTAGAGACTTTATTGATAACATTTTGTGTAGAAGGACAGAAGGTTGCACATTTTATCAAAGGCCTTGTGTATATGGGACATGCCCAAGGTGTGGTGGAATGACATTTTTGGACAAATTCATACATGTCATCGATGAGCATGAACTTGGGAGACATGAAGTGAAATTAAAGTCATTCAAATATGTCACGTATGATATCGGTGGAGGGAATGAAAGAAAAAAAATACAATTGGACACCTCTCAGGTGAGTAACGAGTTTCTGAATAGAAATTTTTTCTTCATGTATTTCTACTTCATATATGTAACAACCTATTGATATGTACATATTTATTGTTGATCTACCAAGTACTGGTATGCAACTTCATGGAGGAATTATTTGAAAAGACACAATAGTATGTAAAGCATGTACATGTGGCCCGTTGGCAAGATGAGAAGTTTAGAACGTACATCGATACATTTCCTATTGGAACTATATTATCAGTAGTCGATTTTGTGGAAAACTACACTGTTCAACTAGAGAACGAGATTTAGAGTCAATATTATCACTTAGAACAGGTCAACATAATGGTCCATATCACCTATAGACATGGGGCAGCTAGTACTAAAGAGAAAAGGGTTATATTGAAAGAGTATCACTTTTACATAAGTGATGATAGGTGTTTTGACTTGGCATTTGTACAACACAACTTTCAATTATCGTACAAACACTTGGAGGATAACAATATACAAATGGAACAACATTGGATTTGGTTTGATGGTTGTGCATGGCAATTAAAAAATTCTCGTGTCTTCCAATGGTTGTGTATTCTCTACAAGAGGCACAAGGTGCCACATATTTGGAACTATTTTGATACCAGACACGAAAAAGGGGAACATGATGGAGCAGGTGCATGCATCAAGACTGCATTACGTAGGAAAGAGATGAAATTCACAACAATTTCTCTCATCCAAGACGCAAAGACCATTGTTGCATGGTGTTCTTCAGTGATGGGAAGGGAGCTAGAAGGCAAGAATACCAATCATCTCAAAAAGCATATGTACATAGATATTTTGGGGAGGTGGACGATGTAGATTGATCACACCTATATGAGTGCAAGACCATCCAAGGAACTCGTGCATTCCATTCGGTTAGAACGTCCGACAATGCCATAGTTGAAATGTGGATAAGGAAACTCTCTTCTTTTAGTTATCCATGTAGCAGTGGTGAATGGGACAATTGTGAATCCACAGATTGGGTTGACAGTTGGGATCCTGTATTACTCCCCATTAGTCAACAAATAATTGCAGAATTATCCCAGTTGGAGGAGGGCCAATTGACGATTTCACTTGACTATGGCCACATTTGATATCTCATACAACCATGTTCAACTATTATGTTGATAAATTTGAAATGTTTGACGACTAGTTGTGTTTAGTTAGCTAACTCTTAGGTCTGCACTTTATTTTATGCGGGGCACATATATGCAATGGTTTCCTAGAGAGGCAATGAATGGCACATTGACTACTAGCTGGCACGTTGCTTGGATGGGAAGAAGACCCTCATTGTCTCATTAAGCAACTTTGAGGGAAATGATTTTCCAATTGGGTCGATAGTAATCAAAGGAGAATATTTGACATAGGTTTCCCATGAACAAAAGAAAAAAGGTTATGTATTTGAATATTATATACCCAGTCAAATTGTATACTATTATACAAAGTTAGTTATTGGCACAAACCTCCATCTGCAAACAATGCCAAGCAATAACTCATCAAAGTCACGACACTTGTTTCCTTACTCTGAGCACGAGAGGCTAAAGGATACTGTTGCTATTAGAGGTGACCCCGATGGTCTAGTTGAATGACCACAGGTAGGTAGTCAGGTATGTGGTAGTTAGATATTTTGGTTTCATGGTCTCATTGATTATTTACAGCTTGATAGATTGAGCACTTGATACATTGATAAATTCAATAGGCTTCTAGAACTTGATAAATTGCACTTGAGCTTCATCATGTATTTGTTCTATTATATTGATATTTACATGACTCATGTCATATATCCCAAGACCATTATCTACCACTCTATCTGGGATATGTCTATTGCATTTTCCTTGAATCTCGAAGTTGATCCTATAAGGACATCTCCTTGAATCTGATAATTTGTTTCTCCATGGGAGCCGTGTACTGAAGGAGTGGTAATCCTAGCCTAATAACCATTTCCAATCCTATATTACAAACCCTATAGCCATTCCTAGTAACTCTAGTTTGCACTGTAAACCAAATTTTTCATTTTGAGTTTGATTCTCTATTACAACTTCCTAGTACAATGATTTATCAAATTTTATGTTTCAAATTTTCAATCTGAATGTTCATTGTTCAAATAATCAATAATTTATAATTATGAATCATAATTCATATTTTATGAAGAATTCTATATTCATGTATGATGTGAATATAACACACACACACACACACACACATGCACTCACACGCACGCATGCATGCACACACACACACACACACACACATAAAGTACCCTCGATGTACCCAAGTACCATTTTTCAAAAAGTGGCATCCTCGTACCCATAACCATCCCCAGAAAATGCTTAAACATGCTTGCAAGACCCATCGGAACTTCGTTTTGATGCATGGTTTCCATTCTATGCCTTGGGTAAGGATTCAACAGATATCCCTGAAAGCATGTAGGAGTGGCACTCAATATGCCATAGAATGATGGTAGTGGCTCGGATCGACGAACCATCAACCCTGTTGGATTCAGGACATCGGGATAGTGCTATGGGTGGCCCTCTACTATGGGTCCATGGACAAGGGATCTTGTTTTAGGTCAATTTTGGAAACTAGGGTTTTCCTCAGTAAGGGAATGTCAAATTTTTTCACATAGGGGTCAACTTTGCATATTTCTTGACTGTGAATGTGTGGCTAGAGTTCCCACATGGAACATGCCTAAACACGCTTGCATGACCCAACTGAACCTAGTTTATATGCACGGTTTCCATTCGATGCCTTGGGTAAGGATTCAATAGGTGTCCCTAAAAGCTTGTAGGAGGTGGGATTCAACATGCCATAGAATGATGGTAGTGTATTGGATCGATGAACCACTGACTCCATTGGATTTAGGACATCGGCATAGTGATAGGGGTGTCCCTCTAATCTTGGTCGATGGACAATGAATCCTTTTTAGGTCAATTTTGGAAACTAGGATTTTTCTCAGTAAGGGAATGCAAAATTTTTGCACATAGGGGCCGGCTTTGAAAATTACTCAACCGTGATTGTGTGGCTAGCGTTCCCACTTGGAACATGCCTAAAAATTCTTGCATGAACCATTGGAATCCTTTTTTGATGCACGATTTCCACTCTATGCCCTGGGTAGGGATTCAATAGGTGTCCCTAAAATCCTGCAGGAGGTGGGATTCAACGTTCCATAGAATGATGATCATTGCTCGAATCGAAAAACCATCGAATCCATTGGATTCATGACCTCAGGATAGTGATAGGGGTGGCCCTTTACTTTGGGTCCATGCATAAGGGATCTTGTTTTAGGCCAATTTGCGAAACTAGGGTTTTTCTCAGTAAGGGAATGCAAATTTTTTACACATAGGGGTCCGCTTTGAAAATTACTCGATTGTGAATGTGTGTCTAGCGTTCCCACATGTAAAATGCCTAAAAATGGTTGCATGACCCACCAAAATCCATTTTTGATGCACGGTTTCTATTCTATGCCCCGGGTAGGGATTCAACAGGTGTCCCTGAAAGGCTGTAGGAGGTGGGATCAACGTGCCATATAATGATGAGAATTTCTTGGATCGATGAACTGTCAAATTCATTGGATTCAGGACATCAAGATAGTGCTGGGCATGGTCCTCTACTTTGGGTCTATGGACAAGGGATCCTCTTTTAGGTCAATTTCAAAAACTAGCGTTTTGCTGAGTAAGGGAATGTGAAATTTTTGCACATAGGGGTCAACATTGAAAATTCCTCGACCATGAACATGTGGCTAGTGTTCCAACTTGGAAAATGCCTAGAAACGCTTGAATGATCCATCGAAATCCCATTTTGATGCATGGTTTCCATTATATACCCCAAGTAGGGATTCAATAGGTGTCCTTGAAAGCCTATAGGAGGTGGGATTCAACATGCCATAGAATGATGACCAGTGCTCGGATCAATGAACCGTCGAATCTGTTGGATTCAAGACATCATGATAGTGCTAGGGGTGGCCCTCTAATATAGGTCCATGGAAAAGGGGTTCTATTTTAGGTCAATTTTGGAAACTAGATTTTTGCTCAGTAAGGGAATGCAAAATTTTTGCACATAGGGGTCAACTTTGAAAATTCCTCGAACGTGAATGTGTGGCTAGAGTTCCCACATGGAAAATTTATAAACACACTTGTATGACCCACAAGAAGCCCATTTTGATGCACTGTTTCCATTCTATGCCCCGGATAGGGATTCATCAGGTGTCCCTAAAAGCCTGTAGGAGGTGGGATTCAACATGCCATAGAATGATGACCATTGCTCGGATTGAAGAAATGTTGAATCCATTGGATTTCAAACATTAGGATAGTGCTAGGGTGGCCCTCTAATCTGGGTCCATGGAAAAGGGTTCCTGTTTTAGGTCACTTTTGGAAACTAGGGTTTTGCTTAGTAAGGAAATGCAAAATTTTTGCACATAGGGGCCATCTTTGTAAATTCATCGACCATGAACACGTGGCTAGTGTTCCCACATGGAAAATTCCTAAACACGCTTGTATAACCTACCAGAAGACCATTTTTATGTACATTTTCCATTCTATGGCTCGAGTAGGTACTCAACAGGTGTCCCTGAAAGCATGTAGGAGGTGGGATTCAATGTGCCATAGAATGATTACCGTTGCTCAGATCAACAAAAATTTGACTATGTTTGATTTAGTACATTGGAATAGTGCTAGGGGTGGCCCTCTAATATAGTTCCATGGACAAGGGGTCATTTTTAGGTCAATTTTAGAAACTAGTGTTCTGCTTAGTAAGGGAATGCAAACTTTTTGCACATAGGGGTCAGATTTGAAAATTACTGGACCGTGAATGCGTGGCTAGCATTCCCACATGGAACATGCCTAAACAAGATTGCATGACCCACCAAAATATTGATTTGACAGTTTCCATTCTATGCCCCAGGTAGGGATTTAGCAGGTGTCCCTGAAAGCTTGTAGGAGTTGTGATTCAACATGCCATAGAATGATGATCGTTGCTCGGATAGATGAACTGTCACTTCTGTTGGATTCAGGACATCGAGATAGTGCTAGGGGTGGCCCTCTAATCTGGGTACATGGACAAGAGATCATTTTGTAGGTCAATTTTGGAAAATAGGGTTTTGCTCAGTAAGGGAATGCGAACATTTTGCACATACAAGTCAGCTTGAAGGTGAGTGTAGATATTCCCCTCCTGAAAAAATACTTCTTGCAAAATATTTTTCCATGTGTATATGTTGAGAATTATGTTACCTATTGTGAGGTGCTGAACTTGACTTATTTCGCATCATTGTCAAGGAAGAAATATCCTTTGTTTGTGTTTTAATCAAGGCGAAAGGAATGGTCAATCTCTATGTGGAGGTGAATTGATCTCAGGATCTCATATCATTCGTGAGACTGGAAATTCGAAAGAGGGTTGTTTCCATATTAATTTATCTTGGTCATCAAAGAGATATGAGAATTTGTACGATGAAATGCAGAAGGAGACAATGCCATTATGTCAGTAACCATATAATGGAACATGTTTATGTTTAGAAACAAGTGGAAAACCTATTATGCAATTATTACAAAATATATAAGTTCACACTACGAATGTTTCAAATAATACTCCATAAACATAAATTTATAAAACAAGATTTAGAATAGTACTTCTCCAATCAATTTAAACTATAATAAAATCACATATAATTTTCATCTCTTCCAAAGTTGTTCCTCGTGGCCATTCATCAAATGCCATGTACATTAACAAAATGATAGAATAATGTGTAGGATATAATCATAACCATTACTATAATCAACCTTATACTCTGATACTTTTAGGTTTCATGTCTATCCCATATATTCGTTAGATGAGATACATCATTCCAAACACCAATTTCATTTATGTAGACCATACAGGTGCACCATTTAAATTTGTTAACTTTGTGCATCCTTTAGAAGTTTGTTAGGTTGTTAGGTGGGTAAGGTGCTTTTGTATTTCACTTAGTTGGATCAGTTGCTTAGCTGTGATGGGTGCTTATGTGTGTTAGGTATGTTCCATCTTTGTGAATACAATTTAACATTGTTAATTTAATATTGTATATGCAATTGGATCGTGGTAAAAAACAATTGAAATGTTGTAACGTCCCTGACCCTCTGACCAGCGAAGAGGATGCTACCATACACTAACAAACATCCAGGAAACTAGCCCCATGATAAAGAACATGCATATAATGCTGAAATCAAATGCTTAAAACAGAAAACGTGCAAGGATGCATAATTACTCAACATACAGCAGAAGCAAACATACATTCAAGCATCAACATGTTCATCATTATTCATTAATAATAAATATAACTGTAGAGACGAAATGGCCAAGAATACT
Source organism: Pseudotsuga menziesii (assembly GCA_001517045.1). Classification (NCBI taxonomy): domain Eukaryota; kingdom Viridiplantae; phylum Streptophyta; class Pinopsida; order Pinales; family Pinaceae; genus Pseudotsuga; species Pseudotsuga menziesii. Next base: position 20,734 of record LPNX010230255.1, read on the forward strand.
TATCTTATAAGAACTGTCACGCAACCAGCTATGTCACTTCAATGTTACACCCAACCATAGGCCAGTGTGCTCCTTAATCCATCAGCAACGCTGCCACCCCTAAGCCGGGCATGATTCCCCAAGGAATAAGGAACTAGCAGGCTTACACATAGCCAAGGATAACAAAACACAACCAAGCTGACATAGTAGGCTTTATCAGGCTATCAAGGAGCTAGGAAAAGCTAAATGCTAAGTTTGGGAGCTCATTGAAGAGCTAAGGACTTCTACACTAGAACTAGCCTAATTTCTAGGACATGCACACACACCCAACACCAGGAAATCAGTCCCTTCTCTGCTACATAGTCCCTCAGGCCCTGACCCCCCTTTCCAGTGCTACTCCAAGGTTGTGGAGAAGAAATCCATCCCTCTAGCTCTGTCTGTGTGGCTCCCAAACACCCCCAGGTTTATCAACCAAACCAAGTCTTCATCCCACTCCATCAAAGTTCGAAGACCAACCACTGCATACACGCAGCCAACAAGCGGTTCATAGCTTAGATAGGGGAAAACAATTCCTGGTTCGTTCTTGGCCCTATTGTGGCCAAAATGACTCCATAATAAGAATATACAGCTTCTTAAACGTAGATGAAACCATAACAAACAAGTCGTGGGGAAAGCAACAGCCCCCAATCCCAACACCGCAGCAATAGGAGAAGAAAACACAACCCCGAAATGGAGGAGAAGACTGATTCTCAGCCTAGATAGGGGAAACACATATGCAAACCACAAAATACATAAGGAGAACATGCACACCTAGAACATGAAGGGATTTTCCATAGGAAATCGTGGGTGACAGAGAAAACGACTCCTCATTTCGCTACCTGGGTAAAACGACGCAGAAGCCTGTGCATGAGGATGAACATAAAACGATGGGAGTGGGAGAGTGGAAGCATCCCCTTAATGTTTTCCTGCCCATGCAAAGGAATGACCCAGCTGGTGGAGTGTGCATGGGGGCAAGGGCTGATAGTCCTGCCACCCACCACTTCCCAGCAATAACTGCCCAACTAACATCAGGGCTTTTAATGGCTGACACATGGTAAAAAACAATTGAAGTGTACATTTTTGTCATTACTTAATATTGTAATTGTGCATTGTTCTTAAATTTATAGCTTATATCTCCATGCAATCATAAAATCTATAAAAAATTGGGAACATTACAGATAGAAACATTCTTGGCCACACGTGTATAATCACACTTGAAAGACTAAACCATGAATATCTCAAGAGCCTTGATATGAAATATTTTTTATATCATGAAACTTATAATACAAAAATAGAAGGCCCTTATATGGCATGTCAATTTACATGTATCAAAAACATATTTGATGTACATGTGCAAACAAAAGTACATATGTCCTAGACCGCGCCCCTATACTCTAACTTTCTATTGTACATAAAAATGCATTTTTGTCCTGGACTAACAGATCAAAACTCTAACTTTCTCTTGTTTTTTCTCGACCCTGATGCTTGTTTCCTCTGTCCACGACCACTATGCATCTCTGGCGACTGCAAATCAATGACAATATTTCTTGATCAAGTAACTAAACTAGTACTGTCCAACAATAACAAAGTTTGAAAATTTAAAATATGAATCAATTGTAAATAAAACAAAGAGTCACTGCATCCATCCAAGGTATAGATGCCTCTAGTGTCCTCCTCCTTGCAGAGAGTCTCTTTGCAATGCTTCTCTGCGAATAAAAAAAAATGTCAATTATCTCAATAATTATTAACATGTACATGAATGAGAAGGTGCTAATCAATTATATAAAAAATGAACATCTCACTGAAAAAACTTGTTCTAGGGGAAGATAATAGGTTTCTCTAGTAGTAAGAGGAGTCGTAGGTTGAACATCAGCCTCAGTCACTAATGGACCAGGGTGTGGCTACATTCACTAAATGATAAAATAGTTAGACATAATGCATGTCCATAGATAATACAAATGAACTGTACAATTACAAATATTCAAGTAGATGTACCTTTGTGTGACTTATTCCTATTGAATATGCAGCATCAACAACCCCACTAAGGTCTAGCGTAGATGACTCTACATCCTGATGCTGTAAACATGCGACAATAATATTAAGAAAAACTAGTTGTGAAGTGAATTCAATGCTAACCAACAAATTCCATTGGAAGTGTGTACATTATCGTGGGATGAGTAGGTTGATTGGCATGGACACCCACTCTTTTCAAGGAAGAGAGTCACCTAGAGTAAACAACCTGCTTATCTACGTTTGGACTATGGGGAGATCCAAACCAAAGAGGTGGTGCAGGGATTTGCGATGATGACTACAGTCATAAAGTGTTACCATAGTTAGACATTGACTTGAATGGATGGAATAATATGTACTGAAAAACTAACATGTTGTAATATACTTACCGCTTCCTGGGACATATCTCCCCCATGGGAGGGACTGCTTCCAACAATTTCTTGCCCCTCTTCAGATCCAAATAACATATGCAAGTTTCAAAATTATAAATATTAGCAATGTATAAAGGAGAGTATAGTAAGAAATTTAAATAATTCAAAAAATATTCAGTCATTAACCATGTACTTAAATTCTTCAAGTAATCATAAATTCCCCCTAGGATTATTTCATTGAGATCAATGTCTCCAACACCAGGTTCTAAATGGGGTTCTTGCAACTTCAAAAATTGTAAATATTAGACAATTTAACAAATTAATCAAGACTAACACATGCATTAACAAAATTATATGTATTAACAAAATGACACATGTTTAAATATTACCTCAATGTTTGTTGTTTGGGACTCAGATACAACAACACCGAGTGCACTACCACCCCCTTGATAGGCATCAATCTCCTACAAGAGTAAAATTTGCATATATTATGAATGTTTTAATATCTGTAAAATATGGAAAATTTAAAAATTGAACAACAATAGAGTTTTAACAATGTCCTTACCTGAATTCTAGTCATTGTAGAGGTACCATGTCTTGGTCCAGGACCATAATAGGATTGACCACACGTTGTGCACTCGTGTGGATCGCTCTGAGGCACATGGTATGTCGGTTTATTCCCACCAATAGATGGTCCTCTACCACCAGAAGTTGGTGGTTGTACCCTAGCAGAGGAATAGGGCATTGTCTGGTTAATAGTAGCCATGTGTCGAGAAACCATCTCAGCTAGAGTCAGAAATGCCTCTTGTGTCTGGGAAACCATATCATGTCCAGGAGGGATGTCTGCCCTCGGTAGCTAGGCATAGGGTCACGTAGGTATCTGTCAATTGGAATCTATATTCTTAACATTGGGTCAGTTTTGGGGCATCCCCCTACCAACTCCCTGGAATCCCAACATGTCGAAATAGTTGACATGTTTCCCCATCACAAACTCTACATACAACTTTTAGAGGAAGTACAATGATACTTACCTCTTGTTGTGAGGGGGAATGTCAAAAACCATGTACCATCTATCCATCCAATGGTATCTAATGGGTGGAAAGGTGCACCACTCGATCGAAATATGTGGCATGGTTCTCTCTAGAATGTCATCCATCCTAGACACTCTAAACAATGTATAAATGTGTTCTTTGGTTATTTTCAGCTTCTTTATCTTATTGTAGATCAAACCATCAGTGTATTCTTGTCTTTTTCTCTCCCTATAGGATGCTATGCTATACAAAGCATCGTTTGATATTGCGATCATATCAACAATAGTTAGCAATGAGTCTGACAAGGAGTGACGAAGCTCATCTCCACCCCTCCAGATAGAACCAATCTCTCTAAGATGCCTAATAACCCTCAATATCTCAACATTGTTGTCCATAGTATCATACTGCAATCATAAATACAAATAAAATATCATTAGAAAAATAAACACATGATATAATGAAATCTCTAAGCACTGAAAAGTGTAAAACTAATGTACGACAAATAACAACATAAACTAAATATATTATTTAAACTTTAAAAATGATCTTGAATTTCACAGTAAAGAATAAATATTTAACATTTTTTCATTTTAAATTTATGTCTTAAATTCAAGTATTAATTCCAATTTCCATATGCATGTGTACATAAAATGTCCTATATTCATATGTTGATTGGGAAGCTCCTCTAGCTTATTTTAAGGCTTGAAGTATGAATTTTCATTGAAATTGTGAGGTGCTGACTAATGCCCTTGGAGGACTAGTTCCCAGATTGCAAGTAGAGGCAACGACTAGAGCCTAGAATAGGTGGAATAATGTGCTATTAATGAATAAAATTCTAGTATAGGAAACGATTTTGTTAGATATGTAATTATTTGTTGTAGCGTGATGTTTTTTGGACTCCAAAGTCTTTGTTTATATGTAATTTGGGCCATGTATGGATTCCACTTGATGTTATTTTAGTTCTATGCCCTCTTTTTATATACCTATGAGAGACTAAATGCATAATAATGTATAGTGGATTTTATGGTTGCAAGGTTTCCACTGGATTCTATCATGTATGATAGTATGCGATTGGCATGTAATCACACACATCTACCTGCCTATGTATCTTGATGTTCGTAAAGCCTATTGTTGAACTTCATTGTCTTGGCCTTAACCAAAAAGTACCATTCAGTTAAGAGGAAATATTTGTTAAGCATGGGAAGCTTCTATACCTTATTTTAACACTTGGATTATAAAGTTTCATCAAAACTATAAGGTTTTTATTGATGTTCTTGGACGACCAACTTCAATATTTCAGATAGAGGAAAGGGATTTACCATGTTTGTTTACATGTATTTTAGGGAAGATATGAATTCTACTTGATTTTTTTTAGTTGTATGCAAGCTTGAAATAAAATTGACAAACTTTGCATATTTGTTAATTTTCGTTCAGATTCACAATGATGCTTGCAATTATATTGTTATCACTCTAGGAAACTCCTCTAGGTTGTAGCTCGAGGATGCCTGGTAACTTACAATGTTTTTTGGGTTTTTTGATATGGATCAAGTCAGTTGACCTATATAACCTTTCCACTCTCAAGGAATGCATAAAACTCATTCATTTACAAGGCTTTTAGTTATAATTGCTCAGAAGTTGACAACAAGGTGCAGGGATGAAGAAATCATCATGCTGGCAGACTTACATACAAAAAAAATGCATATAAATGGCTAAATCATGATAAGGATGGCACTTATAAATCAAAATGCACTAACAAACCAATAGGATGATAGCTATCAGCTATTAATCAATTTGAAAATGGCATAAATACACATTTAGGCATAAGTACAGTAAAGAAAGAGATGATGGCTGAACATATCATAACAAAAAGAGCTTATATTCATGAAGAGTAAAAATGAGAAGCTAAAAGCATTATAGGCTTATAAATCCCCAAAGTTGAAACCCTTATTATAAAATCGATCTTAGGCTTTATAGCCTTTTACAAAAAATACAGATCCTAAAAACTTGGATCTGTTTTTACAAAAATACTCAAAAGTGACCATTTTTTCAAATTAGGGTTTGAAACCCTACCTAACTACTTGTCTAACTACGATGAATATTTAGTTCACTGACTGAATACTAAATAATTGAAGCAATGCTCGTGATCACTGCTGCTGATCCTCTGCCAGTCAGACCCCTGATTTCTCTTTGATAGCTAGGGTTAGTATCCTTTGGCATGGTTATGTCATAGTGGATCTCACACAGACCTTTTTTGATGCATCCCTCAGCGCCCTTTGTCTTCAGATCACGTCCATGAACCATCTGCAGTTGCTCAAAACCGGTTCTGTCTACCAAAAACTTGTTTTTAAACCTCTGTCCACTTTCGGTGGTTAAGCATCTAGTTTATCGGACCCGTTAGCTACCGAAAGTGGTGCTTTCAGTGGCTAATGGACTGTTCCATCATCCACCTAAGCCACCGAAAGCCCTGTTTTACCAAAATTATGAGGTTTTCATCAAAAATGTCTTCTCTAACCCGTTGGCTTAACTTTTCTCTTCTGCAGGATTTGTGCTAGGGGTGTTAACAGCGTCTTGGCTGGTTTCAAGAGGTTGGAGATTGATGGTTGCTTCAGCTAGGGTTGATAAGGCAAGGTGGCTGCTAGGGTTTACTTTGGCTTCTTTCAGCTACAACCTTTGGAGCCTAATCATCCTGAGTAGTCTAGTATTGTCCTTCAAGTACCTTGTGTTCATCCTTTTCAAAAAAAATGTATCTTTCTCTCTGCTCCAAGTAGGATTTGTGCAGTAGCTTGTTTCTCTTAGTCAATGTCTCATTGTTTCTCTTTAGTTATCTTTCCAAGACCTCCATTTCATAAACCTGTCTTAATAGCTGATTGATCTTTTGGCTTCTAGGTTTGCTGGAGGAAGGCCTTTCTGTTTGTTACTCTTGTTCCTGTGGTGTGGGGGATGGCAATGCTTCAGTGAATGGAACAATTTGTAGAGCTAGGGATGCATCCTCTCCTTGTTCTTCCTCAAAATCTGAATAGGGTAGGTTTAAGACATTATCCTGGTGTGATTCTGCCTCCTGACCTTTCTCACTTAAATCCAAATTTCTTTTTTCCTTCTTGGTCTTGGAGGAGGAGGGAGGTTTTTCTGTTGCTGCAGCTGGGGAAATGGCCCTCCTCCCTCTTCTCCCACTCCTTGGAGTGCTGGATTTCTTGGGAGGAGAATTCCCTTTCTCCTCTGGCTGAAGGCCTGTCTCAAAGCCATTCTAGAACAAAAAATAAGGCCAAGAAATGTTTCTTCTCTTCAACAACTCCTGGACCAATAGTTGGATAAGACCATGGCAGCATAGCCTGCCAGCAATCTTGGATGGCTGGGCTTTCACTTGATGTGCCATATTCACTAGACTCCTGTGTAAATAAAAGGGCAGATTAAGAGGATTTTTACCTGTGAAGTGGTTCATGAGTTTGAAATGATAGATCATTGCTCTATTGTATCTCCCTTCACAGGTTAAATGGACCACAATGGCCTTTAGTAGCTGTTTCCAGTTCTCTTCCAGCCATGATGATGGAACACTCTTCTTCCATGTTATTCCCCTATGCTCAGGCTTGAGATATGATCTGAATTCCACATATTTGGGTATGGTGGTGGTATGGTGGTATTTTTTCACAGAATTTGTAGCAATCTACCTCCTGGAATAGTCTGTAAACCTCTGGATGGGCCTCTAAATAACTGACATCACCTAACTCCTGCCTGAGAGCCGGTCCACTCTTCTTCATCTTGATGGGTGTATCTCTTGGGTACCTACAAAATAGCCTTTAGACTTTGTATACAGTGTGCTTCAGCAAGCTGCTCCTTTAGAGCTTGTTTTTCTGGTGGGAATAATGCTAATTTTGACAATGAAATATGAAGGAGACCCAAGGCACAAATTATGAGGGTTTTCTATCTTTTATGGAAGATGAGGTCACCAAAATGATGACAACAGCTCGATCCTTGAGATCTCTTTTCCCACATAACCATAACCTACTTTAGCTAGAGCATTTGATTGCTATTTGATGACCTTTGGGATAGGTGGAGGAAAACTGGAGGTTGGCAGTCAGTTCAGTTTGTGCTATTTGCATAAGGACCCTTTTCACTCATTTCCCACGCAGTCATATAGCTCCAGATCTTTTTGGTGGGTAATCATGCTCTAAAACGATCTTTTGTCTTGCTGACGGGGTTGGATGTGACAGTTCCCAACCATTTCCTTATTTTGGCCTTTCGGTGGTTTAAGATCCTCCATGATTTTGTTAGCTAGCCACCGAAAATCTGGATTTTGGTAGCTAACTAAATGTTATCTTTCTTGCTTAAGTCGCCAGAACCTTTACCCTGTCGCCATGGTGAATTTCTGCTTTCAGCAGATAGCGACTTTGTGAAAACCTTTTTTAATTGCCGAAAACCTGTTCTTTCGGTGGTCAACACAAATGCCATAGCTTTCTCCTAAACCGCCGCAAAGGTTTTTCACCCGATAATTATCTTCCAGCTTTCGGTGGTTAGCATATGTGTTGCACCCTTTTCTAATATGCTGAAAACGACCCTTTTCAGTGGCTAGTGAGATGTTCTAAACCTCTCCTAAGCCACCAAATGTACCTTTCCCGATGCTTCTTTCCACTCGCTTTCAGTGGTTTAAACCCTTTTTTTTATCTCTCTCTCTAGTTTGCCAAAAACGCCCCTTTTTGGTGGCTAATGAGTTTTCTGTAGTCTTGCCTAAGCCGCCGAAAGTGTTACTTTGACCCTGCTTTCTCATACCCCTTTTAGTGGTTCACCTTCGGCTCGTGTTCAATTGTTTAGCCACTGAAACATGGCTTTTCGGTGGCTAATGAGCTATGATAGTCCTCGCCTAAGCCACTGAAAGATACAACTTGTAAAATTTTCTTCCAAATAAAAAACAGAGGCTTCCAAACTGTCATTGATATTCATATCCTTCATTCAATCAGTTAAATTCTTCATACTATCAAAATAAATTAATTTTGGGAGATAACATATACATATGCAAATAGTGAATTTCATTTGTTTTTTATGAGTTAATTGGGATTTTGGTTTACTTTGGGCATGTAAATTAATTTTTTAAACTTGCAATGTGATTAACAAACTTTGCATGTTTGTGAATTTTGGTATGGATTCACAAGGATGCTTGTGAATATGGATATGGAAATAGTGAAATTGATTTTTTTTATGAGTTAAATGGGGTTTTGGTTTCCATTGGGCATGTGAATTTTGGGTATGAATTTTGGTAAATAATCAAAATTATTTGGTTTTTATGATTAAATTGGGGTTTTGGTTTCCATTGCACTTGTAAATTCCATTGGGGTTTTGGTTTCCATTGGACAATTCCATTAGGGTTTTGGTTTCCGTTGATTTCCATTGGTTTCCATTCCTCCATAGCATAAATCTATTACCCATAATACTATTTTGATGTAGGTTTGAGTCATCAAATTTGACTCCTTTCTTTACCAATAGAATCTTCTATGCTCTGATACCAAAATTGATGCATTGATATGCACAAATCGAGAGTCTACCACATTTTCTCATGGCTCTCCATATTCGATCCGATGGTGTAAGACAACCTAGAACTACTCCCTCTTTATTTGACTAAGTACTATAGGTTTCTTGATCTTTTCAACAACACCCAACAAAATCAAGGGTGTTTCCATTCATTATTCTTACTCTATCAATTGCATAAATGCCCAGGGTTGAATATATGCATATATGCAGTGCACAAGCAATCAAAGGTGGGATCACTCTTTGCATCACTTGAACCCTAGTTGAATTAGTGATCCATGAATCAACCTTGACCAAAAATGACTAAGCCACTACCAGGATCGTAGGCCACTCCAGACATTTCTAGAATTATTCAACTTTGCGTTTGTGATTCCTTTGAGTGTATCCATGATATGGTTCTCACAAATCCGGAGGGAAAATGTATTGCAGAGCTCAATCTAAGCATCAAGAAGCACCCTCCAATGCGTAATGGGTCAACAGATGACATGTATAATCTTGCTTTTATTTAATCTATTGTTTCAATGCTATGTCCATACAAGTCTTGGACTTATTTCAATTTACAATGTAGTTAAACACGCAAAGAATACATAGAGCACATAGATATGTGATAATATTATCAATTGGATTATCAAGATTCACATTAAACCATGAAAAGACAAAGCACCCACATTACAATCGTATTATCCATAAATCTACCAAATCAAGGGGCATTTGGGACAAGTTATATTTTAAATGCATAGTATGGGTACTTTGTTCCTTATTCCCAAGAACACACACCACAATTCCGGGATGGCTTCTTGACCATCGATACAAGTCAACATATTGTGGTTTTTCGTTCAACGTGTGCACAACTTCCAACTTCAGGATGATTTTGGGTCTTTGGATCTTGTATCACATGATCTCTACCATTTACTTGCCATATAACATGTTTTGATCCTTTCGTTCAATGAATCCCTGTTGATCCATTCATTGATTGACAATATATCTCTTCTACGCTTCTAACGTACCCCAGATTCACCATTTTCATTCTAATACACATTATCATTCTCACGTTCATATACATAAACATACAAAGCTTATTCATAGAGACAGAGAATCTGAATAATGCAGAAAATTAACACACATAATATTTTCTTCATTCAATCACAAGTAAATCAACATAATTACATCTACCTCAGAAACTATGTCTTGATCCTCTTAGGCTTGATACATCCTTCCTCCTCACTGTCTTTTTTCCTCTCTCACTTTGGATTCTACTTCTCTACTTGCCTTCGAGGTTTACATATTTATACACAGAAATACTTATCTACATAATTCTCCTAAACAGTTTATCAAGATCTTAAATCTCTCAACCATTTCTTATTTTAATGAAACTATTGTTGTGATAAGTAGTCATTCGATGACTCACCAAAAACCCTCGTAACAACTAGCTACTTGACTTGACCTCATTCAAATACTTTTATTAGATTTAGTTACAATGGATCAATACTGACTCACATAATGACTCATCACTCATCTAGAAGCCTATCTACATTAAGAACTCAACATATTTACAAAATTTCATAATCAAATCTTCCCTTATGCTAGTTCCAAGACCTAAGGGTTTGATCAAGTGTTAAAATGAGTGTGAGACTAGGATGCTCCTGCACGAGGATCAAATGGTTAAGAGATAGTTATGGAATGAAATACAATTTGGATTTTTTTTCGTATTCTTCTAGTTAAACAAGTTCAACTGTGAGTTATATATGCCTAGCTACAAGTTATCACCGACATTTTTCATGTTATCCATTTATCAACTATCATTTATTTTTTATATTCTTTTTCTTTTTTTATCTCACAATGTTCTTGTTATCTTCCATGAACAGTTGGTTATCCATTCATCAGCTATGAGTTATCCATGCATTTCTACAAGTTATACATTCACAAGTAGATTCTGTTTTTTTCGAATTTTTAACGAATGCCATAGAATCAATCTCAACAGTATACCTGTCTCATCCTCATCTGTAGATGAAAAAGCATAGGCCGTAGTCCACCCCAAATCTCAAATAAAAATGTCTATCGATGTAATTAACTATGTAGATAAACTATTAGCTTAACTCTAATGATTCTACACCTTTTAGCTTAATTTCAACTCTATTCACAGTTACATTGGATAACTATTAGATTAACTATTATACAACTATTAGATTAATTCCATTATGGATACAACTATTAAATTATATTTAAATGAATGTGGTAATTAAAACATGGTAACAAAAAACTACTATATGGTGAACCTTTAGTTCTATTCCAATGACTCCATCTTTTATCCTGGGAAGTAGACCTTCATTGCAATGAAACCATGCATAGCCTAATAAGCTTTCCATTTTAGGTCATGTTCTCCAAGAATGACAGGGTCAATGCAATCTGTAAATATGAATAAGAAGGGGTGAGGGTTCTCAAGTTTTTTTGTTTGTTTGTTTGTTGAAATATCAAGATTCATCACTAAGTGAGTTGAGAACTTCTATTAAATTGTGTAATAGTAATTTATTCTTTTTGCCTTATTCCAAACATATTAATCTTATTAATATGGTTGTTGCTAGTTTAGATGCTAAGAGATATTTGGAAAATACTGATTTTACAAAAATACAATTTAAAAAATTTAAATTTAGATTTTAAGCCTATATATGGGTGTGTGCAAGAAGTTGAGGGTCTCTTTTGGTGCGTTAGATGCACTACAAAACTGAAAAAACAGACATCCATCAACTTGCATGGATATTTTGACACTTACACAATGAATCTTGCAATGAGTAAAAAACAAGAAATGTAGAAAATTGAATGACCTTTCCAAATATATAATTTTTGTCTATTGAAAACACTGTTAACAATCTAAAGTTAGATATTTCTTAACAGGCACTTTTTATTTTTGGGAAAAATTATAAGGTATATGTTTTTGTGGTTGCAGCGTCTGAGTGTCTAAATGATGGAATAAACTTACCAAAACTAGTATACATATAGAGAACATATAGGACTAGTGCACGACTATTTTTCCAATAACAAAAAAATATTTTTAATTTTTTTTTAATTATCTAAGAGATCAAACCTCAAAAATGGTACGTCAATTGTGGGTGCGGCATTTGAATGCCTTAATGAAATTATTTGGAAATGGGTTTTTTATAGCATGTAGAGGTTGGTGTTTTTTAGTGCACCATACATTTTTTTTAAATGGTTGAGAAATGAAAGAGATATGGATGAAACACTAACAATGTGTTTTTTGAGTTGAGGAGTGATGACAGAAGATAAATAAGAAAAAAAT
>LPNX010230255.1:38324-52884 GCA_001517045.1 Pseudotsuga menziesii
AACATTTCTACCATTGTTTTTCTTGCAATTGAAGAGCTAGCAAAGACAATGTATTCTTCCCAATCTTTCCCCTAGCTCAAGAGTATGTAGACACAATTGCTCAAGATATTTACCAAGATTCGGGAATTTCCCATTGAGGAGCACCATAGAGCATCTCTACCATTGTTTTTCTTGGAATTGAGGAGGTAGCAAAGGCAACATTCTTCCCAATCTTTCCCCTATCTTGAGTATCTAGACACAATTGAGCAAGAAAGAAACCAAGCCCTAGGTAATTTCCCATTGAGGAGCTAGCAAAGGAAACCATATATATCATTGATCATTGTGGTCATGGGAAACTCATGCAATCAAGCAAGAAAATCAGCAAGGAAGCAGATACCCAATGAAATCCTTGAAGAAATTAGAGAGAAGAAAAGAAATGACATGACCAATCGAAGACGCTCTATGGACACTCAACCAATTCCGGTTGTTGAGGATGCCACAGTTCTTCCTACCAATCCACATCAAGAAAGACAAAAGCATTCACTCGAGGGGTCTTCGGTCACCATATCAGTAGAAGAACGAGCACTGCATGGTACTGATCAAGGAGTAAAATGTAGGTGCACATCAAGGCCACTTGAAACCTTTGCAGATTTAATTGAATGTGGGTATACAAGTGACGAATTTAGAGAGACATTGAATGCTGAAGGTATGCTCGAAGAAGACAATGTTGTTCAAACCACTCAAGAGGATTTCCAATTGCCACCGTCCGACCGTCAGGAAGACACGGAAGGACATGAAGCTCATGTTCAAAAACCGGGTGATATGGTATAGGGTGCAATTCCAACCTCCCTACCTCCATTAGCAACTTCACGCCGAAGAACTCCAAAATGTATACAAAGAAATGAAAGTCTCATTGGTTCGCTTGAAGGTATGTTGTATAAACGCAATATTGCATATCAAGCTCAACAGATACTTGTCAACTATTTTGATTCTAAATGTGATGGAGATAAATGTAGATTATTTATATCGTTGTTAAAATCTAGGTCTATGACTGTTGTTAGGAAAAACTTAAGGATAAAGATGATAAATAATTCCGAACCAAGTTCTTATGTTGTCAAAAGTTTTGTAGATGCATTTAGTAATATTGGAAAGAAATCTTGTTCAAAGGATCACAATACAACTCGTCGTGTGTTGTCACAATCAATCGTGAACAAAAGCACTAGGGCCCTTCGCCTTCTTAAGCCTACATCCAAACTTGTAGGATTGGATATCAAAGCACTCCATAGGTATTGTTCTAGAAGGGAACAACTTGACTTTGGTGAAATAGATGTCTGGTCCTTCGTTGGTAGGTTGCCACTCTCCGATATGAAGCTCATTGATGCGGTAAAGGGATTGGTGCAAGAGCAGGGATGATTTTAAGGAACCATACTTATTTAAAAGTGTATAAATGTTGGCGAATATTACCAATTCTTAAAACACCAACTACAAAATGATTGGCGATATTTTTCAAAAAATATTTTAATTTCCAAGGATTTTATATCGTTTATATAATAATTTGGCGATTTTGGGGGTGAAAATTTTTTACCCCATCAAAATTGAGCGAAACAGGGCTTCAAAAAATGCAAAATGGTGAATGTTTTTTGGGAGAAAAACATGGAAAAATAGCCCACTGGGCTAAAATTCGCCCCTAAAATCATCCCTGTGCAAGAGTTTTGGCATGACAATAGTAGACTTTCATTAAACCAAAAAGATGTACTAAAATTGAGAATGGGTTCAAGGGATTGTGAGCCTCACATTAAACATTTTCTTGACATGACACAAATAGAATTATATGAGAGGTTTAGGCATGAACATAATGAACTTAACTTGGGCCAAAGATCCTTTGAGAAATGCAAACCATGGTATGTTAAAATAAACGCAACTCATAATACATGTTGTTGTCAATATCACATTGAGTACGCTTATTATTATGATACATATATACACATATTGCGTGTTTTGCATAACACTCTTGTGCAGGAATGCTCAACTACATTGCCACCGACATCATCTAGAGAGTTTATCGATAGCGTCTTGTGTAGAAGGACACAAGGTTGCACATTTTATCAAAGTCCTTGCGTAGATGGGACATGCCGAAGGTGTGGTGGAATAACATTTTTGGACAAATGCATACATGTCACCGATGAGCATGAACTTGGGAGACATGAAGTGAACTTGCAGTCATTCAAATATGTCATGTATGATATAGATGGAGGGAATGAAAGGAAAAAAATTCAATTGGTCACCTCTCAAGTTAGCAACGAGTTCCTGAATAGTATTTTTTCCTATTGATATCTATTGCTACTTCATATATGTAACAACCTATTGATCTGTACATCTTTATTGTTGATCTACCAGGTACTGGTATGCAACTTCATGGAGTAATTCTTTGAAAAGACACAATAGTATGTAAAACATGTACATGTGGCTCGTTGGCAAGATGAGCAGTTTAGAGCATGTAGGGATACATTTCCTATTGGAACAATATTATCAGTGGTCGATTTTGCAGAAAACTACACTCTTCAACCACAAAAAGAGATTCAGAGTCAATATTATCACTCGGATAAGGTCAACATAATGGTCCATATCACCTATAGACATGGGCAGATAGTACTGAAGAGAACAGGGTTATATTGAAAGAGTATCACTTTTACATAAGTGATGACAGGTGTCATGACTTTGATTTTGTACAACATAGCTTTCAATTGTTCTACAAACACTTGAAGGATAACAATATACAGATGGAACAACATTGGATTTGGTCTGATGGTTGTGCGAGGCAATTCAAAAATTCCTGTGTCTTTCAATGGCTGTGTATTCTCCACAAGAGGCATAAGGTGCCACATATTTGGAACTATTTTGAGACCAGACACGAAAAAGGGGAACATGATGGAGTAGGTGCATGCATCAAGACTACATTACGTAGGCAAGTGATGAAATTCACAACTATTTCACTCATCCGAGATGCAAAGACCATTGTTGCATGGTGTTCTTCAGTGATGGGGCATGAAGCTAGAAGGCAAAAGGACCAATCATCTCAAAAAGAACATGTACATAGATATTTTTGGGAGTTGGTTCATGTAGATCGATCACACCTATATGAGTGCAATACCGTCCAAGGAACTTGTGCATTCCATTTAGTTAGGATGTCAAACAATGCTATAGTTGAAATTTGGACAAGAAAATTCTCTTGTTTTTTTTATCCATGTAGCAGTGGTGAATGGGACAAATGTGAATCCACAGATTGGGTTGACAGCTGGGATTGTGTATCACTCCCCATTGGCCGACAAATAACTTCAGAATTATCCCAGTTGGAGGAAGGCCAGTCGAGTATTTCACATGACTATGACCACATTTCAAATCTCATACAACCAGGTTCGACTATTATGTTGATCACTTTGAAATGTTTGATGACTAGTTGTGTTTAGTTAGCTAACTCCTAGGTTTGCACTTTATTTTATGCAGGGCACATATACGCAGTGTGTCAAAACCCCAAATTTTCACAAAAATTAAAATTTTTGAGATAACAATAAATGCTAAAACATGTGGTTTACTAATATCTAATAATTGGCATAAAAGAAACAGTTAAGTAATTAGTTTCACTAAATTCTAAATTAATAATTTAACAGTTTATTTTTTGTAGCAAGAATAAAATCTTTTTGTCTGTTGTTTGCTTCAGTTTACTGATTAGTTCTTTAATGTTAGTATGTGGAATCTACTTTTGAATTTAGGGCTTACTTAACAATCGTGCTAACGCAGATGAATACTGTTGCTTATAGATTTACAGGTACGATCGATCGAGTATATTTTAAAATATCTTTTAGTGTCAGCAGTATTTTATTTGCAATTTAAAAAGCTTAGTAAAATAAGCTGCTAAACTCTAGACAACTCCTGTAAGGTAAAACCATTTGGATTTCATCAGTTTTTCAAGTAAACAAGTTCGGAAGTAAGTAACGACAGTACAACATGTTTGCGACTCTAAACATTAGAATCTCAGTTACAAGTATTTCTTCTTTAGTCTAAGTAATTTGTAATATTTATAAACATTGTTATTGTTAGTATTTATGCAATAGTATCTTATCTTTTCTGTGTATTTATTGACCCTCATTTGGTTTCTACAAGATAACTTACAGCCTGTTATCTTTTGGACAATAAAAACCTTTGATTTTATAACTACAACCATCATGCCCTTCTATATGAGCTCATGGTTACCGCTATTTTATTTCCAAGTCTAACTTTGTGGTTCTAGTAACTTTTGGATTTAATAGGGTCACTCCTATTCTAGTTATCAGGTTTACTTCTATAATTATCTTACTGTCCACTAGACATTCTGAACGAGAATAAAACCAAGTTGAGTTATACTCCAAGTTCTATCAAAGTATTGTCGCTTAAACTATGTGATAGAATTTCATGATAATATTCTTATCTTCAGCTTTGTACTACTTCAAAGATTTGATGCTATTTGAGTTATCAGTTTATGTAAATTTCATAGATATGCATAATCTATTTGTTCAATAGACATTAAATCTACAAATAGTTTGTTATTATAACCTATTTTAATCTAGCCTTTATATTCCTTTGCATTATTACGAGGTGCTATTTATAAAGTTTAGACTTGTAATATTCTTATTGCAAAAGGCTTACTATGTATAAGCTATAGTTTATCTTTGCTACTAGAGAAACTATAGTTATTTAATAGCTAGCATGAACTCTTTTATATCTATATTAAAGACTTAAACTTTGACCTTATCTATAAACAAGACATAAATTAAATGATTTCCATCTTATCAAAACAATGTTTAGAGAATAGTTATGCAACCAATTATATCGTTATGGTGATGTTATTATATAACGATATAATGTTATTGGTGGAAAGGGATTAATGCATAATCCAAATCGGGCTTTAAACTAAGATTTATAATTGACACTATTAGCTTGGTCAACGTAACCCCTGCATTGATATACTTGTCATTATGCTAACATAAGACATTGTGCAAATGATTAACGATTTGGATTATGAATTATTTGGGTTGACAATAAGGTTTAATCCATGCTTTAGCAATCAAAATAATTGGATTATTGCTTCCACGCAGGAACTATAGGACACGACCCTCGCTGCATGGATAAATTTGTTGCTACGTGGTTGATTTCTGTCCATGCCTGGAAAAATATATAATGCTATGGAAACCTAACCATTATCATTTATGTCCCACAGTTTACGCTGGCTCTAGGATTACTTGGCTTGTCTCCCATGGCGGCCGTTGTTTCTCCTAGTTACAGTTGCCTTGTGCCTTGACTCTACCTTGCTTTTATTCTCAGGTGTGTGTTTTTTGAATGCCGGTTCTTTCTCTGCAACAAGTGGAGTTGTCTTTTCTGCTACCCTTGGCTCGCTACCTGTGAAACCTTTCATCCAATGCCTTTGTAGCTTAATGGTTGCTTTGGTTTCCTTCTCTTGTTCTCGTGGCTTGCCATTGTGTGAGATTATTGAGGGTTGTTTGGGTTTTCAACTGCACTGCCTATAGGTGACTGTGCTTCCAGAAGCTGTTTGTTGTTCTCCCATTGACAGGTGATTATCATGTTGGAATTTCTTTTATTTACTGCAAGTATATATAGATTGTTTTCATGCTTTAACAAGTAACTTGTTTCGCTGACAGTAGTTTGATGCTTGCTGTAGGTTCTCGCCGCTGTGAAGCTTGAACAAAGGAGAAAAGACAACCTCTTGCAAAGGCCGTGGCTCATGGTTCAAACTCGGGTAAGCCCCGTGGTCTGAAAGATGGATTCTCACTCTGTTAGCATTAGGTGGTCGTTGGACTCGCCCAGGGTTTTGGAAACCCTCTCTCATCTTGTCATGAGTTATGCTATTGTTTTTAATGTTTTTACAGGCTATTGTGGAAATACTTAAATCCAAACCCTTGTTAGGGTAGAATTAATTTGTATTGTGCACTGTACTTAGTCGAAGCTTTGGCTTCGTAGTCGGGTTTAAGTTTGTAAATTTTGTAATGGAAATATAGTTGTAAACTCGTTTTGGTTGGTGGGAGTTTATACTATACTTTGTGTAATTCTAGGGTTTTTACCCTTCCTGAATATAATGAAGTTATAAACTCAGTTGAGTACTTTGTAAGGGTTTTATAATTTAAATTTTAAGGCTGATACTTACAACTGTAACTTAAAATATTACTTGTTTTAATTGAAGTTATGGATTAGGGTTTGTCCTGTAAAACCCTCGTTTTGATTTATACTAATCTTGTTATAATAATTACACTGTTTTTCTATTTTATTGTATTTGTCCTTAAATGACTGTGAGTAGATTATTAGACTGGTTATTGATGGTTACATATTTGATGTAAATTTGGTATAATATTTTGATACTTGTAATGTAATAGTTTTAAAAGAACTACCCTATGTGTAACCTAAGTTACTACAGTATTTAAAAAATACTTATAGATTACGCTCAGAATATGAGCTAGGGTTTATTCCCTTTTATTTTATTTTATTTTTATAGAGTATTATTTCCTGTGTTATTTTCTTGTAAATTTGATTATTGTTACATAGTTTTCTTTAGTTTGTTTTTATGAATTAATGGTTTATAAACATCACTGTTTAATGATAATAATAATATTATTGGTATTTATAATATTATGATCTATGTATAATATCTCTTCTTAAGTTTATGTTGGTATTTATTTGTATAATAATTACGACTGAGAGCAGTCTGTAATATATGTGTTATTTAATACAATTGTTTCTGTAGACTTACTAAAAAAATATAAGAACTTTCCTACCTGTCAATATTCTTTACATCTATATTGTCTGCAAATGTATAAGAACAATTTCTTATTAATATTAATCTAAACCTAAGCTACTACTGTCCTTTAATTATTAATGCTAAGAAAAGAATACTGTAATATTTATCAAGTTCTGAATTAGAGTTCAGATAGTTGCAGGAAGATTAGTTAGCACTAAAGGAAAAGAGATAAACTATTTGTACTACTTTTTTTTTCATAGATGATAAACATAAATATTCATCTAGTTATACTAGTTCTTCTTTTTCAGTATAATTGTACATTTTATAGAAGTATATACTGTGTAGGAAATGAATTATATACTTAACCAACTACTGTCAGTAAATAATAAGATTCTTGTTCTTTTATGATATTTTAAACACATAGTCTAGTTCTAACAATCATCTTTACAAAACAGATTAATAAAATTTCTAGAAAACAACTATCTACTGATAGGAAACATTTCAATACTCTGAAAACATAAATATTTTATTCATTTATATTCCTATCATACTTCATTTATTTAAACACACTACCTGTGCTAGAGTACGATCTAGATTACTCCAGATGGGGAAAAATGCAAGTAGGATTTATCTTTCATCACAGTACAGATTCAGCCTTGAAACAACTAAAAGATTTCAACTTTATAATTTACATCATAACATATAATTATTCATTAATTGCTCACACAAAGATATAAACTATAACACAGAAATTAAAAGATAATGGAACATGTCTTTAAAGCTGGATGACAACAGCAATGGGAGGCCGTTCCTCCCTACCAACTCCTGGAGAGCGCTCAAACAGTGACTCCTCGGGACCCCCGAGCTTGTTTTGGTCTCCTTAGCTAGAACTAGGTGGAGCAAACAACAAAGTACTAGTCCTAAGACTCAATACCAACTCTTCATATTACAGTAAGATCTTTCAGCTGCAAGGCTGTACTAGATCAACTTCCTGTAGTTTACCCCTCAAACACCTTCCTTCAAATTTCCATTTCCTAATGAATTCCTAGAAGTGCATTCACCTGAATGATTCTTCTCCTAGAATGAGCAGCCTCATCTCTCTACATTGGGTACTTTTATTAATATTTCCTAGGTCATTTTGGGTTGGTTTTCATTAATTGAGCCACCTGCTCTGATCCCACTTTCTTGGGGGATCATGACCCCAAATGTAGGGACTCTGCCACCTGCAACATAGGAAGTGTTTGAGGATGCTGCCACTTGTCTTTTTGCTCTCCCCTAGTCTCCTCCACCAACTTGATCAATAACACTCTTTTTAACTGCTCTCCCAAGCTGTTGTCTCCACTTTTATTTATTTAAAATTAAATATTCAGAATTACATTCCACATCCTTGACTCTGCTGAGTCATCAGTTTCAACTTAGAATTAAATTTAACATAATGTCTTGGAATAAAATCAAAATAATATAACATTATTTTACAAAATTGGGGCATGTGACACAGTGGTTTCCCCAATAGACAATGAATGGCACACTGACTACTAGCTGGCACGTTGCTTGGATGGGAAGCAGACCCTCATTGTATCATTAAGCGACTCCGAGGGAAATTATTTTCCAATTGGGTCAATGGTTATCAAATATGAATATTTGACACAGGTTTCCCACGCACAAAAGAAAAAAGGTTATGTATTTGAAGATTATAGACGAGGTCAAATTGTATACCATTATACAAACTTAGTTATTGGCAGAAACCTCCAGCTGCAAACAATTCCAAACAAGACCTCATCAAAGTCATGACACTTGTTGCCTTGCTCCGAGCTCGAGAGGCTAAAGGATACTGTTGCTATAATGTCCCCGATCCTCTGACCAATGAAGAGGACGCTACTATCACCAAACATACGGGAAAAATAGCCCCATGAACATGAACATGCATATAATGTTGAAATAAAATTCTTAAAACACAAAACATACTAAGATGCATAATCCTTCATATACATAGCGGAAGCAAACATACATTCAATTAAGCATGCCACATGTTCATTAGATTCATTAATAAGTAATATAAATGTAGAGACAAAATAGTCAAGAATACTTATCTTAAAAAGGATTCATCCCACAACCAACTATGTCGCTGCAACGTTCCACTCAACCATAGGCCAGCGTGCTCATCAATCTCTCAGCAACACTGCCACCCCCGAGCTGGGCATGATTCCTCAAGGAATAAGGGTCAAAGCAGGCTTACACATAGCCAAGGAATACAAATTAGCCAAGCCCCCACCGTGGGGTTTATCAGGCTGTCAAGGAGCTAGGAAATACTAAATGCTAAGCTGGTGGTCTCAATGGAGAGCTAAGGATGCCTACACTAGAGCTAATCTAACTTCTAAGGAATCCACACACCCAACACCAGGAATCAGTCCTTTCTATGCTTCGCAGTCCCTCAGGCCTTGAATTCCCTTTCCAATACTCTGCAAGGGTTGTGGAGAAGAAAGACAGTAGTCTCATTCTATCTGAGTGGCTCCAAATACCAATTTATCAAGCATACCCAACCTCTAATCCCATTCTCAATAGTCAGAATACCAACCACTGCATACCGCAGTAAAATAAATAGTTCACAACTCTGTGAAGAAGATGAAAACAACAGGGTGACAAACCCAAACAAAAAAGTGAACACAGCTCAAGTCAACAAGATGACTCGAAGTTGTTCTTGGCCCTAGCGTGGCCAAAACAACTCATCGACAACCCAACAAGGTACTTGCATACACAACAACCCAAAAAAACCAGGGTAAATCAATAGTAGCCCCAATATTATAAGGAAACGATGGAGGCATTACACAACAACTCGAAAACCAGGGTAAATCAACAGCCAATCAACATCCATGAGCCCACATCACATAATCCCCAATGTAAACACTAGAGAACTTACACAGGTAGAGATGGGAAAGGAATTGATTCCCAATCTGTACGCGAGGGAGAAGAATGCATCCAATAGAACGGTGGAAGAAAACACAGCCTCGATTCATGATGGGGTAACAGAATATTACAAAATCTGACAATGGTGTAGAAGACACAACTCCCTGCGTGAACAAGAGAAACAGAGAACAACTCCCCGTGGGAGGAAAATAGATCCACAACCAACAATCGGTGAAAGAAGGGAGAACAGAGCTGACCCCTGCCTACGATAGATGGTCTAGGTAGACTCACGATGGAGAACCCAATGGTGCGAGAGAGAGCAGAATCTCTCTGCGTGAGGGTAAGCCCGACCAAAATTGTGAATGGAAGAGCGGAGTGAGTGGGAAAATGGTGCCTGTTCCCCTGCCCTCCGTGTGAGGAAGAGCGAGCTTGCTGGTGGAGTGTACGTGGGGCAAAGCCTGGAAATCCTACCACCCACCACTCCCCAGCCATAACTACTCCCAACAAATCAAACAACAGAAGTTTAGTGGGTGGTCAACACATGGCAACTCCCAATGACTCCCACGGGTTAGAAAACCCCCCCTTAACCTTAGGAATCATGCCCTTTTCATTTAATGTTGCATCGTCATAGCTGGATATAGGTTTATTTTAATTGATGTGAATATTTACATTATGCCAAAACTATAATGTGTTGGATAGCACGATATGCCCTCGGGAAGGATCCCTATTGCTGAAACATAACACAGCCGAACCGATGGTGGGGATTTTTCCTTTATCTCCACACCATGATTTATTACAAAATTTACA
The DNA here is from genome assembly GCA_001517045.1 of Pseudotsuga menziesii. NCBI lineage: Eukaryota > Viridiplantae > Streptophyta > Pinopsida > Pinales > Pinaceae > Pseudotsuga > Pseudotsuga menziesii. The sequence continues at coordinate 48,799 of LPNX010230255.1, forward strand.
TTACGTACCTTTTAATGCAAATGGGGTCAAAACCAGGGCATTACAATTTCTATTAGAGGTGATCCCAATGGTCTAGTCGAATGACCACAGGTAGGTTGTCAGGTATGTGGTAGGAAGATATTTTGGTTTCATGGTCTCATTGATTATTTTCAGTTTGATACATTGAGCGCTTGATATATTGATAAATTCAATAGACTCCTACAATGGATTTGTTGTATTATATTGATACTTACATGACTCATTCCTTATAGCCCGAAACCATTATCTACCACTCTATCTGGGATATGTCTATTGCATTTTCCCTTAATATTGAAGTTGATCCCATAAGGAAATCTCCTTGAATCTTGAAGTTGATCCTATAAGGAAATCTCCTTGAATCCGATAATTATCTCCTTCACTTCAATAATTTGTTTCTCCCTGGTAGGGATTCAACAGGTGTCCCTGAAAGCTTGTAGGAGGTGGGATTCAACGTGCGATAGAATGATGGTCGTTTCTTAGATCGACAAACCATTGGCTCCATTGGATTCATGACATCAGGATAGTGCTAGGGAGGCCCTCTAATCTGGTTCCATGGATAAGAGACCATTTTTTTGGTCAATTTTGGAAACTAGGGTTTTACTCAGTAAGTGAATGTGACATTTTTGCACATGGGGGTCAAATTTGAATATTGCTCAACAGGGAAGGTGTGGCTAGCGTTCCCACATAACATATGCCTAAACATGCTTGCAAAACCCACCGAAAGCCCTTTTTGATGCATGGTTTCCATTCTATGCCCCGGGTAGGGATTCAATAGGTGTCCCTGAAAGCCTGTAGGAGGTGGGATTCAACATGCCATAGAATCATGACCATTGCTTGGATCGACGAGCCATCAGATCCTTTGGATTCAGGACATCGAGATAGTGCTAGGGATGCCCTCTAATCTGGTTCCATGAGAAGAGACCATTTTTTTGGTCAATTTTGGAAACTAGGGTTTTGCTCAGTAAGTGAATGTGAAATATTTGCACATGGGGGTCAAAGTCACATATTACTCAACCGTGAAGGTGTGGCTAGCATTTCCACATAACACATGCCTAAACAAGCTTGCACAACCCACCGAAATCCCTTTTTGATGCACGGTTTCCATTCTATGCCCCATGTAGGGATTCAATAGTGTCCTTGAAAGCTTGTAGGAGGTGGGATTCAATGTGCCATAGAATCATGACCGTTGCTCGGATTGATGAACCATCAGCTCCATTGGATTTAGGACATCAGGATAGTGCTAGGGTGGCCCTCTAATATGGTTCCATGGATAAAAGACCATTTTTTGGGTCAATTTTGGAAACTAGGGTTTTGCTCAGTAAGTGAATGTGAAATTTTTGCACATGGGGGTCAAATTCAAGCCCTAAATTCCCTTTTCAATACTCTTCAAGGGTCATGGAGAAGAAAGCCAACAGTATAACTCTGTCTGAGTGGCTCCTAACACCAGTTTTCTCAAGCATACCCAGCCTCTAATCCCACTCTCAACAGTCCAAAGACCAACCACTGCATGCCGCAGTAAAACAAATAGTTCACAGCTCTGTGAAGAAGGCAAAGACAACAGGGTGACAACCCCAAACAAAAAGGTAAAACACAGTTCAGGTCAAACCATGCTTCAAATTTGTTCTTGGCCCTAGCGTGGCCAAAACAACTCAGCAACAATCCCCAAAGGACTTCTGCAGCCTCAACAACCAAGAAGCAACCCAAAACCAGGGGAAGACAACAACCCCAAACTCACAATGAAAACGGTGGCAACATTACACAGTTCCAAAACAGGAGAGAAGTCTGATTCTCAAAATTGGACAAAGCAAAAACATAAACGTAGACCACCATCAGTAAGGGGAACAAGCATGAAATTACACACCACACCAAATGTGAGGGCTCACTCACATGAAATCATGGATGACAGAACATGCTTCCCAACTCGCTGCGTGAGTCGCAAAACAAAGGAGAGCATTCTGCGTGAGAAGGACCATTCCCCTTTTCCATCGGTGCATAAGGAGAGTGAACAAAATGACTCACTGTGTGATGAAGAACAAAATGATGATGAAAAACCTAAACAGACCACAGTCATCAAAAAATGGGGAAATCTATTCTCTGTAAAGGCCAGAGGAAGATCATACCCAGATCCCAATCAGTACGTGAGGCAAAGAAAACAACTGGTGAGAGAAAGGAGAACCCAACCCCCAATCCATGGATCGTGGATCCCTTTAACTCATCTTGGCATGAGGAAAAATGAATGGTCAATGATGGGGAGAGTGGACAGAACAATCGGCCAACGTGTCATGGAGAGAGTGCAAGTGTGAGCGTAGTGGTTTCCTGCCAGCCAATAGCTTCCCCCAGTAACAACAAAATAACTAAGGGGACACATGGAAAACTCCCAATGGCCCCCACAGGTTAGACAACCCCGCCTTAACCTTAGGAATCATGCCCTTTTCATTTAACGTTGCACCGTCGTAGCTAGCTGTATGTTTATTTGAATTAATGTGCATACTTACATGATGTCAAAATTCTAATGTGCCGGATGGCACAATATACCATTGGCGACGGTCCCTCTTGCCGAAACATACAAAACCAAATCGATGGTGGGGATTTTTCCTTTAGCTCCTCACCACGATTAATTACAACTATACATCATGTACCTTTTAATGCAAATGGAGTCAAAACCGGGGTATTACAATCCCCTCCTCCTTGGAATAACACTGTCCTCGGTGTTCCAATACATAGGAATACATATACAATTTGCACATTCAAAATTTCAAAATTTTGCAGATCTGTCCCATGTTCAATTATTTACTTTGAACTTTCAAGACCAAGCCCCTCGGCTTCCACGAGTTTCTCTTGCTGGTTCTTAGCTTTTGGTTCATCCCCAAATCGAGGAAATTTGTGGCTGCTGCCCTCTTTATGTTCCCTCATTGGGAAGTCCCGGCGTAAATGATGTCCTCCGCATTTTCAACATTTTGCTAGCTGCTTCATGTTTAACTGCTCAATTTCCTTTGAGTCTTCATGTCTAGACTATTTCTTAATGGATCGCTTGGACGAATATCCCATCATTGATCCACCTTCCTTGCCTTTACAGATTGCTCCCAGAAGGATTTTTACCTCCTTTTGCAAACCAATAGAATCTTGCAAAATATGGTGGTTCATCTCATTCTGCCTTTTCTGTATCTTGAGCATCTCTCCAAGATTCTCTTGGGTCCTGGCAATCGTTTGAAGGAGACTTCCAGCCAATTCCAGCAACTTTTGGTTTACTACCATGATCAATGTACACCACTGGATTTCACCTTTTTCACGTATGAAATACATCATTGAAATTCTGTTAGACCAAGTACTATATAGGCATTAATATCAGTCAATTAATTGCCCAATTGGCATGATGGTCCAAGTCTCATCAAGGAGACTTTCATATTCTTCATGCCTTCCCAACCGGCACATGAGCTCATCCATGTCTATTCTTGGGCAGGGAATTAACCATCCCAGCATTCACAATTTACTTTAAGCAAATAGACGCATTCTATTTTCAGTCATACATGCATTCAACAATCTTTTGTTTTCACAATGCATATATATATATATATATATATAATAATAATAATAATAATAATAATAAAAGGCAAGAGAGAGCAGCAAGAGTTTTTCCCCTCTTTATTTTGTTCCATCCTGGAACCCACACCACCGCTGGGAATTTTCATGCTCTCAGCCTCTTTCACTTCACCATGAATGCTGGATCAATCCCTCTTGGTCATGACACTTAGTGTCCCCGGTCTATTTCAGACCTCTCAACCATGGAGCTTCCCCACATGGTTTGTCTCAACTGCTAGGAACTTCAGAGTCTCACTAGCACCTCTTTCATTATTGCTCATTCTGAGCTCTTCAGGACAGTCACATGTCCACATGCACCCCTAGGATGCTCTCATAGTCCTCGCTTCCACTGATACCTATATTTAGATATTGAATAAATTAACATATTTAGTTTATTCTCATCAGTTTTTATCTCTTAACAAGAGCTTAAAACATCATAACCAAATCATATACACATGCATATTCATAAGCAAGAATTGCAAAATAATC
>LPNX010230255.1:53185-108575 GCA_001517045.1 Pseudotsuga menziesii
ACCATTCCCTTCTATGAGTTGACAGTCACTTAGGAATGTCTCCTTCTCTGTGCTCTTTAGTAGAAGGTAGGATGAGCCCAATCCATTGTCCATTCAATGTACAATATTAGACTACATCTGTTTAGCCTGACAACACAAACAATATAAGCATACTTGTTAGCATTATTGCTCTAAAAACTGTAATCATGTTTCATATCATTCTCTATCAAATATTGAGACACCATTAGTGCATCCACTCCCTAGGGTGTAATCAATATTGAAAACCCTTTCATGATTCGACATCGGGAAAGTGTGCACCCTTTTTCAGTGTGTGCCATGTAGGCCCTATGCATACTCAAGCAATCTGCCATAATGGAAACAAAATCAAAACATGCTCTGCATATTGAATTTAACAATTTGACATGCATATTCTTAGCTAGGGTCACATAACACTTATTCCTTTGCCGAGGCAGTATTCCTTCGTTGAGGAGGAATGGGGGCTCCCTTCTCTAAGTTGACAGTCCCTCGGTTTTCCATCCCAATTCCTTTTTACATTTCATATCCACACATGTCTTACCAACATAATCTATACCATCTCACTCATGTGGCTTACCAAACATGTGGTGCAGATGATACATTTCCAAAATGTCCAATGGAGTTTCACTCGAAACCCATTTCCAAGATAGGGGAAAACCTTCCCATGAAGTTTGGCTCCTAGAGGCCATCACACATGATCTTCCTGCAGTGTGTACCCCTGGCACATTCATGAAATATCCAAACATTCAATCATTATCTGATAATACAATCCAAATTGATTGTTCCAAAACCAAGCAATGACATTAGGAATTAAATTCAAGGAGAATTTGCAACTCTGTTTACTACAGAAATTGATTCGCTTGGCAATGAGGTGATCCTAATTTGTGGGTCTCTTGTAAGCAGCACCACTATGCCCATTATAATTTTATGCTTACTAGCATAACATGCATACCCACTTGCAGTGCGTCCTCCTGACACAATCTTATGCAAGCCAATAGTGATTAGTAGTTGTCAACAATTTCTTAAATTCGAAATTCACAAATTCAAATTTACAACTCATTACGCATATAAACTAGTTTCATAGCCATGAGACTCTGCTCATGAGGTTTGGCTCTTTCACATGGTAGATTTCAACCTTTGTCATGGTCTTACCCACTTTTCCATGCCCCAACAATCTACCTGAAAACTGAACCTCAGTCAACCAAACACTTAGTAAGTCTTGATGCATATAAATTTTTCATTGCTGCGACAAGCATTGAAGCATTTTCGGAATTTATAAAATTCAAATACTTCCAGCTGTTAATCACATCAATATTACCAAAACTCATTTACTTCATGCAATCATTGTCATACTAACATTTGCAAGGTAGAGTCGCATCATTTATGCAATTTAAATGAATTGTTTAGATACTCCTTACTTCACAAGCGTATCATTATACCACCTTTCCCTTCCATAGAGCATTTCTGACAGCCAATTGATCAAGACTACCCTCTTCATGCAATTACTATCTTGCATTCACATAATCCCTTGAAATGGTTCCAGAATTGTCATCAATTCATCATTTCAGCCATTAGTTATTCATAATGACACATACACTATCTCTATGCATTCATGCATTGCATCACAACATCTACACATACTTTTCATATGCATCTGTTCAATGCATAACCACAATATTTAATGAAACCTTTTAATGCGTATCCACTCAATGATACCTTGCATTGATTCTGGAATACGATGCATTCAATCATACCATGCATGGCCTAACCATGACTACTTCATATAGGGTGCATTGCTATAATCAAGACCATCAGTACTTAGTTTATTTGGGCTACTATGGCTCATAACAACACATAATATAGGCATGACATATTTCTATATAAATGCAATATAAAATTCAAATACCCACATGTTATGAGACCTCTTTCTTTTACTACTCCATGCAATTGTCATAATTAAACTCTTACCTTCATGGGTCCTACTTACACCCTTGACATTACCAGTTTGGTTGGTCCTTTGCAGGAGTTTGCAGGATTTGCTCACCAACTTTTGATTCTGGACTTGTTTCCTTATCCCTTTCTCCATAGGGTTGATAGTCACATTCGTCAGCATCAGCAACATATTCAGCCATGTCCATGTTGTCATTGGTTTTTCCACTAATGCCAACATCAATGCAATAACTACCATTAGTGGTTCATTATACATGTATAATTCATACTAATCTTACCAGCATGTAATATCCTATGCAAGAAAGGCATATCTTCATACATTTCATGTATGAAACTTATAAATGTAATTATAATTAGCAAGACAGGGTTTAAGTAAATTTCCCTTTTCAAGTCCCTCATCCCTGCATGGAACTCCTTTTCCACATAACAGCTGGTTTGACTTCATGGTCTTGCTACCTCTAGGCATGCAATTCCTGGATTTGTCCATATTAACAGTAGCACATTTCTTTTCAAGAAATCACTAGCACTTTGCTGCTCCACAATTAGATTCTGGTGACTCTCCCTTGTTCCCTGCTGGATAAGCTTTCCAACGCTTATCCACATGCTTCATTCTGACCTCGAGTGTGAAAACCACGCAACTTCTTAGAATGATGGAAAAACACACAACTGTATTTTGATCAGGAATGATAACTTCAGTCACCTAGGGTTTTCTTCCTTTTCAACCCTGTGACCATTGAAAGTCTGCTGAAATCTGTTGAAATCCTACTGAAAGGTAGTTGAAAACTGCTTGAAAAATCACCGAGAAATTCTCTCGAAAACCCCAATTTCCTTAGGCCCAATCGGACCTCTTCCCAACTATCTTTCTGATACTTCGGTGGTCAAAACACCTAGTCAATCAACGGTCTGGTTGCTTACTTCTCTCCAGCATTTCGATGGTCAAATTGACTAAACTTTCGATCTGTATCGGTGAGAAAAACGTCTGTTCATTGGGTGTCCAGTCCCTTGAGTAGCCGCAACGGCGGAATGTGATCTTACTATGGTTTCTGCGGATGTCTATCGATTATCGGGCCTACTATACATCAGGCAGATAGTGCTTTATATTGCCGCAACGACGGGTTTAATATCCTTTGATTCCTTCCGATCGATGGCCTGATCGTCAAAAATTTTCCGATGACTTTATACTCTTCAAAGTTTTCTTCTAATCGGATCTCCTCCTTACTAATGTCCCAGTGTTTCGGCGGTTGAAACCTCTAACTTTCTCCGCTGTATTGGCGGGTTACTTGTCTATTCCCTTCTGCTGTATCGGCCCTATAGTGGTCTACTGTTCTAAGTTTCATCGACAATTCATAGGTCTAATTTTGTTTGCCTAACCGCTGCGTCAACGGCTGGGTGCCCTACGCATCGAATGGTTAGTCCTTTTGGCTTCCACAACGGCGGCCCACAATCTTCCTATGTCTTCTAGAGCTCATGACTTTGTCGGCGGTCGAATTGACTTGTCTTTTGTGGCATCGGCACTCGGATGCTCATCGAGTGATCAGTTCTTTATGTGGCCACAATGACGGACATTCGATCAACTGAATTTATCCGACATAGCTCATCGACAACTGAATCATCTAAGCATCAGAGATGTGATCAACTAACCATTGCCGATGGCCGATGATTCTATGACTTAGAAAAAATTTCAAATTTTTTCTCTTTAATCTTCCTTTCCACCGATTCATCGGTTCAACTATCTTCTATTCATTAGCAAGCAAGCAACTATTTGTCGCCGCCGTAGTTATGAACCCAGAACTACTGTTCACTAAACACCTCGGAATCAATGACTGGAAGGACTAGTGCATCGGTGGAGTAGTTCAATCAGCAGCCACAACTGCGGCTTATCAACTTTGATCCTTTTTCAATCAGCGACCCAATACACTAATGATTTACGACCAGTGAGATGAAGCACATCAGCATCGGCAATCGAAACTTTTCCTCGTCGAAAGACTAGTGCTCTAGGATTCCGCAACGACGGGTGCACGAACCACTAATGTCTTCTGATGGACGATGATTTTGTTACTTAGAGAATTTTTTGAACTTTCTTTATTGCGTCGGCGGTTGGAGGCTCTATCCATCAGAAGGATAGTCATATAGCTATCCACAATGACGAGTTTACAATCCCTTGATCCCTTTCGATCGACAACTCAAACAAGACCATCGCGGCATCGGTAAGCGGAACCTGTATTCGTCGAAGGATTAGTGCACTAGGCTTCCGCAATAGCAACACTTGAACCACTAATTCCTTCCACTATTCATCGACGATGAATACCACTAACATGTTTCGATGGACGATGATTTTAACACTTAAACAAAATTTCACAAAACCTTCCATCGTCGGGTGGGCTTGAAACTAACATTTCTACCATGTCGAAGGAACTTCACACTAAGTTCTCCGATGAGTCGATGGCCGACGAATGCACCCTTTCCTCAATTTACTTCCGATTATCGTCCGTCGGGTGGCCTTCCCACTAAGTGCTCCACTGCATCGAAAGAACTTGTTAATAAGTTTTTCGATGAGCCGACATTCTGGCACTTTGAAAATTTTGTGAATTTTCTTGTCTTCACCCATTTTTCCTGGTTTGTTATGGGAAGTAGGAAAACTGCCTTTGTTAACTGTTTCTCATGGCCCTCTGAGGCCCAAATGCTGCAACATAAGCTCTATCACTACATCTTCACGGCCCATTCAGGCCCATGCTGCAACCAAAGCTTTGATACCATATTGTAACGCCCCTGACCCTCAAACTGGTGAAGAGGATGCCCCTATCACCAAACATACGGGAAAAATATCCACATGAACATGAACAGGCATATAATGCTGGAATAAAATTCTTAAAACATAAAACATACTAATATGCATAATCCTTCATATACATAGTGGAAGCAAACATACATTCAATCAAGCATGCCACATGTTCATTATATTCATTAATCAATAATATAAATGTAGAGATGGAATAGTCAAGAATACTTATCTTAAACAGGATTCATCCTGCAACTAGCTACGTCGCTACACCATTCCACCCAACCATAGGCAAGCGTGCTCATCAATCTATCAGCAACACTACCACCCTCGAGCTAGGCATGATTCCTCAAGGAATAAGGGTCAAACCAGGCTTACACATAGCCAAGGTACACAAATAAGCCAAGCCCACATAGTAGGGTTTATCAGGTCGTTAAGGAGCTAGGAAAGGATAAATGCTAAGATGGTGGCCTCAATGGAGAGCTAAGGATGCCTACCCCAAATTTAACCTGACTTTTAAGACATCCACACACCCAATACCAAGAATCAATCCTTTCTCTACTTCATAGTCCCTCAGGCCCTGACTTCCCTTTCCAATACTCTTCAAGGGTTGTGGAGAAGAAAGCCAGCAGTCTAACTCTGTCTGAGTGGCTCCAAACACCAGTTTTCTCAAGCATACCCAGCTTCTAATCTTTCTCTCAATAGTCCAAAGACCAACCATTGCATGCCACAGTAAAACAAACAGTTCACAGCTTTGTGAAGAAGGCAAAGACAACAGGGTAACAACCCCAAGCAAAAAGGTGAAACACAGTTTAGGTCAAGCCACGCTTCAGAGTTGTTCTTGGCTCTAGCGTGGCCAAAACAACTCAGTAACAATCCCCAAAGGACATCTGCAACCTCAACAACCAAGAAGCAACCCAAAACCAGGGGAAGACAACAACCCCAAACTCACAATGAAAACGGTGGCAACATTACACAGTCCCAAAACAGGAGAGAAGCTCGATTCTCAAACTTGGACAAAGGAAAAACATAAACGCAGACTGCCATTACTAAGGGGAACAAGCATGAACTTACACACCACACTGAATACGAGGGCTCATTCACATGAAACCATGGATGACAGACCATGCTTCCCAACTCGCTGCGTGAGTCCCAAAACAAAGGAGAGCATTCTGTGTGAGAAGGACCATGCCCATTTTCCACCGGTGCGTAAGGAGAGTGAACAGAACAACTCACTGTGTGAGGAAGAACAAAACGATGATGAAAAACCTAAACTGACCACATTCATCCAAAAATGGGGAAATACATTCTCTGTACAGGCTAGAGGAAGATCATACCCAAATCCCAATCGGTGTGTGAGGCAAAGGAAACAGTCGGTGAGAGAAAGGAGAACTGAACCCCCAATCCATGGATCATGGATCCTTTTAACTCAGCTCGGCGTGACGCAAAATGAACGATCGATAATGGGGAGAGTGGATAGAACAATTGACCAACACATCATGGAGAGAGCACAGGTGTGAGCGTAGTGGTTTTGTTACCACCCCATAACTGCCCCCACTAAAATAACTAAGGTGACACATGGAAAAATCCCAATGGTCCCCATGGGTTAGACAACCCCCCCTTAACCTTAGGAATCATACCCTTTTCATTTAACGTTGCACTGTCGTAGCTGGCTATAGGTTTATTTTAATTAATGTGCATACTTACATGATGTCGAAATTGTAATGTGCTGGATAGCACGATATACCATAAAAAACGGTCCCTCTTGCCGAAACATACACAACCAAATTGATGGTGGGCCTTTTTCCTTTAGCTCCGCACCACGATTAATTACAATTATACATCATGTACCTTTTAATGCAAACAGGGTCAAAACCATGGTATTACAGGCATAGGCATGGATGATAAAGTTAGAAAAATAGTAAGTTGTGAAAAAATGTCCTAAAGCAGTAGTGTTATGAAAATGCCTCCATATTTCATAAGAAGGAGAAATTACCCACCATGGCATGTCATCCCATAGTTGGTGGAAGTATCTATCCGACCGTGGCACGAGTTCTCAGAACAATTCTTTGAGGAAGAAGATACAGGCCTCCCAAAAGAAGTTCTTTTTTTCTCAAATTAGACAAGTTGGTCTAAGAGAATGCTCGCCATAATTTGTGGGTTGAAAGAAATTCCCGTGCCATATGGGAATCCTGTAGGTGGTTGTGTTTTCTACCAGGCCATTTTATTACTTTTCCCCGAAAGTAGCTAAGGCAGAAACTATGGATCTGCCAAAATAGGGTCTAAAGAAGCTTTTACATCATACTTCAGTAAAATTCCCGTTGAGGAGAGAGAATGTAGTTCCAGAGGATGAAAATGGTCTTAATGGATTCATTTGGTTGTCCTCCATCCATTGGATGTCTTACACTCCAAGTTTGATGAAAATTTGAAATCACCTTTGAGACCTAGAGTTTAAATAAATTGACCAAGTGTCAAATCATAAGGTTGAAGAGGCATTTGGAAATGCCCACCAAAGCTTATTTGAGTGATGATAAATTCATCAGAAGATATAGGCATGTTATTTAATGAACTGGTTATCCATCCATGTTCTTAGTTTTTCTTATGGTGACCACATGAGAAAAATATCAGTCTGCCAAAAGAGGTAAAAACATTAGCTTGCATATCCAAAAATATGAAAAATTGACCGAGTGTTGAAAACAGGATGTTGAGAGCCCACTTGGAAATGCACGCCAGAGTCATCTCTTTAAATGATAAATTCATCAGATGTTATGGGTCCATTCTTTGATGGTATGGGCATCCACTCATGATCTCATTTTCCCTCTGGGTGTTCACACGTGTGAGATATGAGTCTACCAAAATTCCTCTTGGCACAGTAATGACTAGGGCCTGAAAAAATTCATTAAGTTTTTAATTGAGAAGTTTGAAAGACCATTTTAAAATGACTGCCAAAGACTGTGTGTTTGTCCGTAAGGTTTTAAGGTGACATAGTCTTGTTCCTAGTTAAGGTGGATACCTAGCCATACCCTTAGTTTGTTTAAAGATGGCCAAGATGTGAAAAATACAAGTCTTCCAAAAGTTAGAAAAGTATGCCTGTGTAGTCTTGGTCAAATAAAAGACTAAGCTACAGGAAATTAATAAACAAAAATTTATAAACGGAATTCTGCATATGTTGAGAAGGATTTAAGGATAGTATTTTGGAAGATATGATGTGATCGAAATTACACAGCATATATTTAAGGAAGAAATGCTTGCAGAGGGTTTAATGAAGACACACACAGGCTACAATATTCTTGATAACCTTCAGACTCTTTGAGATATGCCAAATAGAGGCGACCACACTAACTACCATGGTATATGCCAAACAGAGGCAAAAAGATATAAGTGTCATTGAAAAATAATACTTGTATCAAATGTGTCTTTAAATAAGAAAGAGGTATGAGGGTCAATTTACTGGAGTGAATTCAAATTATAGCCCATGAGTCCCACGGAACTATACATTGTTCCAAAATTCAAATCAGTAAATGGGAAAAGCTTGCAAAGTGTGTTGTAATTTAGGTAAAAGTGAGCATAAAAAAAAATACTTCTTTAAAGGAGAAATAGGTCTTAGGTTGAATTGTTCCCCGTCATTATAATTGCAGCTCCTATGGCATTCTACAAAATGTTTTAGACCCATAATAGAAAAAAAATCAAAAAAGCTTGAAAAGTGTGCCATAATCCATGTAAAACTGACAATCAAAGAAAAATTAAATGTGTCTTTAAAGGATAAAGAGGTCTCATGTTTAAGTTTCAACATAATCAGTTTAAATTATAGCTCATAAAGGAGTCTGTTCTAGACCATTAAATAGAATAATATTACACAAGATTGCACTCTATAGAATGTTTCAGACATATAATATAATAAAATAACAAAAGCTTGTAATTTGTGCCATAATCGAGGTAAAACTAATTATTAAATCAAAATTAAATGCTTAGGAGAAACACATCTCAGGTTCAAAGTTTCGACAGAATCGATTGAACCAGTTCATATTATAGCTCCTACATGACTCTGCACACTATTCCAGACCATTAAATAGAATAAAATTACAAAAGCTTGCAAATTGTGCCATAATTCATAAAATTATACAAGCGCATGATTATCTTGCAGTGCTCAACCCATATGTCTTTTCCCCAAATTTAAGGAGGAGCTCTAGATGCTCCAATAATAGAAAACCCTTACTAGATCCACCGATAATAGAAGCGATGGTAGCACAACAAAAAAATTATAATTTCAGTATGACTGTACCGAATCTGTATTGGTTCAGAAATTTGACGTATTTTTCCCAAATTCCTACGCTCCTAGGGTTAATGGGCTTAAATAATTCATTAGGCCCTTTGTTATCCTTTGGATTGCGGCCAGATTGCCTCCCCTGGGAACACTGGTATCCTTCGGACTGTGGTCAGATTTTTTTTTTATCCTCTGGACTACGGCCATATTTCCTCCACTAGGAACCCTGGTATCCTTTGGATTGGTACCCCCTGATCCTCGATTTACCACTACTCTACTCATCAAATTACCAGTGCTCTGGATGCAGCTAATGAACTAGTGAACGGGAGTGAACTTTTTCGTTGTTTTTTTGCTAATGAGCTAGTACACGGGTGTTTTTGAATTCTATGTTTTTTGTTTGTTTATTGCATATTTTATATTTTGTGTTTTGTCTTGTTTTTTTATTGTTCATATTTACCTTTTGTTTAGTTTATTTTAGGTTTTTTTATTTACATATTTAGAGTTTGTTTCATTTTAAATTAATTATAGTTAAACAACTCTATGTTTTTAATTTAGTGTAGTTTAATTTAATTTAACTAGGATCTTGTCATAATTTATATTGGTTGCATTTCTTATAGTGAGATCCTATACATAAGTCCCTTCAAGGACGAACACTATGATGATGATGATGATCATGATGATCATGATGACGATGAAGATGGAGAATATTATGGCGATGATGACAAAAACAACGATGATCATCATCATCATTGTCCTCATCATCATCCTTGTCATCGTCATCACCATCGTCTAATTTGTTGTCTTCATCAATATAATCATCATCATCATCTTCATCATCATCATCATGATCTTCTTCATCATTGTTAGCTTCCTTATAATCATCATCATAATCATCATCTTCATCATCAACGTATTCATTATCACCATCATCATCTTGATCATCGTATTAATCATAATCATCATCATCATCTTCATCTTCATCATCATATTCATCATCAACGTCATCATCATCCAATTCATCAGCATCTCCATCATCATCATCATCATCATTTTCATTAGCATTGTCATCATCTTCATCATCATCATCATATTTTTCATCATCATCATCTTCATCATCGCAATTTTAGGGGGAGCTCAGTGAATGAATACGTCTACATGATAGGGGGAGTAGCCAGTTGAGTGAAAAAAATAGGATTTTTCCTAAGACCCATTCCAAGGACTAATATGACAATTCAATATGACCCGAGGAAGTAGTAAAAAAAAATACAACTTATTGGGCCCTGTGAAGCCTCCTGTTCTTAGATTTTTGCACATGAAGAATCAAGACTTGTGGACATAGTTTGGTGTATTAAAGGAGGAAGATCCAAACTGAGCAGTTTGGTAGTTCCATAAAGTGTATTCTTTATAGGAGTGAATAATCACTCATAACCATTCTATTATAATGTTGGTGAAACTCTGAACAATTTAGTGAAGACCAAGGTAAAGATCTTTCCATCACATATTCATCATCATCATCATATTCATAATTATCACCATCACCATCATGATCATCTTCATCATCATCCTCATCATCCTCATCCTAATCATCATCATGATAATCATGATAATCATGATAATCCTATTCATCATCATCATCCTCATCCTCATCATCATCATCCTCATCCTTGCCCTCATCATCATCATCATAATTCTTGTTGTCTTCATCACCACCACCATCGTTAATCATCATCATCATCTTCATCACCATCATCATCATCATCATCATTGTCATCTCCCTCTTCCTAATCTTCATCTTCATCATCGTCATCATCATCATTTTCATCATCGCCCTCATCATCATCTTCATCATCTTCATCATCTTCATCGCCACCACCACCATCATCATCATCTTCATCATCATCATCATCATCATCAACATCTTCATCATCATCATCATCATCATCATCATCATCCTCATCATGCTCATCCTCATCCTCATCCTCATCCTCAGCATCATCATCATCATCATGATCGTCATCATCGTCATCATAATCATTTTCGTCATCCTCATCCTCATCCTCATCCTAGTCATCGTCATCATCATCATCATCGTAGTCATCATCGTCGTCATCATCATTATAATCATCATCATCATCGCCATCATCATCATCGTCATCATCGTCGACATCATTGTCATCATCGTCATCATCATCATCATCGTCGTCATCATCATCATCATCATCATCATTATCATTGTCATCATCATCATCATCATCATCATCATCATCATCATCATCATCATCATCATTGTCATCTCCCTCTTCCTAATAAACATCTTCATCATTGTCATCATCGTCATTTTCATCATTGCCCTCATCATCATGTTCATCATCTTCACCACCACCATCATCATCATCATCATCTTCATCATCATCATTGAATGTTGATTTATGTTCATCTATGTCTCCTTCACAAAGGTTTGAAAATGATCTTATTTGAGGAATTTTGCGGGAGCACCTTTTAGGTTAACTGGTTAGCAAGTTCTGCTACCATGGAGCCCTCGAATGGCGAGTGGAGCCGTCGGATCGATGATAGAAAGCGATTACGTGGAACGGATATGCGAGGAAGGATTTAATTTTGAGATAAGCGGAGTCTGTTAAATGGGTGTAATGTTGGAGGGTTGAGATCGGCACAAGGTGAGATCAACAACCCTAAATCATTTTGTGTGGTTAACCTACTTGGAGGGAGAAACTTTTTTAAATTGCAAAAAGGGTTAATCAGTAAGAAAATATGATGGTTGAGATGAAGGTGGAAATAGATCTACGGTCTCAAACAATTCCGTGGATTGAACTAGCGTGGAGAAATTTATGAATTCGATCTGCGGAAAGTGGTAGGGGCTACAAAGATCTACGGTCTAAACAAGATGTTGGGTAGATCAATGGGTGAGAAGCATTCTGTGATCAGAAGTTGCTCACTCGTTCATATGAAAGAGGGTTAGCAGAATGTTAAAGTTCTCAAGGTTCAGCGGTGCCGATGACGGTAGTTTAGAGATCGACGGTTGATATTGATCTCCCCAAATCAAGTTGTACTGGTTGATAGTGTTGACTTTTGGGTATGAATATTTGGTGTATCGAGGGCTTAGATCGCAAATATGAATAGATATATGGTACTAAGCGCATGGAGAAACACAATCGTTATGAAACATTAAAAAAACTATAAAAAAATATAAGTGGAGAAGACGCCCTCACGTACGATCTTCCCTCCCGACAGTTAATTGATTTCCCCGATGCCATTTGTGATACACCCAAAGGATAAATCATCCCCATGGCCATGCCATCTCACCCAAAACCAGATACCCGTTGTATGGCTGGCGTGTGAAATAAAAAAGATATCATGAAAATCTAAGAAGTGGAACAACAAATCTGATCGCCACACGTAGCAGGGGAAACACAGTGAAAGAATGGTTTTGGTATCGTCGTCACAGGAGCGAAAGTGCCATCATAGGAGCGAAAGGGCCATAACACGTCCAATCCATATGCCCTGAAGTGTATGGTCGACCAGGCTACTCGATGATGAAATGTGTGAAAATCTTGACAGGTCATCCCCTTGTCTAGTTTTCCAATCCTATATAAACACCACCTTTTAGAGCCATTAAGGTGCATAAGATGAGCTAGTGTAGAAGAAAAATCACGATTCTGCCAAGAGGTTCTAAGGATTATGATATGTTTGCAATGGAAATCTTGTTTGAGAAGCTTGTTAGTCTAGGTGTGTTGTTGGTTGGTGAGCTTGATTCTAATCTCATCTATTGCCCTGTTTTTGCACACCAAGGAAGCACCAACCATTGAAGAGCAAGCATCATACACCACTTTGAGAGATGCACCTATTTTATATGGGAGTGAGTGCTTGTACTGGATCATCAAGGTCCCAAGGTCTTCATCATAGCTTTCATGCACCCTGTCTGCCAACCTTTTATGAGGTGGTGAGGAGTACTTGAATGAAAAGCCACTACAGAGGCTTGTTTCTCCCAAAAGCAAGGGGGAAGCTGTGAAGAAAGCTGAGCACAGAAAGGATATATATAAACTCCTTTTCCAGCATTGAGCCCATGAAGAAAGGTTCCTTCGAGCATGGAACAAACACAAAGGGAAATGACACGTTGTTGACTCAATAGATGAACAAGTGGTCGAGCCCAGTCACAAATGAGCCACCACAAGCATATTGAGATGTCATTTTCACTGCCCACGAGTTCACAACCATAAATGTCATGCTGCCATCCAGACTAAGCACGCGCATTTTCTCCATGATGTTTGTTTAAAGATATGATTGTAAATAGTTTTAGATCCTATTTAGAGGGATTATCCTCGGGGTATGAGACATTAGAAAAAGGCTCCCCACTAGGGATCAAATTTGAAGGGCAGGATCCCATTTCCTTTTGAATCTCAAGTTTCAGTGAATTAGCCACCAATTATCTTACTGCCCATTGAGTTACAAGTGGTTTCCATTTTCATACATTGAGTTTCCCTAATATTTATCATGATAATGGGGTTTGTGGTTGTTGCCTATATGTATATATTCAATTAGAATTACTCATTGTATATCACATGGATGTAAGGATGAAAAATAGAACTTGGGGATGGATAACAAAAACCCTCATTTTCATAGATAAATTCATAAAACCAAAATTCAAAGAAAATATTTCAGGGTCACACATTACAATTTACAATTCTCATAAGGAAAAGAAAATCACTTACTTGAGCCAACTCTAGTTGTGAAAGAAAGATAGCTAAGACACCACCCCATGAATAAGAATGAACTATCACTCCAACAACAACCATACCTAAAAATTCCCAAGTTAGGCCAAACCCTAAAATATCCAAGGTAAAAAACTCTTGAAGAAAAACTACAACAATAGAGTTTACCTCGAGTTTCCATGCCGAAATTTCCAAGGTTTCCATGCAAAAAAAAATGAGACCACCCAACTATACCAAATCCACCCTTCCATGACGAAAATTTTCAGAAACATTGTCAAAATTGGTCCCAGCAGCCTTAAGAAAATTCCCACCACAATTCATGGTTTGAGAAGAATGCCCACACCAGGGTACCATCCTATAGCTAGTTGGTTTGGCTACCTATTCATGATTTTATTTTTCTTTAATATTTCTTTATGAGAAAGATACAAGCCTACCAAAACATGGTTTTTCACCGGTGGATGCAAAAATGGCTAAGCAGCCTCATAAAGATGTCTGCCCTAAATTATGGGTTAGAGTAAATGCTCACAGTACATGGGGGTATTGTAGATTGGTCTTCAGCCTACCTGACCATGTCTTCATATTATCTTAGAAGTGGATGAAGAAAAAATTATGGATCTACCAAAAGGGGTTTTTAGGCAGATTAGACCAAATTGAGAAATTTGTCTCAGTATAGAATTGGTGTTAAATCTGCCCAAGTGGCCTTAAGGAAATGCCTACCATGCCTCATAGGATGATGCAAAAAATTTATTGAGAATGTGAGTCTCTTGAGTGTTTTATCGAGAATACAACCATGTCACTTGCCTCAAAAAACTACAACATATATTTAAGGAAGAGTTGGTCCCAGTAGCCTTAGTAAAAATTGGTCCCAACAACCTTAAGAGAATGCCTGCTACAATTCATGGTTTGAGAAGAATTCCCACACCATGGTACTTTCCAATAGCTAGTTGGTTTGGCTACCTATTCATGATTTGATTTTTCTTTAATCTTTCTTGAGGAGAAAGATACAAGCCTGCCAAAACAGGGTTTTTAGTGGTGAAAAACAAGAAATTCAAGGGGCAGTAGTTGATATCCAAAAGATTGATGCTAGGAATCCTATAAAACCTGATGTCATTATAAGAAGTGTGAGACAAGAAAAAAAGGAAAAATTCCTAGATGATTGAAATGCAACATTGTATGCAAAATGGTGAAAGAAACTTATGTTGCAATAAGCATTTCTAGTGATCTTGTTGTATTGAAATTTTATTCTATTGTGCTAACATTTATGTTACCAAATTTTGGAAATGTAACAAATGATGGAAGGCATATTAAATATTTAATTTTTTATTTTTAGTAATAAAATTATAGTTGTTTTCTATGTTTGCTTATATTTTGTAAATTTCTGTCTTTTTTTAGGCTAGTTCTATAGGCATAATAGCTTTGGGTTATTTGCTGAAATTTGGTTGCATTAGTAGAATTGTATGACATTGTTCCAGAATTCAAATTTCAGTTTCATTAAATAAACAAACTTACATAAATACAACAATACATAGCATCAAAATTATCATAAATAACTTGAGAGTTCTCAATCCATCATCCCCATAATATCCCTATAATATCAACAGTTCCAAGCAAACAGATAGGATCTGCCTATGTCACCAAATCTACTGACATCTCATATCCACTAATCACTATCGCGCTTTTAATATCTTACAAATTCAAATATATATGCCTACAGTACAAAAGTTAAGTTTTATATTTTGATATTGTTAAATTTCTGGCCCGTAATGTACACTTATTGAAAAGTTAAATTCAAAATTACCATTCACATTAAATGCATAAAAACATACACAATGCCGAGAAACACACACACACACACACACATATAAATTTATGCATTAAAAATTGAAATGTATTTACATAAACAACATATATACATAATGTTATTCCATAGTTCTAGGCTTCTTGGAGGTTTAGGCTGCAATTCCTCCTTTTCAAGAGAAGATAAATTTGTACATTCTAGTCTCTTCGCTTGTCTAGAAGCTTTTGGTTCTTCAGAAGCTGCAAGAGGTGCATGCTTTGATTTTTGTTCTAATTCTTTCACTTTTGTTGCACATTTGTGCAAGCTTTCTCTCAATCTATCGTTATCTTGGATGTACTTCTTCATCAATTCCACATTCTTCTTATTTTTCTCTTCGTGTTTGTAACACCCCGATTTTGATTTTTGTTTGCATTAAATGTACATGATGTATATATTGTAATTAATCATGGTGTGGAGCTGAAGGGAAAAGTGCTGCCATCAATTTGGTTGTGTTATGTTTCGGCAATTGGGATTGTTGCCGATGGTATATCGTGCTATCCGGCACATTATAGTTTTGGCATCATGTAAATATGCACTTTAATTAAAATGAACCTACAAACAACTACGACAGTGCAACAATAATGAAAAGGGCATGATTTTCCTAAGGATGGGGGGGGGGGATTGTTTAACCATGAACCTATGGGAAAAAGCCATGTGTCAAGCACCCACATTAAACCCCTGATGTTAGTTGAGGCAGTTATTGCTGGGTAGTGGTGGGTGTGGAAGGAGTGTCAGTCCTTGCCCACGTGCCCACTCCACTAGCAGACTCTTCATCTTCACATTACGTGGGCAGAGAAGCAACATGCCCACTCTCCACTCTCCCATGACTCCATTCTTGCTCATCCTCATGTAGAGAGAGGGCTGATTTTCTCTCCTCACGCACAGGTTGAGCATTTTCCCTCACTCAACGAGCTGGAAGAGCAACCTCAAGGAACAATTTCTACTGTGTATGTGAAATCGTCGTGGTTTTCATCCACGATTCTATCTTGCTATTGGTTTAACCCATGATTTGGGTTGATGTAGTTCTTCCCATGATTTTTGGATGCGATTGAGAGTCTGAGTTCTTCTTCCATTTTTGGGTTGTGCATTTCTCATTGTTTCAGTGTTGGGATCGGGGCTGTTGTTTTTCCCACTATTTTGTTTCTGTGGTTTCACCTACGCCTTGGGATGCTGTGGGGTATGAGTGAGTTGTTTTGGCCATGATAGGGCCTAGAACGACTCAGGAACCAAAATCCCCTTTTCTTCACGGTACTGTGAACTACTTGTTTTACTGCGGGTATGTAGTGGTTGGTCTTCGGACTATGTGGAGTGGGATTGAAGGTTGGGCATGCTTGAGAAACTTAGTGTTTAGGAGCTACACAGATAGAGTTAGATGGCTGGATTTCTTCTCCACAACCCCTGAATAGCACTGGAAGGGAGGTCAGGGCCTAAGGAACTGTGTAGTAGAGAAGGGATTGATTTCCTAGTGTTGGGTGTGTGTGGGTGTCCTAGAATTCAGGCTAGTTCTGGTGTAGGAGTCCTTAACTCTTCAATGAGGTCATCAGCTTAGCATTCAGCTCTTCCCGGCTCCTTGATGGCTTGATAAACCCTGTTGTGTGGGCTTAGCTGATTTGTGTATCCTTGGCTATGTGTAAGCCTGCTTAAACCCTTATTCCTTGGGGAATCATGCCCAGCTCGGGGGTGGCAGTGTTGCTGAGAGATTGATGAGCACACTGGCCTATGGTTGGGTGGAAAGTTGCAGCAACGTAGCTGGTTGTGGGAAAAGTTCTTGATAAGATAAGTATTCTTGACTATCTCATTTCTGCAATCATATTTGATGTTTAATGAATTATGATGAACATGTTGAATGTTGGAATGTATGATTTTGCTTCCGATGTATGTTAAACCATTATGCATATCTACATGTTTTTACTTCCAAGCATTTTATTTCAGTTTTTATATGTATGTACATGTTCATTGGGCTAGTTGCTCGGATGGTTTGTGTATGGTAGCGTCCTCTTCGCCGGTCGGAGGGTCGGGGATGTTACAGAGTGGTATCAGAGCTAATGTTGTAGCATGGGCCTGAATGGGCCGTGAAGAATTAGCTAGCATAGGAAGGTTTCCCTCTACCCAACAGAAATCAGAATAAATTTGTGCATGACAAGAGAATTTTGAAAAATTTCTCTAAGTGTTGATATCGTCGGATTGTCGAAGGAGTTAGTCTGAAGCCCCGCCGATGCATCAGATTAACTAAGTGGAAGGTCACCTGATGAAAACCATGGAATAAAAAATTTAGAAATTTTTCTAAGTGTCCAGACCGTCAGCCCATCGGAAGACTTAGTGAGAAGCTCCTCCGATGCAGTGGAAGTTTTAGTCGGAAGACCCTCCGATATAGGCCACCGGCGGATGACGAAAGAAAAAAATTTTCAAAATTTTTTATAAGTGTGAAAACCATTGGAACCCTTCAGTTGAAGACCGCTGAAACATTGACCCCTTTAGCTGGAAGAACTTTTGATAGTGCCAGCGGAAGAAAAGTTGATGACATAATCGAGGGTTTTGGTGGAGAACAGGTGAAGTCGGAGCCATAGTGTCGGCAGAGATCACCTAAATACCACCAAAACGTTGGCTCATTCAGTCGAAGGAACACCCGATATAGACTAGCGACGACGGCGACAGGAGGAAGAGTCAACGAGGCATTGGTGGAAAAGAGAAGAAATTGAAGGCGACAAAGCGGCTGGAAGAGGGAGTAGGCGCCGCAACGGTAGTGAAAGGAAAAGGATGAAAGCGCCGATGCAGAGGAGAAAGAAGGAAATTTCACCAAATTTTTTTTCTAAGTACCGAAAGCGTCGTAAAGCTTTAGATGATCGAACCGCCGATGTGGCAGGGGAGGAACGAAGAAGATAAATTTTCCAAAATTTTTTCCAAGTATGGAAATTGTCAGAAAATTTTAGTTGATTGAGGAGCTGAAACGTTAGTAGAGATCTCCTGAAGGAAGCTGAAACATTGGCGAGAGTCAGTGGATGGAGCAGTCGATGCGGCGACAAACGTTGGCGAAAATTAGTTGAGTTAGTAGCCGACACAGCAGCGGCAAGAAGAGGAAGACAAAAATAAAAATTTTCAAAAAATTTCATAAGTACAAAAAAACATCGAGAAAAAGTTAGCTGTTTGGTTCACTGATGCATCAGAAAGAGTTAGTTGTTTGCTTCACTGAAGCGTTGAAAGAAATTAGCTGTTTGGACTACCGAAGCATTGGAAGAAATTAGCTGTTTGACCCACCGATGCGACGGAAAGAGTTAGTTGTTCGAACAGTCGATACATCGATGGAAGATAAAGGAAGTTTTGCCAAAAGTTAGTTGATGGAGTAGCCGCAATGGCGGCAAAAGATAGATAATGAAGTAACTGTAATGGTGGAGAAATATAGATGATAAGGGCAACGACACAGAGGAGAAAAGGGAATGAAAAAATATCTTAAGTGTTGAAATCATCGGAGAAAAATAGAGGACTAGATCGCCGATACATCGGAAAATATTAGTGGATTGGATTGCCGATACGTTGGAGAAGATTAGAGAATTGGATCGTCGATATGTTGGAAAACATTAGTTGTTTGGACCATCAATGAATGTTGGAAAAATTTAGCTATTTGGACTACCGAAACATCGGAAGCTTAGTCAACTAAGGATCCGATACTTCAGAAAATTAGTTGGGAAGAGACCCGATTTGATGAAGGAAATTTTGAGTTGTTCAAGTGGGAATTCTTAGTGGATTTCAGCGGCTTCTCAATGGGATTTTCAGCGGTCTCCAGTGGATTTTCAGGGCTGAAAAGGAAGAAATTCTAGGTGGCTGAAGTTGACATTTCAAACCAGAATACAGTTGTGAATTTGGTGAAAATTGCCATTTTAGAAGTGGTGTGATTTTCACACCTGAAGTCAGAATGGAGCATGTGGATAGGCGTTGGAAAGCTTATCCAGCAAGGAACAAGGGAGAATTACTAGCGTTTGAATGAGGAGTGGAAAAGTACTAGTGGTTGTTTGAAAATAAATGTGTTGCTGCCAATATGGACAAATCCAAGAATTGCATGTCTAGAGGTAGCAAAGACCATGAAGTTGAACCAGCTAATATGTGGAAGAGGATTTCCATGCAAAGATGAGGGACTTGAAAAGGGAAATTTCCTTAAACCCTGTCTTACTAATTATATTATATTTTATAAGTTTTGCACATAAAATGTATGGGGATATGCCTTGCATGCATAGGATATTACATATTGGTAAGAGTAGTGGGAATTATCCATTTACAATGAACCAATAATGGTAAATATTGTATTGGTAGAAAAACCAACGACAACATGAGCATGGCTGAATATGTTGTTGATGCTGATGAATGTGATCAGCAACCCTATGGAGAAAGGGACAAGGAAACAAATCCAGGATCAAAATTTGGTGAGCGAATTATGCAATCTCCTACAAGAGACCAACTAAACTGGTAATGTCAAGGGTGTAAGTAGGATCCATGTAGGTAATGGTTTAATTATGACAATTGCATGGAGTGGTAAGGGAAAGAGGTCTCATACCATGTGGTTATTTAAAATTTATACTACATTCATATAACAATATGTTGATATGAACTTAATAACCAGAACAAGTGAGGACTGGTGGTCTTGATTATAGTAATGCATCCTATACGAGGTAGTCATGGTTAGGCCATGGTATGTTTGAATGCATAGTATTCCTGAATCAATAGAAGGTAGCATTGAGTGGATATGCATTAAGATATTTTATAAATCTTGTAGTTATGCATTGAATGAATGCATATGAAAAGTTTAAGTAAATGTTGTAAATATGCATACATAAGTATGGGTGCAAATGTTTTGATGCATCACATGAATCCATCAAGATAGTGCATGTGTTATTATGACTAACCAATGGCTGAAATGATGAATTAATGATAATTCTAGAACCATTTCAAGAGCTATTATGAATGCAGGATAGTAAGTGCATGAAGGGGGTAGTCATGATCGATTGGCTGCCGGAAATGCTCTCTAGAAGGGAAAGGTGGTACAAATGATACGCTTGTGAAGTAAGGAGTATCTAAATATTTCATTTAAATTGCATAAATGATGTGACTATACCTTGCAATTTTAGTATGATAATGATTCGCGTGAATTAAATGACTTTTGGGTAATATTGATATGCTAACAACTGGAAGTATTTGAATTCTATAATTCTGAGAATGCTTCAGGGATTGTTGCAGCAATGAAAAAAGTTATATGCATCAAGACTTACCAAGTGTTTGGCTGATTGAAGTTCAGGTTTCAGGTAGATTGTTTGGGGCATGGAAATGTGGGTAAGACCATGAAAAAGGCTGAAATCTACTATGTGAAAGAGCCAAACCTTATAAGAAGAGTCTCATGGTTGTAAAAATAGTTTGTATGCAGAATGGGTTGTCAATTTGGACTTATAAACTTTAGATTTGAAAAATTGCTGACAAATACTAATCACTATTGTCTTGCATAGAATTGTGTCAGGAGGACATGTTGTAAGTGGATGAATGAGGATCACCTCATTTCTAAGCAAATCAATTTCTGTAGTAAATAGAGTTGCAAATTCATATTGAATTTAATTACTAATGCCATTGCTTGGTTATGGAACAATCAAATTTGGATTGTATTAGTAGATAATGATTGACTGTTTGGATACTTGATGAATGTGCCAGGGGTAAACATTGTAGGAATACCATGTGTGATGGACTGCAGGAGCCAAACTTCATGGGGAATTTTCCCCTATCTTGGAAATGGGTTTCGGGTGAAACTCCATTGGACCTTTTGGAAATGTCCCATCTGCACTGCATGTTTGGTAAGCAACATCAGTGAGATGGTATAGATTATGTCGGTAAGACATGTGTGGGATATGGATTGTAAAAAGGAGTTGGGATGGAAAACCAAGGGACTGTCAACTCAGAGAAGGGAGCCCCCATTCCTCCTTAACGAAGGAACACTGCATCGGCAAATGGCTAAGTGTTCTATGACTCTAGCAAAGAATATGCATGTCAAATTGTTAAATTCAATATGCAGGGCATGTTTTGATTTTATTTCCATTATGACAGTTTGCTTGAGTATGAATAGGGCCTACATGGATCAAATCGGGAAGGGGTGCACACCTTCCCGATGTCGAGTAATGAAATCATTTTCAATATTGACTACACCCTAGGGAGTGGGCGCACTCCTGGTGTCTCAATACTTGCTAGTGAATGATATGAAATATGATTACAGTTTTAGAGCAATAACACTGATGAGTTTGCTTATATTGCTTGTGTTGACAGGCTAAATAGATGCAGTTTGGTGTTGCACACTAAAGATAAAGAGGTAAATGGTTGTTGTGAGGGGTTGCAGAGTAAGGGTTATTGTTGATATAAGTGTATGCATTATTGTTGATATAAGTGTATATTGGGCTGTTATATTGGGGATCCATAGTAGATCCTGGACTTGGAAATGGTCGTGGTGAAGTTTCCTTCCTAGTCAGTGTGAAAGTGTACTAGAAGGAGATGTTGGGTTGTTATATGCCTGGGGATCCATAGTAGATCCTAGACCTGGAAATGGTCATGGTAAAGTTCCAAGCCCATTCGACGTGAAGGTGTACTGGCTGGACATTAATTATTTGATGTTGTGGAGTAGCCTATGTGTTGGCCTAACATGCAAGTCCATAGGAAATCCCAAGGCTTGCAGAGCGAAGCAGGACCCTGTGGACTAGAGAGGAAGCGCACAATACAGATAAGTATTGGATTATCTTGCAACTTCTCGCTTATGAATATACTTGTGTATATGGTTTGGTTATAATATTCTAACTCTTGTTTGTAGACAAACTGATGAGAATAAACTAAACATGTGAACCTATTCAATGTTTGAATATAGGTATCGCTGGGAGTGAGGACTATGAGGGAATCCTATGGGTGCATGTGGACATGTGATTGTCCTGAAGTGCTCAAAATGAGGAGTAATGAAAGAGGCGCTAGTGAGACTATGAAGGTCTTAGCAGTCGAAAGTTGTAGACAAACCATGTGGAGAGACTCCATGGTTGAGAGGTCTGGAATGGATCGGAGACACTAAGTGTCATGGCCAAGAAGGGTTGGTCCAGCATTCACGGTGAAGTGAAAGAGGATAAAAGCATGAAAGCCAAAGTGGTGGTGTGGGTTCTAGAATGGAACAAGACAAAGAGGGGAGAAAACTCTTTATGCTCTCTCTTTCCTTTTTTTTTTATATACTTATGCATTGTGAAAACATAAGATTGTTGAATGCATGTATGGCTGAAAATAGAATGTGTTTATTTTCTTAAAATAAATTGTGAATGATGGAACAGTTAATTCCCTGCCCAAGAATGGACATGAATGTGCTCATGTGCCTATTGGGGAGGCATGAAAAGTATGAAAGTCTCCTTAATAAGACTTGGACTGCCATGCCAATTGGGAAATTGATTGATTGATTTTAATTCCTATATTATGCTTGGTCTAACAGAATTACAATGATGCATTTCACAAGTGAGAAAAGTGAAATCCAGTCATGCACATTGATCATGGTAGGAGACCAAAAGCTATTAGACTTGGCTGGAAGTATCCTTCAAAAAATTTCCAAGACCCAAGAGAATCTTGGAGAGATGCTCAAGATACAGAAAATTTCCCAGACTTGGGGATGAGCCGAAAGCTGAGAACCAGTAGGAGAAGCTCGTAGAAGCCAAAGGGGCTTGGTACTGAAAGTTCAAAGTATATAATTGAATGTGGGACAGATCTACAAAATTTTGAAATTTTGGATGTGTAAATTGTATATGTATTCCTAAGTATTGGAACACCGAGGACAATGTTATTCCAAGGGGGAGGGGAATGTAACACCCCAGTTTTGACCTCGTTTGCATTAAATGTACATGATGTATATATTGTAATTAATCATGGTGTGGAGCTAAAGGTAAAAGCACCACCATTGATTTGGTTGTGTTATGTTTCAGCGATTGGGATCATTGCCGATGGCATATCATGCTATTCAGCACATTATAGTTTTGGCATCATGTAAATATGCACTTTAATTAAAATGAACCTACAACCAGCTACAACAATGCAACGATAATGAAAAGGGCATGATTTTCCTAAGGATGGGGGGGGATTGTTTAACCATGAACCTATGGGGAAAATCCATGTGTCAAGCACCCACATTAAACCCCTGATGTTAGTTGGGGGAGTTATTGTTGGGTAGTGGTGGGTGTGGCAGGACTGTCAGTCCTTGCCCACATGCCCACTCCACTAGCAGACTCTTCATCTTCACGTCACGTGGGAAGAGAAGCAACATACCCACTCTCCACTCTCCCATGACTCCATTCTTGCTCATCCTCACGCAGAGAGAGGGACAATTTTCTCTCCTCATGCACAAGTCGATCATTTTCCCTCACACAGCGAGCTAGAAGAGGGGCCTCAGGGCATGATTTCTGCTGTGTATGTGAAATCGTTGTGGTTTTTATCCACAATTCTGGCTTGTTGTTGGTTTAACCCGCGATTTGGGTTGCTGTCATTCTTACCATGATTTTTGGATGTTGTTGAGAGTCTAAGTTCTTCTTCCATTTTCAGGCTGTGCATTTCCCGTTGTTTTAGTGTTGGGATCGGGGCTGTTGTTTTTCCCACGATTTTGTTGCTGTGGTTTCACCTGCACCTTGGGCTACTGTGGGGTATGAGTGAGTCGTTTTGGCCATGATAGGGCAAAGAATGACTCAGGAACCAAAATCCCCTTTTCTTCACGGTACTGTGAACTGCTTGTTTTACTACGAGTATGCAGTGATTGGTGTTCGGGTTGTGTGGAGTGGGATTGAAGGTTGGGAATGCTTGAGAAACCTGGTGTTTGGGATCTACACAGACAGAGTTAGATGGCTAGATTTATTCTCCACAACCCATGAATAGCACTGGAAGGGAGGTCAGGGCCTGAGAGACTGTGTAGCAGAGAAGGGACTAATTTCTTGGTGTTGGGTGTGTGTTGGTGTCCTAGAAGTCAGGCTAGTTTTGGTGTAGGAGTCCTTAAATATTCAATGAGCTCAACAACTTAGCATTCAGCTCTTCCCAGTTCCTTGGTGGCTTGATAAACCCTATTGTGTGGGCTTGGCTTATTTGTGTATTCTTGGCTATGTGTAAGCCTACTTAGCCCCATATTCCTTGGGAAATCATGCCTAGCTCGGGGGTGGAAGTGTTGCTGAGAGGTTGATGAGAAAACTGGCCTATGGTTGGGTGGAACGTTACAATGACATAGCTGGTTGTGGGATGAGTTCTTGATAAGATGAGTATTCTTGACCATCTCGTTTTTGCAATCATATTTGATGTTTAATGAATTATGGTGAACATGTTGAATGCTGGAATGTATGATTTTTCTTCTGATGTATGTTAAACTATTATGCATCTCTGGATGTTTTTACTTCCAAGCATTTGATTTCAGTTTTTATATGTATGTACATGTTCATTGGGCTAGTTGCCCAGATGGTTTGTGTATGGTAGCGTCCTCTTCGCCGGTCAGAGGGTTGGAGACATTACAGTGTTCCTTTTCCTTTTGCCGAATATGATCATTTGCATGTTTCAACTTAGATTGAACTTGGGTCAATTTTTTCCTGTGTTGCTCTGTCTCTGTCTCCAACTCTTTTTCCCTCAATTCTATATTGTCTAGAGTATACACAATTTCTACTCGCTGAAGCATGTTGTTCTTCTTTAGAGTGGCAATTTGGGATTTCAGATCTTCTATCTCAGACTTACATCCCAAATGTTGTGATTCTCTATCCTCCAGTATTTTCAATCTGAGCTATTTAATCTCATCATCCCTCTTAGCTAGCTTGTTTGCCATTGTTTCTTTTATGGTTGACCACATAGATAGATCATCTCTAGCATTCATTGCTGCGCTAGCATCCATCAAGGACTTCTCTTGAATTCTTAAGAAGGAACGATAGCTTTGTAACCCCTTTTTTACTTGTGCATGAGCTCATATTTAATTAAAATCTATGGCCAGTGCCTTCTCTCTATTTTGCAGGGAACTCTCATACCTTATTAAAGCATGTTGGTGTGCTGACATATCATAAATTTGACCAAAAATCAGATGCCTACTCTATCCCCTACCAATTTCAGATTCTTTTAACTTTTCAACTCCTCTAGTCTGTAGTTCTGTAGTAATCTTTTCAAGTTCAACTATTTTCCCTTTCAACTCTTCATCTTTCTTAGTAATTATGTTTTTCATGTTTTCCTCTTTTTTTCTATATTCATTTATCTCAAGTTGATGTTTATTTTAGTCTTCAGCAAGGCTGTTTTCAAAGTCAGCCTTCATTTTTTCAATTATTTTGTTTAACTTACTGACTTCAGTGGTAAGTATTGATTCCTAGCCGATAATAGTCCTTAGAGGGGGAATGTCCAAAACCTTCGGTCGATGTTTCATCTCATCTTCCAGTCTCTTTATGGTTTCTTCATCTTTCTTCTGAACAACCATATATTCTTCTCTGCATTTCTCATTTTCCTTTCTAAATTCATCCTAAATTTTCTCTAGTTCCTTATTCAAAGACTAAAGAACAGAGTCCTTGCCTGCTATTATCCTTCTAGAACTGTCCACAGTCTTCATAAAGGATCCTTGTAATCTTGAAATTTACTGTAAACAGAGAAAATTTTTAGGAGGCTTCAAAAAATGGAATTTGGCAACTTTTTTTTGTTGGAAAAAAGAATTGAAAAATTCCTCCTACCTTAAAGAGGTCCACCATTTGCAAATTTTTAATAGAATATTCCATAGTATCCACATGTTCTGTTTCTAACCTTGAAATTACCTGTAAATAGTGAAAATTTTAACAAGGCTTCAAAAAAAGGAATTTGGCAACTGTTTCTTTTTGAAAAATAGCGCCTACCTTTAAGAGGTCCTGAATTTGCATCTGCTTAATCCTGTAGAGTTATATGCTCTGTACTGTAGTAAGATACCAATAGGAAAAAAAATCTATGAAATTCAATTTCTTCTTTGAAATGCAACATTTTATCGAATAGTAGCTTAAAAACTGTTTTACCATCAAAAAACGATTTTGGAGAGGAAGTTTTCTCAACTCCTAACTGTGGAGGTGTATATATAACAAGTGGCATTTCTGCACAAGCATAAATATCATCATCACTATGCTCCTCCTGTTCATTAAACTCAACATCATGCATCTCATTTACATCTATTTCTCTGTCTTCATGTAATCCGGCCAGAATTGAGACAACATCAAATTCTTCAGGGTCACTTCCCATACCTTCCATACAGTACTCAAAAGGCTCTTCAGGGACTTGTACATTGTCCTTTGGAGATTGTTGAGGAACTTCCTAGTTAATTTTGTCCAGTTTCAGCCTCTTAATGTATGTATTTTTAAATATGCTTCCTTCTACAGTGCTGGGTCAATAAAAGTCAATAATGTTTTGTAGTGTGCTAGGGTAACTAAACTTCACTCTCTTCATTTTTCTCTCCTGCAATGAAAAATGCAATTTTTTTCCAATAGATGAGGGACATTTATGGATAGGTCTTCAACCCAATGAATCACCAACTTCATACAATCACCTGAAATATCTTGCTTGTGGTGATTCATAATTGTCCTAAGTACAATTTGAGTTAAGGTTTTGTACAGTCCTGGTGGAACATCTTGCATATTTAAACCATTCCGGACAACCTTAACCATTTTTCCACATATTTTGTTTGCCACCTCACCCTTTTCTACTTTGAGGGTTTTCTTGGTGGTCAACATTACTTCCCCTGTGTGTATTTTTCGCTGCACCTAACAACAAATCAGAGTCCAGAAAAACCCTTCTCCCAAAAATAATCAATTCCTTGGAATCATCATCATAACTAGAAATGGCATTATCTATCTCTTGATTGTTGAAATTGAACTAACCAAAAAGAAAATGATGCACTCCTGCTCTGACCAAGACATTTAGCATACCTTCTGGCCAGTTGGCTCTATCACTCCATGCCTCAGCGCTCTCTCCGTTTTTTCTGACAATGAACCTCTCAATAACTTCAGGACCCCCTATTTCATTTGATGGCATGGAAGATCAGGCTGTCATTTCCATTTTGCAAGATGATGGCACTCTCAGAGAGGAAGAAGGGGATGCATGCACAAGATGCACACGAATGCATGCACAGGATACCAACACACTGAATTTTCCAAATAAAATAAAAATTTAAAATGTGTTCAGACATTTCCAAACTATAATAAAAGTTACAAATGTGTTCTGACTTATGAAAACTATAATAAAAATTACAATTGTGTTTTGACTTTTCCAAACTATAATAAAAATTACAAAAGTGTTTCAAGTCAACTATACACAACTTACATTTTCAATTTCAATATAGTCAACTTTCTAGCATGTTAAGTATACCTATTTTTCTAGCATGTTAAGTATACTTATTGAAAATAAGAAAGTAAGAATAAATAATAGAGTAAAAATTTGGCATTCTAACTATTGTGGAAAAAATAGAGTAATAGAGTGAGTAATATAATAATAGAGTAATATTCTTCTCTACATCTTTTGATGTACTCTCAAACCAAACCCTCCTATTAAATGTTTATAGCAATTTTTTTTGGAAAATGGATGGCTATATATATTGAGAAGACTATCCTTGTGTTAATTTTATATAACCTAACCTCATATGCTCACAGTCAACCTATGAAAGGTGCAATTTTAACCTTTTTTTATTGTTATGGACACTTGGTGTCAAATGCAAGCCATAAGCATAAAAATGCAAGCTGGGAATGCATAGCAATTAAATTGAACATGAATGACTAAAATTCCAATTATTATCTTGTCCAAATAAAAAAAAAATGACTGAAATTCTAAGTTTCGTAAAAAATAGTGTGTAAATATTCAAAAATGGGCTTAGGAAAATGCATGCCACAGTCCGTAAAATTGTCATAAGTTGAAACTAACACCATGGGGTTGAATATAGATATATTTTTGACAAAATCCTCTTTCCATTTTTTAAAATTATGTTTCACTTGTTTAGACTTAAATTGAAAAAATGACAACTTTTGTGTTTTCAACCCAGTTTTACCAGATCACAAAAATGCCCCTCCACCCCTAAGTATTGGGTATTTTTTAGTGATTTTAGTTGGAAATGGTATGATTTACTATTTTCCACATTAATATACATTTATTTTTTCAATTTTGGTTCATAAAGTGCTCGTTGTGCAAAAAAACTACATGGTCGTCTTGTATTTATGAAATATCCACCTACATTAATAAAAATGCAAGCCAAACCCTCCTATTAAATGTTTATAGTAAATGGTTTTGGAAATTGGATGGCTAGATATATTTAGAAGACTATTCTTGTGTTAATTTTATATAACCTAACCTCGTATGCTCACAGTCGACCTATGAAAGGTGCAATTTTAACATTTTTTTACTGTTATGTACACTTGCTGTAAAATGCAAGCCATAAGCATAAAAATGCAAGATAGGAATGCATAGAAGTCAAATTGAAGATGAATGACTAAAATTGCAAGTATCTTGGACAAATTCAAAATTAATGACTGAAATTCTAAGTTGTTACATAAAAAAAGTGTGTAAATATTCAAAACTGGGCTTAGGAAAATGCACGCCACAATTCGTACAATTGTCATAAGTTGAAAATAACACCATGGGGTTGAAGCTAGATATATTTACATTTATTAATAAAATTTTATACTGCTAGGTGTAATATAATGGTGAATTCTACTATTTAATGCATATGAATTGTGTATTTGTTCCATTCAATTATGTATGGTATATTATTGTTATGTTATAATTGGTTTTTATTTTCGAATAATTTTTTCATTATATATGAAATTTGTAAGTTTGAAACGATAATATACATTTCCTAGCATGTGGGTTATTGTGAAGATGCTTTTATATTGTATTCAAATTGTCTGAAAAACCTCTTATTATAGCATTCTAGATATGGTTGGATTCACCATACACCACTCTAGAGATCCACACTCTCAGAATATTTTTATCATCATCCTATGAGATGTAGCGAGCATTTCCCTAAGGCCAGTTATGCATATTTTACCAATAATTCCATACTTGGACAATTTTTTATCTTCTCCTAGACTCGGTCTAATTTCCCTAAACCACATTTTCCACGCTAATTGGACCAATATTCCCAAACTTAGCCAATTTCCTGATTTTAACTAATTTGTTGTATTTCTCCAGAACGATGTCATAATGCAACAATGATTTAAACTTCATTTCACATGATCATCTATTCCATGCCATGCCATGCATGAATCATCCTTAGTCTGGGCATCAACCGTAATGCAGGCATCACTTATACCCTTTAAAACACTTAGCCATTTTTTCTTTGTCCTTCGTATGCAAAATAACATTTTTCTTCTATTTTCGCAGGTTGATATTTTCCTTATTTGGTCACCATAAGAAAAACCAAGAGCATGGATAGATATCCATTTCAACAATGAACAGGACCATATCATCTGATGAATTTTATCATCAAAGGAACACCCCCTTTCGGTCATTTAGAAGTGGTCTTTCAAACTTTTTGTCTAACACTTGAGTAGTTCTCTTCAAACCCTAGGTCACTAAGGTAATTTCATTTTTCCTTCAAATTTGGCAAGTGATATTCCCAATGGGTATAGTTCAACAAGGTGAGTCCAGAAAAACCACTTTCATCTTCTGTAGCTTCTTTCTCTCTCCTAGGGGGGCATTTTTCTGGAGCAGTGAAAATATGGTTGAGAGGCACTTTTGACAGATTGATATATTCTTCATGAAAGACTTTTTGGTCAGAATAATTATATGGTTGGATGCACCATACAAGTTTCTAGAGATATACACTCTCATAATATTTTTATCATCAACCCATGAGCTATGGCGGGCATTTCCCTAAGGCCTGTTAGGAAAATTTTACCAATAATTCATACTTGGACAATTTTTGATATTCTCCTAGGCTTGGTCTAATTTACCTAAAACACAGTTTTGGTAGGTCCATAAATTATTCTTTAGTGTCTATTTGGACAAACTGAGACCATGGTTGAGTAGACAAAACATCATCCTACAATATCCCCATGTGGTGTGGGAATTTTCTTCAACACACTATTCGTGGAGGGAATCCTCTTAAGGATACTTGGACCAATATTCCCACACTTGGCCAATTTCCTGATTTTCACTAATTTGTCATATTTCTCTAGAATGATGTCATAATGCAACAATGATTTTAAATTCATGCCACATAATCATCTATTCCATGCCATGCCATGCGGGCATCATCCTTAGTGTGGGCATCAACCTTAATGCGGGCATCACTTAGCCCCTTTACAATACTTAGCCATTTTTTTTGTCTTTAGTATGCAAAATAATATTTTTCTTCTATTTTTCCAGGTTGATATTTTCCTTATCTGGTCACCATAAGAAAAACCAAGAGCATCGCTAGATATCCATTTCAACAATGAATAGGACCATATCATCTGATGATTTTTATCATCAATGGAACAACCCCTTGTGATAATTTCCAAGTTGTCTCTCAAACACTTTGTTTAACACTTAACTAGTTCTCTCCAAACCCTAGGTCACCAAGGTGATTTCATGTTTCCTTCAAACTTGGAAAGTGATATTCCCAATGGGTATAGTTCAACAAGGTGAATCCAGAAATAAAAATCTTTTGTAGCTTTTTTCTCTCTCCTTGGCGGGCATTTTTCTAGAGCAGTGCAAATATGGCTGATAGGCACTTTTGATAGATTAATATCTTCTTCCTAAAAGACTTTGTGGTCGGGATAATTATATGGTTGGATGAACCATACAAGTCTCTAGAGATCTACACTCTCATAATACTTTTATCATCATCCTATGAGCAGTGTCGGGCATTTCCCTAAGGCCGGCTAGGCATATTTTACCAATAATTCCATACTTGGGACAATTTTTTATCTTCTCCTAGGTTTGGTCTAATTTCCCTAAGCCACAGTTTTGGCAGGTCCATAAATTCTTCTTCAGGGTCTCTTTGGAAAAACTGAGACCATGCCTGAGTAGAAAAAACAATAGTCTACAATATTCCCATGTGTTGCAGGCATTTTCTTCAGTAAACCATTTGTGGCGGGCATCGTCTTAAGGCTACTTGGACCAATATTCCCACACTCAGCCAATTTCATGATTTTCACTAATTTGTCGTATTTATCCAGAACGATGTCATAATGAAACAATGATTTCAAATTCATGCCACATTTTCATATATTCCATGCATTTCCATGCGTGCATCATCCTTAGTGCGGGCATCAACCTTAATGCAGGCATCACTTAGCCCCTTTGCAACACTTGGCCATTTTTTGTCTTTAGTGTGCAAAATAAGATTTTTCTTCTATTTTTCTAGGTTGATATATATCATCAATGGAACACCCCCTTGC
Source organism: Pseudotsuga menziesii (assembly GCA_001517045.1). Lineage (NCBI taxonomy): Eukaryota > Viridiplantae > Streptophyta > Pinopsida > Pinales > Pinaceae > Pseudotsuga > Pseudotsuga menziesii. The sequence continues at coordinate 85,131 of LPNX010230255.1, forward strand.
GAGCATTTCCAAGTGGTCGCTCAAACACTTTGTCTAACACTTAACCAATTCTCTTCAAACCTTAGGTCACCAAGGTGATTTCATTTTTCCTTCAAACTTGGAAAGTGAGATTCCCAATGGGTATAGTTCAACAAGGTGAATAAAAAAAAAACACTTTCATCTTCTTTAGATTATTTCTCGCTCATCGGCAGGCATTTTTTTCAGAGCAGTGCAAATATGGCTAAGAGGAACTTTTGGCAGATCGATATATTCTTCCTAAAAGAATATACAGTCTCTAGAGATATACAGTCTCATAATATTTTTATCATCATCCTATGAGATGTGGCGGGCATTTCCCTAAGGCCAGTTAGGCATATTTTACCAATAATTCCATACTTGGAATGTTTTTGATCTTCTCCTAGGCTTGGTCTAATTTCCCTAAACCATAGTTTTGGGAGGTCCATAAATTGTTTGTCAGGGTCTCTTTGGAAAAACTGAGACCATGGTTGAGTAGAAAAAATAATAGCCTACATTATCCCCATGTGGTGCGGGCATTTTCTTCAACAAACCATTTTTGGTGGGCATCCTCTTAAGGCTACTTGGACCAATATTCCCACACTCAGCGAATTTCCTAATTTTCACTAATTTGTCATATTTCTCTAAAATGATGTCCTAAAGAAACAATGATTTCAACTTCATGCCACATCGTCATATATGCCATACCATGCCATGCGTGCATCATCCTTATTGCTGACATCAACCTTAATGTGGGCATCACTTAGCCATTTTTTCTGTCTTTAAAATGCAAAATAAGATTTTTCTTATATTTTGCGACATTGATATTTTCCTTATCTGGTCACCATAAGAAAAACCAAGAGCATGGATAGATATCCATTTCAAAAATGAACAAGACCATATCATCTGATGATTTTTATCATCAATGCAACACCCCCTTGATGATTTTTATCATCAAACTCTTTGTCTAACACTTAACCAATTCTCTTCAAACCCTAGGTCACCAAGGTCATTTCTTTTTTCCTTCAAACTTGGAAAGTGAGATTCCCAATGGGTAGAGGCCAACAAGATGAATCCATCAAGACCACTTTCATCTTTTGGAGCTTCTTTCTCTCTCCTCGGTAGGCATTTTTCTGGAGCAGTGCAAATATGGCTGAGAGGCACTTTTGGCAGATTGATATCTTCGTCCTGAAAGAATTTTTGGTCAGGCTAATTACATGGCTAGATGCACCATACAAGAATCTAGAGATATACACTCTCATAATATTTTTATCATCATCCTATGAGCTATGGTGGGTATTTCCCTAAGGCCAGTTAGGCAGATTTTACCAATAATTCCATACTTGGAATTTTTTTTATCTTGTCCTAGTCTTGGTCTAATTTCCCTAAACAACAGTTTTTGCATGTTTTTACAGGTCTAATTTCCCTAAACCACAGTTTTCTCATGTTGGGCATGCATTTGAGTAAAGCAATCCAAAATTGACTTGCTTCAATAAAATCCATGCACATGCCTGATTTCATTTTCCCATACCTCAACCTGTCATACATGTGTTGAATGTATTGAGTGTAAAATATGTCATATAATCGTATAAAATTGTAAATGGCAGTTTTTTGCTTTTGCATACCTATCATATTTTGAACTTTCAACTGAGTGCCAAATACGTCACTTAACAAACCATCAATTTCTATGATTCGATGAACCTGAATCGAGTCGGATTCTGACGGCATTGAGAATGATTGCATCACCTAGATGTGAACTCAACATTTCATTGTGATTAACCTTGTTTTCCCACCTTTCAATTATTCCAAGGTCCAACACAATACAAATATCCAAATTTTCCCTGACCCCATGGATTCCTTCCTATCGGCTGCAATCAATTACCAATCATGTTGCTTCTTATGTAAGACTGATAAATAGGGGCCACTATTATTAGTAGGCTAGGCAGTATTCAATCCATTCTCTATGTTCATTAATTTTTGTCTAGTATGGCCGTATATGTGCGCAAATTTGAGTTCACTGATAGTATGAGTGAAATGGGTATTGGAAAGAATTGGAGACAATCTCATTTGGGTTCGATGGATTTCATTGGTAGTTCCATTCCATCTTATTTTTTTTATGCTTGTTTGACATTCCCTTCCCACCGCTTAGTGAAGTCTTTCCTGCACTGATTAAACACCCTGTCCCTCTTCAACAACCCAAGCATTCCCTCTCGGTGGCATAGCAGGATTGATTTCTTCAATTCCAGCTTTTAATTTGTCCAATCCAGATGGGTATTGCATGTTTTTTTCCACTGAGCCATATTTGTCTGTGGCATTTATCTCTTCCTTACCATTCTTTTCTTTCATTGATATTTCCCTTTTCTCCTTAGATACCTCTCACGCATTGTGCATCTCTATTATAATTCTTCTCTACTCGCATCTCCCATCCAGATAACTGGAATGCAACTTCCTCTTCTACCCCCTTTCTACCCGCTGAAGCATGTCGACTTCAACCCTGTTTTCCCCCTTGTGTTGCACTGTCATGTTTTTCTTGTTCCACAGTAGTTGGTATCTTCGTTTGAAGCCAGGAAAGTACAGTAGAGGATGGGTTGGCTCATGGGTGAACCGACATTTCAGTTTCACTCAAATGAAATCCACTTGTAACATGGTCAATCTGAACCTTGAGGTCTATAAATAGAATTTAATAGGTAGTAGGGATAGTTATTATTGAAGGAGTTGTCTGCTCTGTAATGAAAGCATAATATAATAAAAAATTCTCTTGGGCCGCTTTTAAAACTTTCTTGAGTATCGATCTAGTTATATTTTTGCATTATCTCTGTTTTTTTCCTCAGAATGTATTATATATGTTATGTTCTCATTTATTAATTTCTGCAACGAACAATGATGATTTATATTATAATAAAAAAGAAACAGATGATACAAACTTGTAGAGCCATGAGATTGGTTTCCAAACTATGATGCTCATCAACAAGAAACCAACATTTACAGTTGTTATGTTCTCATTTCAAATGTTGGATGCATTCTTATTTCACAATAGAAGTTTAATTTATGTCTGAAATTAAAACTATACTAGTCTAATTAGGTTTTTGTATGCAATATTCCAAATTTCATACCTACAGTGTACTTCGATTGGAATTGGTGTGCATTTTTAGTTCTAGCCATGAAAAATTGGAAAATACTATCAATTGTTGTTTTGGATGACTTGGATTTTACTGTAGATCTTTCAATTTACAAAAATGAGTACAAAAGTTTGTAGAAAAGGTTTGTATGTCTATGCTATGGTGAAATTTATTCAATATAGCATGAAATCATGATCTGTCAATTCATTTGTAGAATATATTTCAAGAATATTTCATATGTCATTTCATTTGTAGAATATATTTCAAGAATATTTCATATGTCAATTCATTTGTAGAATATATTATGAAGAATATATTTCATCATTTGTAGTTTCATACACACTTCTCAGTATGGGTTGCACATTAAACTTTCTTAGATATAGGAAAAATGAACATATGCATTACACATTACGCTTGTATTACACATTAGAAACACATTAACTATATCAAAATATATGCACTGCCAAGAAATACTGACAATTTATATTACAACAATATTAGTATGTACATAGACATCAAATGTACACCATATTATTTTAGAAATCTAGGCTGCTTGGGAGGTTTTTGCAATTCCTCCTTTTTAGAATAAGAAAATTTGCTATAGCTTCTCTTGCCTTTTCCATAACCCTCTAGTTCTACAGAAGCTTCATCAGCCATATGTTTTAATTGTTTTTCTTGGTCTTTCACTTTATTTGCAAGATTTATCACTTTTGTATGCAATCTATGTTTTTCTTCTAGGCATTTCTTCAACATCTCTACATTATTATTTTTCTTATTTGAGTGTTCATATTCCTTTCTTTTAAGATCAGCCTTTGTCAACTTCAGGTCAGAATAAACTGCATTTAATTTTCTCTTGACCTATTGTACTTCCTTCTCGAGCTCTTGTGCCCTCAAATTGCTATCAAATGGAGTATACAAAATTTCTTCTGCCACAGGTTTATTCTGAAAAGATTTAATTTTGGATTTCAAATCTTGTATCTCACTATCACAGCCCAAATGTAGTTCTTTTCCCTTCTCCAATAGTTTTTGGTGAAGGTCTCTAATTTCAACCTCCTTCTCCTTTATCTTCTTCTTAAATGTTGGATCTGATGAGCCAAATGTAAACTATACAACATTAATTGTTGAAGTAGATTCATTCAAGGTCTTCTCTCGTTGTTGCAAGGACTTTTGAAATTAGAGTAAGCTCTCCATAGTTACATCACCTAGTTTTGTACTACCGAAAAGTTTTGATGTGATGGCCTTTTTACCCTCCACTTTGGATTCTTTTGGTGTGCTGACATTTTTACCCTTGACTGTTGATTCTTCTGGTTTGCAGACTTGTTTACCCTTGACTATTGATTCTTTTGGTGTGCAGACTTATTTAACCTTGACTGTTGATTTTTTTGGTGTGCAGACCTATTTACCCTTGACTATTGATTCTTTCGGTGTGCAGACCTGTTTACCCTTGACTGTTGATTCTTCTGGTGTGTAGACTTGTTTACCCTTGAATGTTGATTTTTTTCCTCTTCCAGCACTTTTAGCCTTGAGAGTTGTTGAAATCCTTTCAATTCTCTTTTTTTGTAGCAACTCATTTTTGTTTTTAATTGTTTTATTCAATTTTTCCAATCTTGATTCATATTTTTCCGTCTCATTTTGTTGTTTAATGATCATTTCTCTCAATTTCCTTTGAAACTCAACCTTAAAACCTACAATAAATGTTTCTTTCTGCTTCAATTCTTGTTGAAGTTCTGCTTCCTTACCAAATATAGTCTTCAATGGTGGCATGTTCAAAACTTCATGCCTATTTTTCAGCTAATTTTCAAGTCTCCCTATAGTTTCCTCATCTTTTTTATTTTGAGCCTGATACATTTCTTTTAGTCTTTCAAGGTTAGAAATTGATTCTGCTAGAACTACAGTAAATTTAGAACATTGATCCTTAATAAGTTGATCCTTATGGCCAATTATTTTTTCAGTTTCCACAATTCTTTTCTCTAAACCTGTAGCACGATGTACCAAATAAGGAATTTGTACATCCTTAGTTCTGCACAATTCATCACTAGATTTGAAGGAATCCTCCCACAAGGTAGATTTTTCTTTGAAATGTACCATTTTATCAAATAAAGGAAAAAAAATCTACCATCAAAAGAATATTTGGCATGAATTAGGTCTTCATCACTCGTTGGTGAACGATCTGTATCATTGTTCACAAATTCCTCCCATTGATCTGCATTTTCATTTCCATGCATTCCAACCAAAGTTTTGACAACAACATCTTCTTCAAGGGAAAGTGAAGGCATTTCATTTCCCATAGGTTCCATATTGTCCTTTAAAGGTTGGTCGATATTTTTTTTTTTCAGTTGAGTCACCCATTGAAGAAGCAAAGTATGACTGATCTCTCTATTTTTTGATATGGTTGATAAAGAAATCCAGGCTCAATCCACGCTCAATCAATCACCAAGAACTTTGTCGCAACTATAGAAAATGTGTCGAAAATGCATGAGTTGACTGACGCATTAAAAGCTGGCATTGGTTTGGTGGGTGTGCAAAGATAGCCATATATCGTCGATATAGATATGAAAGTTCCCCTAAAATTAAAAACATCAATATTGCCACGGTTTTTTCGCCATGATAAAAAAATGGAGTATTAATCCACAAATGTTCAAAACGTGGAAATATTTCATAGAAAAATATGACCAAATGTATTAGTGCGGGGGTTACAATGAATTTTCAAGGTAAATGGAGCTAATTCAAAGAGGATAGGGCTCGATGGATTTTTTTTTTTAGGATTGGTGGAAATGATTAGTGGCGGTTCTGGAATTCTGTACTTTATCCACTGGAAATGGATATGGACCCCAGGTACATTTGGCTTCCTAAAGGTTCAATGGATTCACTTGGCCACCAATGATGTCTAATGGCTTGTGTATTAGTGCAGTACCCCTCACTCCATTGCTCAAGTAAAACTCATAATTGCTTTTCCACAAACGACATCTCTTGGTTTGCCTCATAGGTGGAACTAGTTAATTAGGTAGGGGTTATTTCCCTTTTCGCTTGGCAAGTCCTCTTAATGGCCCGCTACTTTGGGATTCCTGTGGTCCTCCTCACAATGAGTTTTAGGTTTATGCCTAAGTACTTTCCACAGCTAGGAATATAGGGTTTATTCCTTGATTCGAATGAATAATACCAATGCAAAGAAGAAGAACTACTAGAATAACCATATCACCAGACACAATTGGCAGAAATTACACCCAATGCCCAAAAACTCGTAAATAGAGCTAGGGTTTTGAGACAAGATTTTAAAATGAACATAACATGATCTATATTGCTCAAAATCACTATTATAACCTATTTTTGGAACTGGAATAACCACTCTGCATCTACCCACTTAATCAGAAAGAAAATCTGGGCGCTCGATCAAAATATTTTTGCTCTGAAATTTTCGCAGTCGTCTTTGAAATTCTTAAAAATGACTGATTTTAAATCAGCGATATCTCCGCTTTTGGAGCTCCAAATGAGGTGATTTTTTTTTAAACTATGTATTTTTGCAAGAGGAATTTAGATATGGAACTTGTTTCTTCTGAATCTATGAAAAATGTTTCAGAAATTGATTTGAAAGTCACCATCAAATTTTCCCCTCTTTTTTTTGTCAAAAATAAGAGAAAAACAAATTTCCCACTTGTGCCAAGGAAAGTATCTGATACCATATGTGGAGAACCTCGTGCAATAAACAATGAGAATGCATGTCGATATAACAGAAATAATGGAGCATAGAAGAGATTTTATTGATCATAGACCACTTCGAGGGGGAAACCTCCTAAAGCAAGCTCAATACAAAATAATTGTTGGATACCTTCATTGGCCACAACACTCACTTATATACTAAGTTTAAAATAAAAAACTATTACTCCCCGTGAATGTGGGATAATACAACATACTAACGAGATGACTTACAAAGCATATGCGTCCAACAAAATATACTAATGAAATAAAGAGGAGCATTGACACGGGTTCTTAACAATATCCCATGCTAAAAAATGTATGATATCTCTGTAATGACCATCAAACATTATGATCGCAAATAATTTTGTGTGAGGGTGACTATCATCTAGATTACTAGGTTCTTCGTCACTCTCGATCCCCAAGATATGGTTTGGCTCTTAATTTAGTCGACCTGGTTTAACAATTACTTCAAAGTCAAATTCCCGAAAAAGAAGAAGCCACCGGCAAATATTCCCACCTAACACTGACTTATTGATGAGGTATTTCAACGGTGAATGATCTGTGTAAATTTTTAAAGGTCCACCCAGCAAGTAATGTCGAAATTTAGAGAGTGTATACCATAACTAATCTCTATCTTTTTGTCATGGTATTTCTCTGTTGTTGATGATTCCCTTCTAGCAAAGGCAATAGGATGATCAATCGACCCTTCACAAGGATTTTCTAGTACAACATCGAGCGCGACAGAGGACACATAGAGATGTACATGAAATTCCTTTTTCCAGTCTGGAAATACAAGTATGGGCACTATAACCATCTTGTTCTTTAAAGCGCCCATAATTTCTTGTCAATTTTCCATACACTAGAACTTAACATATTTCTTCAATAATTTCTATCTTAGAAGTCACCTTCGCATATCCTTTGATCAATTTTCAATAGTATCTTGTACGTGCCAATGTTGTTCTCAATTGATTCACTATGGTAGGCAGTGGTAGGTCAATGATAATCACAATTTTAGTAGGGTCGACCAAGATTTCATCGCAATAAACCACATGACCTAGAAAAATTCCAAAAGGGGCACAAAAAATACATTTCTTTAAGTTCAAGGAATTCAGATAATGGTGACACCATTCCAACATCATTCAAAGGCTCCCAATATGGTCCATAATGAGCCCAAATATTGTCCAATCTTCAAATTGGACCTCAATAAATTTATGAATGAAGTCTTTGAAGGTAGACACTAATATCCTGGAAATGATAGTAGGAGCATTCTTGAGTCCAAAGGGGATTACCGTGTATTGGAAACACCCCCACTCCATCGCAAAGGTTGTCTTATCTTGATCTTCCTTTACCATTTTGATAATAATGGTGACACCATTCCAACGTCATTCAGAGGCTCCCAATATGGTTCGTAATGAGCCTAAATATTGTCCAATATTCAAAGTAGACCTCAATAAATTTATGAATGAAGTATTTGAAGGTAGACACTAATATCCTAGAAATTATAGTAGGAGCATTCTTGAGTCCAAAGGGGATTACTGTTTATTGGAAACACCCCCACTCCATCACAAAGGTCTTGTGTCGATCTTCCTTTGCGATTTTGATTTGGTGGTATTCAAAGAACCCATCAGTGAATGAATAAACCTCTTGACTCCCAACACTTTCTAATGATTCATTCATAAATGGAGTAGGAAATGGGTGTAAACAAGCATCCTTTAATTTCCTTAGGCCAACGCAGATTATTACTTCACCCTTATCCTTCTTATCTTAGACTATTATCGTATTAATCCATTCTTTTTCTTCAACAAGTTCTATGATACTTGTATCCATTGTTAGGATATTTAGACACTTAAGAGTTAGTTAAGATAAACTTGTGTAATATATCCACTAGGTAAAGTGTGTTTCTTTAGTATGTATTAGTATGAATTTGTAAGTATTTTAATCCGATGGTCATGATATGCTCTAGACATAAAGTGATCCGACAGTTCAACTTCTCTTAGATCATACCTACCATTGATTCGTGGCTTAACACTCGATTGTTCTATGATCTCTATTTAAAGAGCATAGAGGGTCCTTGTCTAATTGATCGATTATGAGAAGCTCATGTAACTTTCTTTGTTTTGCATAATAAATTGCTCTGAGTAGCAATTTGGTTGGGGCCATGAACTGTTTCCCTCTCGAGGGTTTTAACCATGTGAAAAACATCGGTGTGTTGATCTGTGATCTATTTTTGTGAAGTAGTTGCTCAAGGTTTTAAATATTTTGGGAGTACCCTGTGTACCTGAACATGGTATCAGAGCATTTATAAAGAGTCGCTTCCGGTTTTGATCAAGATCTGGAACCGGTGTTGCCGAAACTTTAAAAGGGTTTCTGGTTCTATATTTTCTATGCATTTGTGGCCTATGGGAGCTATTCCATTGCGTCCGGAGTGCCATTTCCATTGGGAAATAGTTTTCCTTTCATTGAAAACTATTTCCGTTTGTTCCAAAAACACCCATTTCAGCAAATCTGAAGGTATAATGTTACAATGACGGATTTGTTTTAATTTTTTTAAATCTCTCATATTTCATCCATTTTATTACTAGATATTTACTATTTTAGTCTCGGACTATTGCCTTCCCTGGCTGCGTATGATCTTTGCCATGCACCTTGCGCGATCGCGGCGAATCAGAAACAGAAAGGGAAAAGTTTTTTTTTTTCTTGTCTTCTCGGCTATGTATGCTCTTTGTCATGCACCTTGTGTGATCATGGAAAATCAGAAACAACGAGAAAACTTGAAAGCGTAGACTTTCCGGGTAAGCTAACCAAGATCTAACCCCTTTGTGTGGAAAAAGTTTTTTTGTTTTTGTTTTTCATTTTTTTGTGTGATTTGCAGAAAAAAAGGGCAAGCACAGAGAACAAGAGAGGAGTAAGAAAAAAACTCCTTTCTCTTTCCATTCTTTTATGTACCTTTTAAAATTAGCTCACTTGGTCCAAAGTTGCTTTATTCCTTAATAGGTCTTGAGTTCAAGTCTTATTAAGCTACTTTTTAGTGCATGCAATTTCTATTTTCAAGTTACTTTATTGTAAAAATGCATCTTTGGGTACACAAGGTACTCCCAAAAGACCGAACACCTTGAGCAACCGCTTCACACAAATAGATCATAGATCAACACACCGATATTTGTCACATGGTTAAAACCCTCGAGAGGGAAACAATCCACGGCCCCAGCCAAATAGCTACTTGGAGCAATTTATTATGCAAAAAAATAAATTTACATGAGCTTCTCATAATCGATCAACTAGCCAAGGACCCTCTATGCTATTTAAATAGAGATCATAGACCAATCGAGTGTTAAGCCACGGATCAATGGTAGGTATTATCTAAGAGAAGTTGAACCATGAGATCACTTTATGTCTAGAGAATATCATGATCGTCGGATTAAAATATTTACAAATTCATACTAATGCATACTAAAGAAACACACTTTACCTAACGGATATATTACACAAGTTGATCTTAACTAACTCTTAAGTGTCTAAATATTCTAACATGCCCCCTTAAGAACAACTTGGGATAGGATTGAAGGATTTACAAAAGTGACACTATTAGGAGAAGGAATGAGGCATTAGAGCCTATCCCCCCTTAAGGACACATTCTTGAACTCCTAACATAGATAAAAGTTTAGAAAACTTCGCTTCTGTAAGAGACTTGGTGAAGATGTCTGCAACTTGATGATCTGTAGGGAAATAGAGAATTTCAAGAACACGATCATGAACAAGATTTTTGATGAAGTGCATGTGTAGCTCAATGTGTTTGTTGCGCTAATGTAGAACTGGATCTTTGGCAAGCTTGATGGCACCTTGATTATCGCACCAAAGTGGAGTAGGCTGCTGCTGCTCGAATGTAAACTCTGAAAGGATCTGTTGAAGCCATAAAGCTTCTTGACTGGCATTAACTATGACTCAATATTCTGCTTCTGTTGAAGAAAGAGCAAGTTCTTGTGGTTTCTTACAAGCACAAGTGATAGGTCTAGATCCCAGACTGAAAACATAACTTTCAGTAGACTTTCGATCATCGAGATCACCAACCCAATTTGAATCAGTGAAATCAACCAACAAAGGTTTCCCCCCTTTACTGTAATGAATCCCAAACTGAATTGTACCTCGAATATATCGAAATATTCTTTTTGCTGCTTTCCAATGAATTTCATGAGGAGTTTGCATATAACGGGCAACACGACCAACGACAAAGGAAAGGTCAAGATGGGAATGAGTCAATTATAAAACACTACCAACAAGCTGATGATTCAAGGTGGCATCTACTTCAGGGGAAGTACAAGTGGCAGAAAGTTTGACTCCAGACTGGAATGGAGAAGGGGTTGGTTTACAATCTTCCATGTGAAAGTGGAGAAGAAGGTCACAAGCATACTTAGAATGGGAAAGAAAGATTCCTTATTTGGTTTGCAAGACTTGGAGACCAAGAAAATAATGTAAATGTCCTAAGTCTGACATTTCAAAATTTTGCTTAAGACTGGATTTCACATGGGTTATAAGTTTAGGGTCACTACCAGTAAGGATAAGATCATCAACATAAAGAACAAGTATGATGAGATGGTTTCCTACTTTCTTAGTATAGACATTGGGGTCAGAATGGCATCTAGAAAAACCAGTGTCAAGGAGAAAGTTATCCATTTTGGCATACCAAGCTCTAGGATCTTGCTTAAGGCCATATAAGGATTTCTTAAAGAGACAGACAAGGCTAGACTTATCTTGAACATATCCAAGAGGTTGTTCCATGTAAATTTCCTCATGTAAATCACCATGTAAGAAGGCAGACTTGAAATCCATTTGATGGACTTCCTAGTTATGTAAGGTTGCAAGGGAAAGAACAAGGTAGATGGAATTCATTTTTGCGACAGGAGCAAAGGTTTCATTGTAGTCAATCCCTTCAACTTGGGAAAAACCTTTGGAAACTAACCTTGCCTTAAATATTTCAACACTTCCATCTGATGCATACTTAGTTCTATAGACCCATTTACATCCGACAAGTTTTCTTCTGTTTGGAAGAGGAACAAGATCCCAAGTATCATTTGCCATTAATGAACGATATTCTTCATCCATAGCTACATCCCAATCTGGATTTCCTGAAGCTTCTGTAAAAGTTTCTGGATCATGATTCTTAGAAACTTGAGCCAAAATAGAAGAGGCTCACTAAAACTAAGAACGTGTTCGACGTTGATCTCTAGGATCACCGACAAGATCACCAACTGCTTCACATGTTGAACGAACCCATCGATGAAGTATTGGTGCTGGTGCAATTGGAGGAATATGAGCAGGCGGAGGTGGATTTTCATCCTCACTGTCATCATCAAAAACTAGATTTGAAAACTTGTCAAGGAAGTTGGAAGAAGAAGAAGAAGGCACAATTGTCGAATCAGGCTCGCAAGCCAAAGATGGCACACCTGCCAAGTTAGGCTTGCAGGACAATAGATTTTCATCAAATTTAGAATCTCTTCTAATGATTATATCATGTGAATGGGGCTGAATAAGTCTATAAACTTTTACATCTTCAGAATATCCAACAAATATGTACTTTTCACTTTTAGGCTACAATGCTTTCCATTTTTCATTCAGAATGTGAGCCCATGCTTCACAACCAAACACATGAAAGTGACTTACATCTGGTTTAATTTTACTCCATGCTTCTTCTGGTGTTATACCTTGTAAAACTTTAGTGGGTGTGCGATTAAATATGTAATTTGCACAACTTATGGCCTCAGCCCAATATTGAAGACTTAGTCCCTTAGATTGGATCAGACAATTAGCAATTTCTTTTAAAGTGTGGTTCTTCCGTTCAACTACACCATTTTCTTGTGTTGTATATGGAACAGTGTGTTGTTGTTGGATTCCTTGTTCAGTGAAGAAAGTAGTGAACTTGTTTTTAACATATTCTCCTCCATTGTCATATCTTAACTTAATAATTTGATGATCAGATTGTTTTTCAACAAGGACCTTGTAGGCCAAGAACATGTTAAATACTTCGCTCTTAAGTTTTAGGAAATAAACCCAAATGCGTTTGGAGTAGTCATCAATGAAAGTTAAGAAATATTTGAAACCAGAAAAGGATCCAGATGGAAGAGGACCACATAAGTCACTATGCACAAGCTCTAAAGGAACCAAGGCATGCCAAGAGGCATATTTGTCAAAACTGTCCCGATGATGTTTTTCGAGTACACAACCGGAACAAACACCATCCTTGCAAGATACCATCAGAAGACCAGCCACCATATTGTCTTTACATAGTTGTTGCAATGAGCGATAATTTAAGTGACCAAATCGCTCATGCCAAAGTTTGCTCAAGTTATCACTATGAGCATAAAAAACTGAAGGAAAAGGTGATGACCCAACGTTGTTTAATTTGTATAACCTAGTAATATCATCAACAATTCTAGTAGCAAGGACATTTTGAGGATTTTTAAAATCCTTGATTACAACTTGGTGAGGTGTAAACATCACCGTTTTACCTTCACCTGAATGAGTAATTTGATAGACTGATAACAAATTGCAGGAAATTTTTGGAACACATAGTACATCACTGAAATGGCCATTTTCTACTGGAACTGTTCCATGTCCTACAACAATTAGAGATCTATCATCACCAACAAATATTTGTTTGGTGTTACATTCATGCATAGTAGAAAATATGACTTGATCCTTAGCCATATGATAAGCTGCTCCAGAATCAATGAGCCATTCAATTGAAGTAGAAGAAAAAGATGAAGTATAAAAGTAACCAGAAGCACAAAGTGCATGTCCATGAGAGTTAGATTTTGAAGATGAACCTAGGTTGATGTGGTGCTTCTTCATTACTGCTTCCAAGGTTGTCATCTTCTTAAAACACTTAGATTCATCATGATTATGTTTCCCACAAAAATTGCAATGACGCCCAGTCTTCTTTCGTTTTTGCTTGTATCCTTTGTCATTTTTTAAAGAAGGAGCTGACTGAGTGGGTTTGGGACCCTTGTTGTTTGGCTTATTATTGTGAAAATTATGTTTCTTGGGAGGCTTGGACTTTTCTTTGTGTTGGGACAATAAGGCTTTCCCAGATGTATCTGCATTGTTAATTATTCCAAGATGAATGAGCTTATCTTGCTCTCTAATTAAGGAATCACAAAAGAGTTCAAGACTAGACTTTTGATAACTAGCCGCGGTCAAGGATTCTTTCATGGAGTAGAATGTAGATACATATGTAGGTCCAAGTTTGAAAAGAATATGATAAATACATTGTTTTTCTTCTTTCTTAATCTTGCATTCTGCACATAAGAGTCTAAGAGTTTTATACTTAGATAAATAGTCCTGAATGTATGAAAAATCATTTGGATTCAAGGAAAACAACTAATCCTCAAGTTGATGACCCTGAATTTCATTATGTTTACCAAACACAGATTCCAACTTTTCCCAAGCTAAATCGGGTTCATCAATTCCATATATGTGGAATCGCAAATCAGTAGAGATTAACATCCCAATCAATCCACGAGTTTCATCACATCTATTTTCTCATTTAATTTGCTTATCATCATCAGTGGGTTCTATTTCTTTCCCTGAGGTTATCCTGAAAAGTCCCCTTACTTCGCAGAACATCATCCATACGAGATTTCCATGAGAAATAGTTAGAACTTGTAAGCATAATATCACAAGGGGAAGCCATATTGTAAAATAATGGCTAAAAGAACAGAAACTAACTATTTGGATGCAAAGAGCTCAAAAAAATATGCGGTTTTAAAAAAAATGGCACTGAAAACTGATTCTAGATGATGAAGTTATGCTTGATCAAAGAAAATGTTGAAGATGTCCCCAATAATGATGCAGATATTAACTTGACCAACTAAAAAAAGAACCCCCCTCTTCCTAAGATCAACCTTTGACAATCACTTTACAATAAAGTTTTTTTGAAGTGAATCACTTTTGTAGAATAAGTGAGGTTCACTTTTACAATAATGTTACTTTTAAATAGTGCGGCAATAAATTAAAAGACTTAAATGACTCACTTTTTATTTTATTTTATTGATGTGAGATGCACTTTTACAATAAAGTAACTTGAAAATAGAAATTGCATACACTAAAAGGTAGCTTAATAAGACTTGAACTCAAGACCTATTAAGGAATAAAGCAACTTTGGACCAAGTGAGCTAAGTTTAAATGTATGTAAAATAATGGAAAGAGGAATGGTTTTTTTTTTTTTTACTCTTCTCTCTCGTTCTCCATGCTTGCCCTTTTTTTTCCTGCAAATCACACAAAAAAACGAAAAATAAAAACAAAAAACTTTTTTCCACACAAAGCGGTTAGATCTTGGTTAGCTTACCCGAAAAGTCTACGTTTTCAAATTTTCTCGTTCTTTTTTATTTGTCATGATCGCATAAGGTGCATGGCAAAGAGCATACGTAGCTAAGAAGACAAGAAAAAAAAAACTTTTCCCTTTCTACTTCTGATTCACCGTGATCGCCCAAGGTGCATGGCAAAGAGAATACGCAGCCAGTGAAGGCAAAATTCCAAGACTAAGACAATAAAGATCGATTAATAAAATTGATAAAATATGAGAGATTTAAAAAAAATAACAAATCCATCACTGTAACATTATACCTTCATATTTGCCGAAATGGGTGTTTCTGGAACAAACAGAAACGGTTTTTGGTGAAACGAAAACTATTTCCCAATAGAAATGGTGCTCTAGACGCAAGGGAACAGCTCCCATAGGCCAAAAATACACATAAAATCCAAAACCAGAGACCCTTTCAATGTTTTTGCAACACTGGTTCTAGATCTTGATCAAAACCGAAAGCGGCTCTTCATAAATGATCCGATACCATGTTTGGGTACACAAGGTACTCCCAAAAGACCGAACACCTTGAGAAACTATTTCACACAAATAGATCACAGATCAACACACTGATGTTTGTCACGTGGTTAAAACCCTTGAGAGGGAAACAGTCCACGGCCCCAACCAAATAGCTACTTGGAGCAATTTATTATGCAAAAGAAAGAAAGTTACATGAGCTTATCATAATCGATCAACTAGCCAAGGACCCTCTATGCTCTTTAAATAGAGATCATAGACCAATCGGGTGTTATGCCATGGATCAATGGTAGGTATGATCTAAGAGAAGTTGAATTGTCAGATCACTTTATGTATAGAGCATATCGTGACCGTCAGATTGGAATATTTACAAATTCATACTAATGCATACTAAAGAAACACGCTTTACCTAACGGATATATTACACAAGTTGATCTTAACTAACTCCAACATCTTAACTAAATCTAATAATGGTGACACCATTCCAACGTCATTCAGAGGCTCCCAATATGGTCCGTAATGAGCCTAAATATTGTCCAATCTTCAAAGTAGACCTCAATAAATTTATGAATGAAGTATTTGAAGGTAGACACTAATATCCTAGAAATGATAGTAGGAGCATTCTTGAGTCCAAAGGGGATTACCGTTTATTGGAAACACCCCCACTCCATCACAAAGGTTGTCTTGTGTCGATCTTCCTTTGCGATTTTGATTTGGTGGTATTCAGAGAACCCATTAGTGAATGAATAAATCTCTTGAGCCCCAACACTTTCTAATGCTTCATTCGTAAATGGAGTAGGAAATGGGTGTAAACAAGCATCCTTTAATTTCCTTAGGCCAACGGAAATTATTACTTCACCCATATCCTTCTTATCTTAGACTATTATCGTATTAATCCATTCTTTTTCTTCAACAAGTTCTATGATACTTGCATCCATCACATTAGAGGAAATTTCAACTCAAAATGGGTCTTTTAACTCTAATTCAAATTCCATATCATCATGTGTTAGCCAATGAAATTGTTTTAAATTTGAAATACCGTATAGGTCTTAAACAATTTTTAATATAAATTTGAGGATAGGTATCATAAAAAAACTACTTTTTTTGTTTGTATTTTCGAAATATCTCCCTGTGTTTTTACTCAAATTTCGACCAGGAGAGCTCGTTGGATGCAGAATTAAATTCTGCATCCAACGAGTACCCACTCGACATACTTTTGATGGACCTTGCTACCCCCAAAAAAAGAAATAACTAAAAAACCGTGATGATGAGAATCAAAATTTGAGTAAAAACACGGGGATATATGTCGAAAATACAAACAAAAAGGTAGTTTTTTCTTTTCTTCCTCCAAAATTAAAAATATTATTTTATTATTTTAACTATTATTTTATTATTTTTTTTAGGAGGCCCATTTTAAGTTGAAATTTCCTCTAAGGTCTAATTCTATCTTCAATTTTTCTTTATATTGCGGATTCAGTTGGTATGGTCACTGTTATATAGGTTTTATGTCAGACTTTAATGGTATTTTTATTTCTCCAAGGTCTCCAACAATTCCTTTCATTTATGAGAATTTCATAGGGAATAAATCCTTAAACTCATACAATAGGTCCGTAATTTTTCCAACAGTATCATCATCCTAGTAATCTCCAATACTAACAAATTTTGGATTTTTTTGGGAGACAATGTTTACTTTTTTGCCTTTTAGTGGATGCAAAAACTGATCACAAGAAATAACAAATCCTTCCACTGCGCACATACCATCAGACTCTGGTATGTTTACGTCAAGTGGGTCTTCGTCATCAGGTTCTCCTGTCACATTATAACACTCCATCCAGTGTTGGATTGTTGCATTGCGTTGATTGAATTTTTTCATTGCGATAGAGATATATTCAAATATCTTTGTCTTTATTACTTGCAATGTAACATCAATCGACGAATGATCATCAAAAAATTAAAATGTATGCATGAAGATATTAGCTAATTCATCCCATTCAATAATCCCTCATCTCAGTTCAAGTAATGTATATCCGTTTCTTGGTATCATGTCTAATGTGTGTATGAACTGATTAACCCATTCATGTTGAAAACATGCCTCCCATGTCACACAATAATACTTAATATGTTCATCACGATTAGTTAATTCTGTATATTTTTCGACTAGTATAGCTGATCTCTTCTCTAAATATTATCTCCATTAGTATTCAACATTATATCCATTATGAGATGGATTCTTTTCATACAACCCACCCCTTAGTGGGTGTAGCTTTCAATGCAAAGTCCAAGGCATAAAAACGTTGATGTTCCATGACTTTTTCTTCAAACTCTGTCAGAAAATATGCAAGGTTAGATAAATCTTCATATGTGGGTAGATTATTTACCTCGATTCCTACTTGTCACACAGACCATGTAATTCTTGCTCACCTTCTCATGGATACTTCATGAATCTGATTATGCTAGTTTTCTAATGATTCACTAGAATCTAATGTAGAGGAATTAATATTCCACCAAATAAGCTTTCCATTGGTCGTTATATTTACATAATTGTCCCTTGCATATGTGATGTTATAAATATGGTTCAAATAATCACCTTTCCCTTTGATTTTTACTGGCTCGATGTATCTTTGACCTTCTAGCAGATCAATTGGTGTGACCACCCTTAGCTATGAATATTCAAATATTAATATGGTTTTCTTAAAATTGATGATGGTCTAATTATCAATCGCCCAGTCTATCCCCAAAAGTTTAGGATACAGATTTATTTCATCGACAATGTCAATTACTTCCAAGTCAACATACGTTCTCGGGCCTTATATATTGACATGAACTTGAGTCAGTCGATCGTTAGGTAGGAATTTCGACTAATTTTCTAGTCTGAGATGAATAGGATACCACTTGAGTTGCGGTTTGCCCATGATTTCTCATGTTTGTCTCATCATAATGTTGACATCAGAGCCCAATTCTAGGATAATGTAGTCAATATCGTAGTCTCTTGTCTGGGAAGTCATCCTTTACTAGCGATCAGTCTTGAATATTTTTCCCACAAGGTTTACCTTTATGTTTGGTCGCACGTCTTCTTTAGGTTCTTCTATTAGAGATTTAATTCTGCGACAACATATTTATGTTGTATTAATGACAAGCAAGTTTTAAAAAACTCTTTAACCTTACTAACATTTCCTGTCAGGTTATTTCAAAATAGCTAATCAAACCTTTAAGAAATATCCATTATTAGTCTTCTTGGTAGTGCAGCAGTAGACGTTGACACTTGATGTTTTTCAATGAATTCTAGCCATACATGCAAGAATACCTCCTTTTCTTTTTTGACATCTAATGACACTTTCTTTTGTGTTGTTGGTTGCACCTGCGGTTTTTCATGTTGTGCATCTTGATCTACTCCAGTTGCAGTACCTCTTCTTGTTACAATAGCTATATGTGGTTCCGTTGTCTCAGTAAAAATATTTTGGATATTATGTTTTGGGTTTGGATTGGAATTCTATAGAAGGTTTGGATTTTCCACATTTCTATCCTGCCACTTCACAATCAATTATGGACATTGTTCAACAATATGATCAAAGGATTTGTGATATGAACATGTCTTTGTAAGACCCACATAGTACCTAGAAAAATGTCATGGTTTCAAAAAATTATAAGATATAATTTGGCCTCTTCCACAACCAAATCCTCCTCCTTGTCCTCGACCTCTAAAATTTCCACCTCCCTTTGTTTAAGGTGTTGTTGCTATGGGTATTAATTCTATGCATATTGGGGCTAAAGATACTGAGCTTGTGGATATTGAGCTTGATCCTACTCATATTACATCTGTTATTCATTCTTCATTAAATAGGTGTCCATCATTTTCTCCTGCAACAACTAGAATTCTATGTAGTCCTTCTCATCGTGGCCTGCTAATTTACAAAATTTACAATATAAACTAGTCACCGCACTTACAATATTTTGTAAGTACAAACACTATTTCAATCGACAGGATCTAGTTTGTCATATTCAACACCAAGGAATACCTTGCCATATTAATTGGGTTTGATGCTCTCGATCTGATATAATTGATGAGTGTCGAGAAGCTATCCTTATGGTGTCCTTGTGCCCCTCTATTCTGCATTTGGTAGACCACATTTCCTTTTAGATCTCTTTCCCTTTTTTAATATCCTGGAGTTGCAGCATAAGGTTTTCTAATTGCGACTGAATTTGCCTCATTCCTACACCAGTCTCTCCTATAGGTGAGGATTCTATCTTCATGGCCAGCTTCTGAGATTCACTATGTGACACAATCGTTTTTTGCATCAAGGAATCCGTATGTGCGGTAACAACGCTGCAATGAACCATTCTTTGTATTGTACATATGACATTTGGAAGATTACTTTAGCTAACAACGTCTTAAATATTTGGTCGAAGTCCCAAACAGACTCCATATACAATTTCTTAATCTCTTTAATCTCAGTAATGCACTGAGATTCAGATTTGGGCTTTCTAAATTCATCTATTAGTCCTACTCAAATTTGGTTGAGATTTTTATATGCGAATCATGTCGGAACCATAGAGAAATTCATATACCAATATAGAGCATGACCCCTCAGGTTTGTAATCATTTTTTCTCGCTTTATGGCCTCATCTTGGACCCGTCGCACGGTCCACATAGCTTCACATAGAAACCAATGTTTCTCTGGGTATTCTAACCCATTTCCATTGAATACCGACAACTTAATATTATTCCCATCCATTATATTGGTCCTTGGTACTGCTGGATAAAAAATTTGGCTAGAAGGACTCCCTTGTATACTAGTCCCACATTTAGTATTTCTTGTATTGACAACCCCATTAGGAGATGAGTTTCTGGACCTTACCTTTGGAGACGTATGCATGATTGTAGGTGTGTCGTATTTGTATTCTATATCTATGGTGTCTTCTTATTTTTATCCCCTTTCAGGGATAGGATGGTATTCCTCTTCCTCTTCATAAGAACCTCCATCAAAGTACGATTTCAACTCGTATTCTTCTCCTCTGGTCGTACTGAAACTTCCTCTTCTTGTCACAGTTCTTATTCTCTTTTTCGATTGAAAAATTCTTCCACTTCTTAGACGTCCACCCTCTAGTACAGTTTCTCTATAACCATGGAACATAGCATCTTACTCTTCTCCATTTTTCACGCGAGTCATTTTCTACATAACCCAAGTCTTTATACATAATTATTTACTCATCGGATTCCATTCTTAGGATCACTTTTTCACATACAATCATTTTTACCCAAATTCTTAAAGATTTCAAGCATTTTCTTCTAGGTCCTTGGAAAAAATTATTTCTGCCTCACTATATGATGTTATTGTGTTGACAACAAAATAAGTAATGTATCCTTCCTAAATAATTCCTACCCAGAAATCGACATCCCTAGATATAGGGTTGTTAATTTTCTTCAGCCATTGAATAAGTTGAGTACTCCACTCTGTCGGTTCTCTTTGTGGGAAATTTTTTCGTTGGGTTGTTAGCTTCAACAACCACTCATACAACAAAACAGGAAACTCATAGAAGAATATATCATGAATATCGGTATAAATATACCCCTCCAACCACTTTGTTCGATTCAAATATGATCATTCACTTTATTCCTGTTAGAATATAATCCGTTAGGGATTATTGTAAATAAATAAAGAAAAATAAATACTCAGGAAGTCGAAAAGGCTGGGTGGAAGGTGATACACAACCATCCCATGAAATTGTATAAATATATGCATTTGGCTATGTAGTATATTGAATCAGGAGTTATTACCAACAAGTGGTATCAGAGCTTGGCTACCTTCCTGCCGTAACTCCTGCCTGCTGCATTTCAGCCTTGGCATTCTGCCTGCCAGTCTACTCTTTCAGGCTGCCTGCCCATCGCCAGTCTACCCCTGTGTGCATTCATTATGTGTGTTTATTCTCTGCTAGGAGGTTGTGATACCTAACCCTAATTTTCTGTGACCGTAAAGACTGTGATGACTGCGTTGTATTTGATGAGTTGGAAAGTATATGCTGCGATTTTGAATCTTGCTGAGACTGCATTCGCTGACCTGAGTTATGGTATGAGATGCAACCTGCATGAGCTGCGTGGAATCCCTTTCTTCATAGTCACGTCTTAAATCCTTTTTTGTGTGACTGCATATCCTGTATTTAGGGTTTCGAGTTAAATTGCACCATCACCATGAATCGTGACTGTGTGAAGACCTGCGTGAAACCCTATAATGGGATCTATTTTGCAGCACTGGTTCTCATTAACTGGTAGCTGTACCGCCATTTATCTCAAGTATCATATCATAAATTTCGTTCCTTTGTATCAGATATACAAAATACCCACCATTTCCACCAAGGCGTCTGCATATAGACAGTATATATCATCCTCACCTATTTTCTTGTATAAATGCCGTCTTCCATTGCCATAACCCACTTCCAACGTCCATTGCCATACTCCCTACGATGGTATTGTACGTGTGATTGATGGAACTTTATATTCTGTAATAACCACACGCCAGCAGAGTAGAATTTGTGCATTGGGGGGGAGCGTTTCTCCATTGATCTCCATCAAAAATTTGTATCCTGTAGCCTTGTTGATTCGTATAATCCATTGCAACTTGACAATGAAGTGGCTGTGCTGAACGGCTGCGACCTCTGCTATCGAACAGCTATTATAATGCTATTTGTTGCCTGCGTGGAGAAACTGCACTGTGACTGTGCTGTGCATTCTATTGTATTTGTCGTCACGATAATGTATGCTGCGTGAATGGTGAAGCTGTGCATTGAATGGTGAAGCTGTGTGAATGGTGAAAGTTGTGCGCTGAGTGTTCAATGGAAGTTCTGCCTGTAGGTTGATATTTTGATATATTTTGATATCACCATTGGAGACTGCGCACTATTTTGATATATTTTGATATTTTTGAAGTGAACCCTAATTTTTTGAAGTGAACCCTATTTTTCTTGCAAAGTCTGGATTGCGTTGAGACTGGATACTGAGATTGATATATTGCAGACCGATCTCAGAGACTGAATACTGAGACTGATATGTGCAAATGTTGTATGTTGCGCCTCTTTTAAGACCGAGACTGATATGTGCAAATGTTGTATGCTATATATTGCTAGTGACTGATATAAATAAGCCTGTGTATGACTGACAGTGATATATTTTGTATCTAATGATATATTTGCTATAAAATTGCATTGTATTCACCTTGGCAGAGACTGTAGACCTGCAAGGTTATTATTTTTTATTTCTCTTTAAAAATTACACTAACAATTGTAAAAATGCAATCTATAGCACCTATTGTTGGTGATGTCCTCAATGGCAAGGAAACATATCCAAAATGGTCTAGAAAGATCAAGAAATCAAGCGAGCCTATCAAAGAATCCCTTGGCTTTGTTTAGAAAACAAAGAATCGGTTCAAAGACCCTTCCAAGGGAGATTGCAGCAAGAGAGGCAGAGGGGGCAGAAACAACTCCAGAAAAAGATCAAAGTGCAAGCGTTGTGGAAAGACTGGGCACACATCAGATCAGTGTTGGGCTTCATGGGACTCCATCAAAGACAAGCATAACCAGAAGAAAGATGACCAAGATGCTAGTAAATCTTCTGATTCTTGTATTGTTGCACATTGTAATCTTGGATTTAATGAAATGGCTTCTCTTTCATCTTACAAAGGTTGTTGGCTGCTTGATACTGGTGCAACATTACACATGACATTTAGAAAAGACTGTTTTGAAGAACTGAATGAAACAATAGATGGCATAGTGTACTTTGCAGATAAGTCAAGCATTAAACCAAAAGGAATG